>OZ010686.1:4316551-4914288 GCA_963932265.1 Thymelicus lineola
AAATTTGAAATTTACACTATTTTTGTTAAACCCAAAGGTTACTCTTATGCTCCGTTTTTTTAAACAATTATTATTTACTAAACAAACTTACAGTAATTTGTAGTTAATTGAAAAATGAGGCATACATAAAATGAAAAGAATTTAAAAATTACATAATTACATAACAATTCAAAGATTAATTTTGATTGAAAAATTAATCAGTCATATCAAATTGGAATTATTTCAGTCACGTCGAGTCCGAATTATGTTTGAGCATGCGGTTTAAACAATAAATTAATTTCTTTTATATTTTGATCCATGTAACAAATATTGGTGTATTATTTGAAATATTTTTTTAATATAGCCTTCATAGAAGAACCATAATATCTAATGCATTTGAGAGTAGAACTCGGGAAAGATACGATTAAGTCGAAAAAAAACATGAAACTCCGTTGTTACACTATTCATATCAACTAGGGCAGTACAAAAATACATCGACGTTTTAAAACAGTTTTTGATACCTTAGAACAGCATCACATCGCACTTGAATCATCTCATAATGAGATCACTGTTTATTTTCGCCCTTCATCGGACGATTGTGAATATCATGAATCTTGTATCCGATCAACCTCGGTTTTAACCTTCTTCAACATATTACGTATTTTCTTGTACTTACCTGTCGAGTTTGGTAGGTTCTCGAAGTTAATGACATCACATATATGTTTTGAAAATTTGTCATCGCTGGGTAGCTTGACAAAGGGAGTTATGTTTAGTACGGGTGTACCGAATGACGTAGTTTTCACGTGTCCCTTTATATTATCACTCATTTCTTTGCTATCTTGACTGGAGACAGACGGAGTGTCGTCTTCTGAGTTAATCTCAATTTTATCTGATTTTTCTTCATCATTATTTTCTACATTAGTCTTTTCTGCATCAGTTTCCTGTGTTCGTGTGTCATCAGTTTTTATTGACGGTTCAATAACTGCATCCTTTGTGTCTGTGTCTACATCCTGTGATTCTGATACTGTTACGTTTGTCTCGGTGTCCGTTACTGACACTTCAACTTGTTCCACTGTCACATCACCGTCCAGAGCGTCCAAGAGTTCCCGTTTCTTCTTCTCCAAGTCATCCAAAGAAGGAGTAGTCTTCCCAGAATCAGGCTTCTCCTAAAAAAAGTAAATTGGTGACGGCTTAGGGATTATTTATGCTACACCGAGCCGGGCACGAGCCGTGCGCCGAGCCTTGCCCAGCTCGGTGTAGCATAAAATAATCCCTTAATTGGGAGGAACGAAATGACACATCATAGATTTAAGGAATGAGACTTTAGTGTCAAGCTAGTTGGTAAAGTAACACTGCGTGAGCTAGCTTATGGTAAGTGGTCACCGATTCCATCATGCATAGATATCAATGCCCAAAGACATCAGCAATGCGTTAGCGGCGAAAAAAGGTGGGGATCCGATTATCTTGACTCTTCGACACTGCGAACGAAACACGTAAAAACAATTGGTCGATTTTAGACAGCTAGGCATATAGTCACCCTACCACAAGAAGGACCTGACGTTATTCATAGTCTCTGTTGTTTACTTTGACTCCAAATACACGAAATTTACACTCTAATGTCTAGCAAATGGCAAGGTACAAAAATAATAATAAAAAAAAAACATTACTTACGCTTTCATAACACTCGTCAATAACTATCAGACTATCTTCGGGTATTGGTATATTGGAGACTCTCATCACGGAGGTGATTTCAACGTCGCTGGTGTCGAGGTCATCTGACGTGTTGGCGGGGGGCTGGTCGGCCGGGGGGGAAGGCGGGGGCGGGGGCTGGTCCGGTGGCGGGGGGAGTGGCGGCGGCGCCTCGTCGGGGAGAGGAGGCACTGACGGGAACACTGTTGCCTCTGTCAATGGTATAAAACACTGATAAAATGGTATAAAGTATTATACTATAGGTACTTTATAGATGTAGTGTATATAAATACGTGCCCACGGCGACGTCTTGCATATCCATCATGAAACCTATGCGTATCTTTTGCACGCCAAACTTATGAGCGTCACAGAGTTTATTACTGTTTTCTTTTTATTACCAGTACAAAATAAACAGCTATGTTTGTCGATCAGTCAATTAGAAGTACATATAATAATTACCGTCTCCACTATCTAATTCCATTTCAGCTTGACCTTCCTTCAGCGAGCTGTTAGCCGCTGACGGGAAGAAGGTGAGTTTCTTCCGCTTGTACGCCTTCATGGCGTTGGGCGCCAACATTTGTAGCATCGATATCTTGCTGTCCTGCTCTGACATCGGCGGTAGGCCGTACAAATGTGACTCCTGCAAGTTGAGAAAGTATTATTTTTATCTCTCTCCCGATCTGTCTTATGCCTGACCTCGTAAAAGATTTTTGTCCTTGATGGGAATTGGATATTTTCCAAAGAAAACAATATTACAAATTGCTCTGCCATATATATTATCATATATGTACACCATTGCTCAACCTATATACTTACACTATCTCCAGAGTTCCAGAGCCTGCTTATCTTAGAGAGCATAATTATCTATATCTTATAAGATAAAGCAACGTTAAACATTCTTTACCCATGTCTGCTAGCAGAGGATAAAATAAACATGCTATAAATTGCTGAATATAGCTATAACCATGTTATCCCCTCACTGGTTCATGTATAAGTACCTCTACATATCGGGAGCTGGCTGGGACATTGAACCCGGGAAAATCTAGAATCTTCTTAATATCGAACTTGTCTTTTGATCCTGCTTCACTTATCTCGCCATCTTCTTCTTCTGGATCCAAGATGGCAGTCCCCTAAAATGTAAGTAGATAAGCAATAAAAAAAATGAACAAGAAAAGAAGAGATCTACTAATGGAGCATACAGTGATCACTTACAGTTGAATCAAACATTGTTATTCCAGAGTGTGATATCCTGGCCTCTTCTAGCCATCCTGGAGGATAGCCAAGCATCCTCATCCTGTAGATGTGCAGCGGAAGTGCATTTCTCTTCAGTCCCAAAGCATGGCGCAGTGCACCTGATATCCTCCCAGGAATTAAATGCCCATATTTCTGTTCATCTTCAATATGATATCGCCTAAAAATTAAAATAAAAAAGGTGTTGTTTAATGTTGTAAGAGAGGGAAAGAAAGTAGTACTAGGCTCTTACTAATTTGCGCACTTATCATCTTCAACTTTATTCCACCAAGAGGTCTATAATTACTATTTAAGTGTTCACTTAAATTAATAAGTAAACAATGCATTCTAAACATTTATCTATCTCATGGAGAAATCTATACAGTGACTGTGAATCGAACTTTAAGAGGTATCTAGACACGCGGCAGCGTGTCAAGCCAAGTTCAAGCAAAGGAACTGGCTAGCCAGCGCCGAGTGTAATATTACACGAACCACTTTGTGCCACTTTTGACCCTTTTATAACTCAAAACCTCTTTAACGTAAACACATAAAACTATGTGTGTTTAACTATATCCATATGGACATGTAGAAGACCAAATTTCATGAAGCTAGCTCAAACGGTTACAAAGATATGAAGGTCAAAAAGTCGTAAATTTTAGCACTGACTGACTGACATATAGTACCTAAATCTAACCTACTTCCAGGTAACCTAGAAGGATGAAATTTGGAATCCAGCTTGGTTATTGTGTGTAAGCGTAGGAAAAAATCAAAAAATTAAAAAAATTTGAAAAATAAGTGGTGTCCCCATACAAAATTTGTATGATACCGAAGCAGAGCCATCTAGCGGCAGTGAAAAGAAAAGCTTCGGCCCAATACAAATCTTAGCCAACTCGCATTTACATTGTGAGCCCGTTATGTCACGTAAAACTCGCACTAAGGCCTCTGTGCACGCGGGGCTCAATATGACATACTTCAGCGCATGGAGTATTGAGGTAGAACGAGGGTCATCTCATATGAAGGGAAAGTTGAAATAGTTTCCAGCTGTTTACAAAAAATAGAGGTTCCAATAATGGCCATATCTAAATGGCGTTAGTGTGTGACAAATAGATATACGAAAGAAAGAAAGAAATTATCTATTTTGCTAAGCACTGCAACAAGTTATAAAATTTACACTAAATAAATAATTTACAAAATATTATAAGTTATAAGATCGACATAACCTGCTGCAGCACTGCTCAACAAAAAAGGTACGCACTTAGCATATGCCGCGGGCTCCCCCTCGGGGGTTGCCCGCCTTGTCGTGGCGGGGGGGCTTAGAAACCGTGGACTGGTCACCCACGGTGAAGCTAAGAGGCAACCAGGGCCGGCCAGTTTGGGCTGCCGGTTGGCCCAAGGAGGGCGCTCCCAGCGGGCTGAACAAGTTCGCTGCGGACGCGCGTGGAGGTGGGACCGCAGAAGAAGAGGAGTGCCGGTATTACGGTGCGCCGTTCTCTCTATCCTCTGCGGCCAAGGTGTGGTCGGTGGAAGAACCACAGACCTAATCTTCCACCGGGTACCAGTTATCTGGTTTCCATGGCCTCCTAGTAGCAGACTCGGGGGGAGTCTGCTACTGTACTGGTGGAGGCTGAGGGGGGAGGCGCACCTTACCATCTGGTGCACCCATCGTGGAGGGCTTTCGCGATGGAGCCGCTTGTGGGCGGCTGCCGCTGGCGGGGTTGTGGATGTGTGTGAAAGCGTTCCCGTAACCCCGTCACAAGGCGGCGAGAAGGAAGATGGGGGGTTTTTAGTGGGTATACCGTGGGTCTCATTAGCCTATACGGGAGTCCCACATAACCACTCGAGTACCCCCTGCGCCCGGGTGGTATGCGTAATGCATTTCCCCCCCCCGGAGAAAAAAAGGGTAACCACGGCTACTGATTTTCAGTACGACCTTTGTTGTGTATATGAACATGGCTGTTGTAAACGGAGTGAAGTTTACTGAATTATGCCACTCTAATCAATGGCACTAGTGTCCGCCAAATAGATATTCGAACATAGCTGTTGTAGACCGCACCGCAGCCCAACCCGTAATTTTACGCGTTTCCACCCATGAAACGTTAATTTAGTCTCTAATATTTGTGAACACCGTATATTTTTCTTTACAAAAATTAATGATATCCCACCAAAAACATAAATGTAAAAAAGGAGAGCCAAGTTCAATACAAAAATTATGCTTGGCTGTGGGCTTCGCCGCAAAAAGAATGGAGATCTAAATGAGTGCCAAGTTCTATGCAAAATCTAAATATGTATTTATAGGAACAAAATAACATTATGAACAAGTATTAAACTCTATTTCTTTGCTTTATTGGATACCTATAATAATTGCTGTTATTTAAAAAAGTGAGATCTTAAAGTAGGTTAGATTTGACTTGGCCAGTTTTTATCAGACTGACTTTTATGTCTGATGTAATGAAAACTGGCCAAGTCAAATCTAACCTACTTTAAGATCTCACTTTTTTAAATAACAGCAATTATTATAGGTATCCAATAAAGCAAAGAAATAGAGTTTAATACTTGTTCATAATGTTATTTTGTTCCTATAAATACATATTTAGATTTTGCATAGAACTTGGCACTCATTTAGATCTCCATTCTTTTTGCGGCGAAGCCCACAGCCAAGCATAATTTTTGTATTGAACTTGGCTCTCCTTTTTTACATTTATGTTTTTGGTGGGATAATACATTTTCAGTCATGTCCTAGTACTCTAGTGGCTCTATAGTCAATATTTTTAGATTTTGTAAACAATTGTACAGGGTGTTTTTTTTATTATTTGTTACCGAAAAAAAAGGCATATGTCTATACAAGAAATAAATACATACCCAACTTTAACATTCTGTTGTCGTTTTTCAGCAATCCTAGCATTATCCCTGGGAAGTTTACAGTCCTTAAGCCAGTGCTCACCATCACAGTTGTAACACTTTGGACTGCGTCGTAATTGCTTTGGCAGACTTACTTCATTGGGTGCATTTGAAATAACAGAATTGGCCTGAAATTTTAATAAATTTAATTATATGACATGATAATATAAAAATGTACTAATCTGTATCCATTCTTGAGCTGTTTGAATCTTTATGAATGATCTCTATTGCTGTAGTCTTCCAGCATGGTTAAGTACCTCCAAAATGATTCCTCAAGGACCAGCCGAGTTGACTTCCAACCTTCTTATTTCAAACATTTTGAATTAAATCTGACATCAGAGACAAAGTAAGACAGCAGCTACCACCTACCATTAAGCTGACCATACACCAATCAAGTGTACTTATCAAGTTTGCAGTTTGGCCAGATAGGCATACTGTGGCCATAGTTACACTGTCAAATTTACTGGATGCCTGATGATATACTTGATTGTGTATGGCTAGCATTAGGTTGCTAACATTCTGTTAGTTTGTCAGCAATTTTTGTCAATACTACTGCTTATTTTTAAATTACTCCTAATGCTGATAAGCCTCGATTACAAATTTAATTTTTTTGTTTTATAAAGATGAATAATAGCAGGATTTTGTTAAGAAAATCATATTCTGTTAATTAAAATTAGTTAACTATTATAGTATACTATTATTATTAAACTGTCTTTATTAATAGAATTTGACAATCCATGTGGGGTAATGGTTATCATGGTAGACTGTGGTGTCAAAGGTCCTGGGTTTGATGCTCAACGAGGTGAAAATTTAAATTATGAGTTTGAAGTTCTCAGCCCAAGTGTGTGTCTTCTCGTCTTTGAGTGTTGTCCATGGCACCCACGACATAGGTGCCCTAGTGCAGAACTATGAGTGTGTAGCGTTTGCGTTATTAAATATTGCCAATTGGTAACTTACTTGGCTATAAGTAGGGACATCATTGATTAAATTGCAAGGTTCGGTATCCACAAAGAATAAACCATCGTCATGGTTTTCTGGTGTCTCCACTTCAGTCAAGTCCTCTGGCCATATATCCATTTCATGGTCTGTGTCATTATCAGAGTCAACTGAACAAACTTCCTTGTTCTTTTTTAATAAATTAATTAAAAACTCCTTAACTTGCATCTTGCAGCTGTTGGATAACTTAGTATTTTTAAATCGCATTGTAACTAGCGGTATTCTATTTTCACAACCTGCTACATTTAAAGATGCCGGAGAATCTACTTCTGTGTCTTCAGTCAAAATCATTTTGTTATTATCTGTGGTGCTTTGAACCTCATGATCGCTTTCGATGTCTTCTTGGGAATTATCATCAACTTTCAATAATATATCTGGGCTGTCTACGGCTACAACCATGTCAGAATTGGTTTTCCCTCCATTTACAGTTGGATTTGGAGAATCAATTAGACATATTGAATCATCCGTAGAATCAACACTCAGCACTTCTACTCCGTTGGGTTCACTTCGAACAACGATTTCCTCAGTTTTATGCTGGCTTTGTGGCTCGAGACGGTTTATTTTTGGGCCACTAACCTCTTCTTCGCTGCTAATTTCTATGTCATCGTTGTCTAATTCATATATAATATTCTTCATAGCAGCTTTTCTTTTGGCCATTTTGAATGCTTGCAGTCATCTATATTCTAAAAATATTCAGTGTATATTTTGTTTCAATTGTATTTGTAGCCAAAAATGCTATGAAGTACCTAGGTACTCGAAAAACATGTCACTTTGTCATGCAAGCTGTCACAATTTTATTGACATTTGACATCACATCAACAACAAAACAAACAATGGCGAATTATTACATCGCCTTGGATATCACTCTTTTGAGCATGTGAAGTGATAAGAGTATGGAAAAAATAGCTGCGTGATTTAATACTATTGATCCCTTCGTTGGTACTAAACAGGATTTCCTTTCGAAGATTAAATCTCTAATATTGAGCTAGTGTTTTGTATTAAATCATATATACTTAGATTAATATTATTTTATAATGAATGCTTATGAATCTTACAATCGTACAAAAATTGTTTCTCGAATTGTTGTGCTACATTGGTAATAACATAAGTTATAAGTTGTCATATTGGAAATGTAAAAAAGTTTATAAAATTCCCTCAAACAACTGTTATTAATTCGGCACTTAAGCATTTCATAACTTTATTTAATATCTATACAGCGTTGTTCTTTGTATATAATAAAACTGACACACGTCTTTAATATTTTTGATTAAACAATCTACATAAAAATTTTCATGACTGTATCTATAAAATCATAATGTTAAAATTGTTTCTGATTCTATACAATCTACTTTCAGGTTTGGAGTATACTAAGAATAGCGTTGTTTATAAATTTATAAATGTATGGAAACTTTTGTTTTATACAGTTATAGCTTGGTACATTAAAATATACATAAAAATTTTACTTTTGTAATTAGCAGATAACATTAATTGGCCTAATTATTTTATGTAAGGTAACAATTATGTACGTAATTACTAAGTGGCTGTTGTTATCTCAAATAAATAAATAAATAGACAGCTGTGAGTCGACAGAAATGGTGATTAAATTATTACACTCGGGTGTTGAAGATACTATTGTATTATAATAGAGCTGTGATGTAATTACACATTAATTAGTCTGTGATCACGTCCGACCAAAGACTACGTCGATTGGTTTTAGCTATCGGTAATCTATATTTTGTTCTAGTCTGTGACTATTTTTGGCCAGAAAACGTAGTGATTAAGTACTCTGTGGTAGTGATTTAAGTACTCTGTGCCAGAAAGTTATACTTATCACAGAGTACTTAATCACTACGTTACGTTTTACCACAAAGTACTCTGTGCGTTTTACTTATAGGTTATGTTTTGAGTAACTATGATTTTTGTCTGAGAATTTAATTATTATTTTATGAAAAATGTTTAAAGTACTGAAACATAACACTAGAAATATTATAGTAAGATGCAACGAACAATCGTTTTTTATTGCGTGTAGAAAAATAAGCATAGTTCCTTCACTTTACGGTAAGATTTTTAAAATTTTACTTTCTCGTATTTAAAACCATAATCTTAGGATAATATACTTAAATCTGTTGTAGATGGTGATCAAGATCCTGCGCCCAAGTTCTTTTCGGCGAGTGTTCAGGTATTACTTAAAAGATTAACGCGCCCTGATTTCGCGAAAGTGTTTCGCAAGAGAACAAACACAAACCATCAAGTGCTGCCGACCCCTGAATATAAATTTCTGACCAATGAAGAACTAGAAATCGAAGTAACGAAGGCTAACAAAACCGCCGAACGCCTGCTACAGATGCCACCAATTGTTAAAGTAAGATATCAATAAAGGAACAGTACAATTTATCCATAAAGTTATATATGAGATCAAGACACCAAGTCACTTTTTTGTTAAATCTGACCTGTATCATACAACCCACAACCGTCCCACCGGTGGGCCCTAGTCTGCTCTTACAGTGTGAGGGGTACAGGCCATAGCCCACTATACTGACCAAGTGCAGATTGGCAGAGTTCATATACCATTGTAGATAAGCTGTGGTGAAATACTGTTAAGTGTACCACTTTCCTCACAATGTTTTCATTCACTGAAGCATAACTTCATTGAAGTTAGATGCATAATCACAGAAGACATAACAGTACTTATTGGTACAGAAGAGTCACTCTGCAAAATCATATAAATAAATAGCGACTCTTGCTCCAACTCAATAAACTGTAATTCAGGTTGTGAAGCGCTAATTGTCAATAGACGTTGCACCTCTTTCTAATCATAACTACTCTTATCTTTTCTAACAATGTCAGGGTTGTCTTCATTTTTTGTGATGACATGTGTGTTAAATTACAAATGTATGACACAGCATGGGAACCCTTCTAAAATTGGTCTGACACGTCAAACACAGCACATACTTGTAACATCATACTAAATGTGCAGAGAGCGCTAGACCTGACACAATCTAAATAGTATTAACATGTGAAGAGAAATCCTTGACCAATATAATTACAATCATATTTATTTATTTACATGTTTATGTCACCTCTTAAAAAGAAGAAACAAAGGGCAAACTTAATGCCTAATGGCATGGCACAGTTAAATTTTGCCTGTAAAGTGGGTACAAGTACGGTCCCATGCAGAGAAAAGTAACCCATCTGTTAAACAGTTTTAATAGACAGATGGGTTACTTTTCTCTGCAGGTGACTGTACAAGATAATTAACTTGTATATGTATCTATTGTAAAATTAGAGGTGCGTGCAGGATTAATAATAAATTATTATAATAAGAAAAATCTAATAATTTATTTGCTACAGTTGCTAAGGTTAGTTTACAGCAATGTTTACAATAAAGTGTACAGTAAAAATTAACATTGAACAATATTGATTTCAGATTCACAAGCCAATAGATGATGTCATTTCCAATGATCCAGCCCTAATAGGATATGACAGTTCAAAGTTTTTATTCACAGATATCACATTTGGTATTCCACATGAAAAGAGATTTATTGTTGAAAGGTATGTCTTCATTATTCCACTTTATATTTATTAAGTAACTAGTTGTGCCTCACGGTTTCACCCACGTTAATTTGTGTTAATAGCCTTCCTTAATAAATAGACTATCAAACACAAAAAGATTTTTTCAATTCGAACCAATAGTTCCTGAGATTAGAGCGTTCAAACAAACCAAACTCTTCAGCTTTATAATATTAGTATAGATAGAACTAATACTTAGATTGTTGAAATGCTTTGAAAGATCTAAGCAATGTATAATTTAGGAAAGATTGTGCCCACTGATGGGTACTAAATAGATTTTCAAGTTGGTTGAAGTTTTGTGTACCAAATAATATTCAATTTATGTGATCAAACTTTTCAGAGATCCAGATGGCATTTTACGTAGCTGTGATCATGATGTTCGAAAAAGGATGAATCAGGTAATTATACATTTTATTTATAATGCTATTCTATTCTAATTAATGACTCCTGAGCATAAATAGTGAATTTAGGAAATTTATTTATTAATTAATTCTTAACAGAATAGGGTGTTATATCTCATTTTGCTGGTGATTATTTTGGATGAAATAAAGTTGCTAAAATATCATTGATCTGAGGCTGAAATGATATTATAATATTAGTGACACAGCAAAACTATTTTACAGATATACTTCCCAATTCATGGCCGCAAAATCAGAGAACCAATTATGTTTACAAATGAAGAAAGATTCAACAGCTTGTTGGAGAAGGAGAAATACGAGTTTATCTTGGACAGAGCTTGCATACAGTATGAGCCTGATGAGGTGCCATATCAGAGAGTGACAAGTATTACCTATCAACATATAGACATGAACAGCAAATACAATTTGTTAAGGTAAATTATTGAGCTTAAAAAAATGTTGTACTGACGAATATCGTATTTTTGTGTTTCTGTTTTTGGAGGTTAATTTAACCTATGTGAAGGTCTCCTCAAGGTCTCTGCATTTATATTAGTTTTCAGTTTTTGTCTCTATAAATTGGCTTTACCAAATGAGGGTATGATTTTAGGCTGTCAGTCGCGAAGGGATAAAACGTGTTATCAGTGCTCTGGAATTGACATGTGTCAGGTATCCTTGGATGAATGGCCCTTTTTGGAGTCCTCCATTGGGTCTATTGTCTATCCCACTAGTTCCAATGAGTTGTTCAGTTCTGTGACGGGACAACTGGCACTGGTTAGCACATCAGAGTCCCACTTGTCCCATTGAAATACTGAAACTCAGATTTCAGTGGCAGGAGTTCCATTGTCAAATTCTTAGACCTCCTCAACAACATACTTTTTAAATCAACAATCAATGTTTTAAGTCAACATCTTGGAAAAATTGGGATGTAATAAATTATTTTGTATGACTTTCTGCCCAATGAGGCAAGTGAGACTCGGATATGCTAAACAGTACCATTTACAGAACAACTCAATGGGAGTAGTAGGGCAGACCCCCTCCATTATACTTTTACTTACTACGAGTATATGTATAATTTAACTTTTCATTCTGAGAGACAACCAGCCATCAGTGGTACATTTATAGATTGGGATTTATTTCATGCATTGCTTGGACAAGCTAAATGTGTGAAAACTATATTCTATTAAAATACCACCATTGTACTAGCACATTTATAGCAAATAAATGATTATGATTCTCCACCAATCCGCACTGGAGCAGCGTGGTGGAGTAAGCTCTAGGCCTCCTCAAGAGGAGAGACCCGTGCCCAGTAGTGGGCCATTAATGGGTTGAAGCCAAATGATTATGATTATATGATTCATTACTTTAATTAACACGGTACTAGGGTTCGTTAAGAGATGATGATACTTCCAGATCAACGCGTCACTTCGGTCCCCTGGCGTTTTACCTGGCGTGGCACGATAGTGTCGACAACCTGATGCTAGAGCTGATCCAGAGCGGGACTGTCCGGGAGGCAGTACTGCTCGTGGCATTACGTCACGCCGTGCGAGGGGATATAGTGGAAGGGGATCAGATTGATAGTGTTGTAAAGCAGGTGAGTGATTGATGCAATTTATTCAATCGGATTTCGTTCTGGGATATGGAAATGTCCTGTAGAAATGGAGACATGTCTTAATACAACTAATAGACTAGAGGTAGTGTGGTTGAATATTAACCCTTTGCACTCGAGAGGTGAGTCTCGCTCACCACATGATTTATTGCCACAGCTCAAAAGGTGACTCGCTCACCACTTTGTTTGATGCGGAAATTTGATGCGCTGTGTAAACTACTTATGTTTCTTTATTTGGTAATTGATCATCGAATTTCCGCACCAAACAAAGTGGTGAGCGAGTCACCTTTTGAGTTGTGGCAATAAATCATGTGGTGAAGTGCAAAGGGTTAATATGACCTGGTCATGCTTTGAAATAAAAAGCCGCAATCCCATTCCGTTGTTATTTTTAATAGATGTGCTGAGGAGATTTTTTCGCCGCGTCTTCTCTTTAATCAAAACCTTACTGATGGTAGTAAGTGTATTAATAAGAATTTTAGTTGTAATTCAAGTGTGCAAAGATATGAAATTTATGTTTTTTTTATTAAATAGCCCATACGTATAGCCTAAGATCCCACCGCAGGATTGGTGCGCTGTTTTTTGCTAAAAACCAAATTTTTATGCATATTTATAATTAGGAGAATATATAATTACCAGGTTGCCTATCAAAATTTGGCCGCTAGTATTTTAAATTAAATTATTTACGTGCGTATTACGTGCCAAAAACTCCGTTCACATAGTGTTGCCATCTTCACGATCCGAATACACCCAAGCCTGGCTCGGCTTGACGTTCCATTCTATGATCTCCGACATACTTATGAGTAACAAAATAGGGAAATTCAATTTTCATGGGAAGTTCCATCTTAAACTTACTTTTTTAACTACCTTTAAAAATAACTTTTAATTTTTGTATGTATAGTAGTTTTTTCAAAGGAAAAACTCGAACAATCAGTCTGCAATTATTTTACCTTATCGGTACTCGTCTCAAACGTGTACCCACGGTTACTAAGCCCCCCCGCCACGACAAGGCGGGCAACCCCCGGGGCTGGTCACCCACGGTGAAGCCAAGAGGCAACCAGGGCCGGCCTGTTTGGGCTGCCGGCTGGCCCGAGGAGGGCGCTCCCAGCGGGCTGAACAAGTCCGCTGCGGACGCGCTCGGTGGTGGGACCGCAGAAGAAGAGGAGTGCCGGTATTACGGTGCGCCGTACTCCCTATCTTCTGCGGCCGTGGAGGGATCGCAGGGGGAGAGGCGTGTTGGTATTACGGTGCGCCACTCTCCCTACCGCCTGCGAGCTGGCGGGGCCGTTCCGCTGAAACGGCATTGGTGGGGCCGCAGAGGAAGAGGCATGTCGGTATTACAATGCGCCGCTTGCCCTATCCTCTGCGGCCGAGGTGTGGTCGGTGGAGGAACCACAGACCTGATCCTCCACCGGGTACCAGTTATCTGGTATCCATTGCCTCCTAGTAGCAGACTCGGGGGGAGTTTGCTACAGTACTGGTGGAGGCCGAGGAGGAAGGCGCACCTTACCATCTGGTGCGCCCATCGTGGAGGGCCTTCGGGCTTTCGCGATGGAGCCGCTTGTGGGCGGCTGCCGCTGGCGGGGTCGCGGATGTGTGCGAAAGCGTTCCCGTAACCCCGTCACAAGGCGGCGAGGCGGAAGATGGGGGGGTTTTTAGTGGGTATACCGTGGGTCTCATTAGCCTATACGGGAGTCCCACATAACCACTCGGGTACCCCCTGCGCCAGGGTGGTATGCGTAACGCATTTTCCCTCCCGGAAAAAAAAAAATGTGTACCCACGCCCGGGATCAATCAAGCAACTAATATTTCAGGTTATTTTTTAATCTTGAGTTGATCGGTTTTCATATAAAGCCCATATTATTCAGGAAACAATAGAACATCCTATCGGTGAAAGAACTTTTGAAATTGGTCCGGGTAGGTTTTGACTTTATCCATTACAAACAAAAACAATTCCTCTTTAAAATATTAGTTTACAATTATAAACTAAATTAGATGGCGCTGTTCCACTTTCTGAATCGCGCTAACGACACAACTTCCGCGCTTCTATAAGTAATACAATATACATGAATATGATCAATCAACAATGTACTTACAAAATAAAACTTTTTGACTGCAAGAGGCTTTCTCCTCTTGCTACTTAATAAATATTATATTTATGTTGAATACAGTCATATTACATTAAACAGGGTGCCCCGTAAGTAATAGCTCAACTCAACTCAACTGATTAACTCAACTAATTTGATTAAAAATACTAGCGGCCAAATTTTGATAGGCAACCTGGTAATTATATATCCTCCAAATTATACATATGCATAAAAATTTGGTTTTTAGCAAAAAACAGATGAGCGCACTAATCCTGCCGTGGGATCTTAGGCTAGTAGCAGTAGTGAATAAAAGTAGATAGAATTATTATTGTTTTCCGTTCAATTTAACCAAAAGAACTATTTATTATGAAGCTGCGTATTCTAATTGAGTCAAATCCCAATAGGTTCCTTTCCCCTTGTGGTTCAATAGATCTAGACTCCATAGAACAACTTTTTCCTTTCAGTTCTACCATTATTATTCGTAGCAAGAGAATAATTCTCGTAAATGAAATTATTTTGTTAATTTTGGCCTTATTTTCCAGATTTTACCGACACCAGTGCAACTAACCAAACTTGAGCAGCTCTCTGAAGAAGACATACAGCTTGACAATAAATGTACAGAGTGCATTGATAAGTACATCTTGAAGAACTCCGCTATGAAGAGCCAGCAAGGGTTGGCTCTGCAAGGCTTCCGGGAGTACTACCAACAACTGGTGGAGCTCAGTCGGGGACTGAAGAAAGCTCATGGAACGGCTTAATTTGGTTTGCAATGTTGTTTAATAAATATATATTTAGTAAGTTCATTCTTGTTTTAATTGTCTTATCATGTATTTAAAAAGTATACTTCAAGCCGCATCGGGCCTGGTTTTGTCAGTTTTGAGATTTTCATTGCATAATTAATTGAGTAGAGAAATTCAAAAGGAACGAATAAGCCCTGCAGTAAAAGTAATCAATCGTTTTGATATCTGCGGTTTGTTGTAAATGATCATAATCACAGAGTACATTTAATTAAACACAACTTAATGAAAATTACAATTTGTAAAATAAGTCAGTCAGAAAATAAATAGGTTTCTTTTTAACTGTTATTATAATCTGTATAATTGAAAACTGAATATTCATTAATGACATCTGCCATGTCACAATATAGTTACATATTTTTATAAAAATGCCATTATACCACAAACCCAAAACTTTTACACCTTTATTGATAGCGGCTGAGAAGAAGGCGGTTAAGAACGGCCTTCACCACGCCATTTTTACATCGAGATATGATAAGTACGTCGGGGAATGGAAGAACGATCGCAAGGAAGGTGATATTGTGAATTAATTCCTGCAAACCCATTAAGTAGTTTCCACTGGTATTTGGGATTCAATATTTGTGCTAGCCGCTGGGTGTCTTGTCTGCATTTAGTGGGGATTTGGGGAACCTAAATATCGAAAGGAAATCTTAGTCCAGCTGTGAATCACGGATGTAGCTGTGAATGTAATGTATTCTGATGATTTCTGGGCATACCTTAGTACTTAACATTACGTATTCGTAGTGTCCAGTAATTTTAGGCCAAATTAGGTGCATATTTTGGAAAATCGACATACCCAGTATATTACCACATAAAACTTGTATTTTGGCATCATAAAACAGTTCTCAAAATTCACATATAATTGGATGGTCGCAAGTTTTAAAGTCAGGGGTCAAAGGTCACAAAAATCGGTTTTTTTACATTTTTTGCAAATATCTCGTTTTCTATGGGTTTCACGCTATTTGTATTTATTATCAATATTGTAGAGAATTAAATTCTCTACAACTTTTTTATTTAAAATGTTTTTATACCTTGAACTGTTTTCGAAATAGAGGGCGTAGAGCGTGGTCAGAGAATTATATTATCTGAGGTCAACTGGTAGTCTGACTTTAAAATTTGCGACAATCCAATGATATTTGAATTTTGAGAACTGTTTTAGGATGTCAAAATACAAGTTTTTATGTGGTAATATACTGGGTACCTATGTCGATTTTCCGAGGTCAACCCTCTATAATGATTGAACTAATTTGGCGATGGTGACTCCTTGGTTGACCTACGTGAATCATCATGAATGCTAATGATGAGAGATGAAGGTTTATTTATATTAATACACATTGATATTGTACTTAGAATATTCTATATTATATAGTCATACTTGTACCTACTCGAGTGTTTTTTTTTTAGGGAAAGGGCTCTTCCTTACTATTACTGGGAAACTTTATGAAGGAGACTGGCATAAGGGCTTTAGGTAAGTATTAAAGATATAAACTTAAATTACCCACGATAGATAAAATCCCAGTAAGTAGGTTTAGTTATTATAGGAGGTCGAGGTAAGGAAATTATCTTGGACTCTATTTCCGGTAGGCGCAGAATAATTTACATAGGTAGGTAGCTGTATTTATTAGCTATTCTTATTCTTTGTTGAATTTGAATTATACCAGAACCGGTAGTGTTATGATAACACTACGAAATTTTGCTATAGGTAAAGTTACATACGGGGCTTCTTTATGGGGTTCCATTCCTTGGCTAACATCTTTGACCCCAAGCTTTCTCATTTGTCACCACAAATAATGAACTGAGCAAAAAAGGACAAGTCCCTTTCCTTTAGTACCTACTGCGAATTATTCCATAGGCACGGCTTCGGCACTCTTTGCAATAGGCTATCAAACGGAACATTCGGTCTGGAATACCGGGGGGAGTGGGTCCGAGGTAAGCCGGAGGGATCTGGCTGGCGGTACTATGACAATGGAGACGTGTACTTCGGCTTCTGGAGAAGAGGGCAGCGACATGGATACGGCAAGATGTGGTATAAAGAAGGAACGTTTTACGTTGGATACTGGCGCATGAGCAAGAGACAAGGGCTTGGGATGTTCGTACAAGGTAGCATTTATCGACACTATGGTTCCTTGTATTGTGGATGATCAAAATAGTGTCTCACTAAACTGAGGTCATCGCAGGTACAAAGGCCATTAAGGCAATCAACGTTCTCCATACTGAATTAGGTGCCTTATTGGCGTTAATTAAAATCTCGTGGCTCTTGTTTGTTAATATTTGTATTCTTGTCGCCTTTTCCTCATGTCACTTTAGTAGGAATTTGTAGTATTACTTTTCGGAAGATATCTATTATTACAATTAGATTGACGTACCTACGTACATGGTTATTATTCAAATGTTCTCTTATATGTGTTTAGGTATAACAAGGTACCTACTGACGGTTCTTTCAGACTTTAAATGGGGTCTTAAATCATAATATATATAATATGTTTTCATGTTATATTGTCTAGAAAATGGTAACCGTTACGAAGGTCACTGGGAGAACGACAAAAAGAACGGCGTGGGCAGATTCTATCACTTGCACACCGGTCAGCTGCAGGAGGGATGCTGGGAAGACAACGTCTGCATCAAATCCAAGATGACGGATATTATCATCCGTCAGTTTTGCGAACTACCCTCAAAATACCCGATTCCACCTGTAAGTTGTTTGACACAAGTTGTTACAAAATACACATTTTTAACGTGTTGGCTAAACGGATAGGCACCTGTGTCTTGTGAAGTGTTTCCATGAAACCTGCGTGGCTAGCAACCACCTTCTTCCTTGAGTCAGCCTAACGACTCCAGTCATGTTCCGGCTGGGGGCTTAGGAGCCAGTTCTTTCTTTCTTTCTTTCTTGGTCGGCAACGCATTAGTGATGCCTGTGCAGCTGTGGTGTTACTGATGTCTATGGACGACGATGACGATGATTTCGAATTTCTGTTTCGTGAAAAATATTAGTTTAACATTGTCTACTATGGAAGATCAGACACCCTGAGTAGCAAATAAACATGATGTGATCATTCTTGTATAGACCATTCGCCGCATTAATTATTTTTGAAAGCTAGTGTTTAGCTATGATTAGATACAACTCGTGAAGATACGCTCGTGCCAATAATTAATTGAATTGCGTCAATGTTTATCTTTTTTATAATATGAATATGGTAAAGATAAGCAATCTAATCTTAAAATATTCGAAGCACAACTACTTGCTCCATCATAGATTGAGCACCTAATGAAAGTCGGGGGTAGTCTTTGGATGAGTAACCTCTAGTCTAATAGGTATCAATAATATATTCCTGTTGTTGTAATACCGAATGATTTGTGCAATATTTTATCAAATTTATTGCAGGAAACTTTGAGAGACTCGAGGAGAATTTTGGAGCAAAGCGAGCTTTGGCTTCGACAGAAAATAGGGGATATAGATAAACACTTGCAGTACTGTATTGATCAAATGTATTAACTTCCCTCCAAATAAACTCAGATCCTTAAGAACATGTCAAAAATTACAGTGTAAATTATACTTTAACATACAACATTATACATAGTTATGAATAGTATAATAAAATTCTTATCCTAAATTTACATTTGACAAATTTTAATGTCATTATATCACAGTATAAATAATTAAATTGGTATATTTAACTAGCATTAAGCCCGTCCCACATGTGATCAGGACGCATCGCATTGCATAAATTTTGTTATATTTTATAATACATATATTGATCTGTAACTGTTCTATCCAAGCCGATGAGATGAGTAATTTTAAAAACCACAAGAAAAAAATATCTGTCTAGTCTGTATCCTAATTTAACAAAGGTCTGAAATCCTGTGAAGTCTTTTTGTTTTGTGATGTACCTAAAATACTTATGTATTAACTATTAATTGACCAAATTATCAAATTAATAAATTTAAATTATACCAAAAATAAAATGACCGTTTATAATACAATATCACTCTAAAATTTAATATTAGAAATAGAAATCGTAGTATTAATAGTAGTATAGATAAAGTATAGAGTAGTAAATCATTCGTTCTATTCGTCTACACGTGGCTTGATGAAATTCGACGTTAAAGGTCTTCGAACATTAGACAGACTTATGCCCGTTTTCACCAACAACCCCTAAATTTTAATGGACACCTGAGGCTAAAATAGGTGTCCTTTAGCATTGATTCCATTATATAGGCCAAGAAGTCCCCTTAGGAGCCCTAATTTCAGCACCCTATACTGAATTCCTTACTATTTGACATATAAAATTCATCTGCCAAAAGAACCATAAAGTACAACTGACATTAAGAGGCCGTGCCGAAAATTTATTTGACAGAGTTATGTCATATTCATTGCGAAGCTATGTCTGTGTGCATCGTTCACGCACACCTGGCTAAAGTTCGTGCTTAAACAATTTTGATCCTTTAGTTGATAATAATTTTAGGATGCATAGTATGAACAGTTTAGAAATAAAAGTGTGGAATGTTTTTGTATATTAGTTTAGTATATTTAATACAATCAAAATGAAAAAGTTTTAGATAAACACACACTAGGTACATATTTAGGTTATTCAGTGTTTTGCATCAGAGATGTCATTTATGTTTGCGATAAACTTATGTGTACAGACAAATTTAACATGTTTCATTGGTACCCACCCGAAAATCAAACGAGTCTTGATTTCATAAAAAATGTTTTTGAAAATGCAAAATTTAAAATTTTAGGCCATAAAAATCTTTGCCGAGCTGTAGGACTAAATATGTTGTCATATTCATAACCTATTAAATTGGCGTATTATATAAACTTAAATTAAAAATTTAAAAAAAAACCAGACAAAAAGAAACAAAAAAGTCTGAATAGGTAAAAAGTAAAAAAATCATAAAATAAATCTAGACACGCGGCAGCGTATCAAGAAAAGTTCAAGCAAAGGAACTGGCTAGCCAGCGCCGAGTGTATTATTATAACATTACACGTCAAAGTCAAAGTCAAAGTCAAAATATTTTATTCATATAGGTATCACTGATACACTTATGCACGTCATTTTTTGGCTTTTCGGAAGGTGCTTTGTCGTGGAGGAGAAGAAAAGCCTAAAGAAACTCCTCAGCACATCTTGTAAAAAAAATATTACAAAAAAAGATAATTATACAAAAGTATTTACTATTCTGAGCGGAACTGGTTGAAGAGCTGGTCATTTCCATGCGTCTTTGTTATTTAAATACTCGTCTACACTATAATATCCCTTGCCTAACAATTGTGTCTTCACACGTTTTTTGAAAGTTTCTATTGGCAAGTCACGTATTAATTTTGGGATTTTATTATAGAAATGTATACCAAGCCCTATGAAAGATCACTGCACTTTACTTAGGCGGAACGAAGGCGTAACTAATTGATGCATTCTTTTCGTATGACGATTATTAATATCAAAATTTTGTTTATACGCGTTTATATTCTTCTACTGCTTCTAAGCTACTGTAATACCTATTTCCTTGAACTTTTAACGCGAAGATACCCGAGACCTAAGTTTATAAATAGCCCTAACTGCCCGTTTCTGGAGTATGAAAATTTGTTTTATATTGGCTGCTTTGCCCCACAACAAGATGGCATAAGGCACGAACCACTTGGTGCCACTTTTGACCCTTCTGTAACTCAAAACCTCTTTAACGTAAACACATAAAACTACTGTGTTTAATTATATTCATAAGGACATATAGAAGCCCAAATTTAATGAAGCTAGCTCAAATGGTTATAAAGATATGAAGGTCAAAATGTCGTAAATTTTAGCTTTGACTGACTGACTGATATATAGTACCTAAATCTAAGCTACTTCCAGATGACCTAGAAGGATGAAATTTGGAATCCAGCTCGGTAATTGTGTTCAAGCGTAGGAAAAAATTAAAAAAATTAAAAAGTCGAAAAATAAGTGGTGTCCCCATACAAAAAACTTGTAATATGCGTAAACAACCGACCAACGGTGTGTCGTCGGCGGCGCGCGGCATTGCCTAGTTTTTTTACAAAAGTAATGATATCCCACCAAAAAAAATTGGTTGTCTGTAAAGTCGGTTTACGGACAATGGTTTTACGTGATAACGTCTATTTCGTAGAAGAATAATTTATGATATAAATATTGTCAATTCGCACATTAGGAACGGGAAATAGAATGAAAATTACAATTTTACATATTAAATAACAGATATATATTTTCGTTTTCATATAATAATATTACGTACGAGCTACGAGAAATCATTTCTTTTCAAAAGATTGTAAAATAAAATAAAAATGAAATGAAAAATGCCTTCCAAGCGGACCGATTACGCTTGAGTGGGAGAGAGACGGCCGGTCTAGCGTGCCTCTCTCTCTAATGCTGCGCGCGCTTCCGTGACGTTACTCCGGCCGTTACTCGGTTTTCGTGAATGCCTCTCAGGCTCATCGTCTTTATAAACGTAATCACGTTAACATAAATGTAAAAAAGGAGAGCCAAGTTCAATACAAAAATTAAGCTTGGCTGTGGGCTTCGCCGCAAAAAGAACGGAAATCTAAATGAGTGCCAAGTTCTATGCAAAATCAAAATATGTATTTATAGGAACAAAAAAACATTATGAACAAGTATTAAACTGTATTTCTTTGCTTTATTGGATACCTATAACAATTGTTGTTATTTAAAAATGTGAGATCTTAAAGTAGGTTAGATTTGACTTGGCCAGTTTTCATTACATCAGTCATTTTATAAAGTTATTCAACATTTTTAATTCTGATAAAAACTGGCCAAGTGAAATCTTACCTACTTTAAGATATCACATTTTTAAATAACAGCAATTGTTATAGGTATCCAATAAAGCAAAGAAATAGAGTTTAATACTTGTTCATAATGTTTTTTTGTTCCTATAAATACATATTTTGATTTTGCATAGAACTTGGCACTCATTTAGATCTCCGTTCGTTTTGCGGCGAAGCCCATAGCTAAGCTTAATTTTTGTATTGAACTTGGCTCTCCTTTTTTACATTTATGTTTTTGGTGGGATATAACTCAATATCACACCAACCGATTTCAATGATTCTTTTTTTAATCGAAAACAGGTGCTTGCCATGTAGTCCCACATAAATTTGAACGGGATCTGACAAGTAGTTTTTGAGTAACTTTGAAGTCGGTTATTTTTTGTTAGTAGGTAAATACATCATACACCTACGATATGCCGATGATATAGTTATCCTGCTGGGTTCCCTGGAAGAACTTGGTATAATGCTCGGAAACTTTAACAGCGCCTCACAACGGGTGGGTCTTAAGATGAACATGGACAAGACGAAAAACATGTTAAATGTCCATGTCACACCCATATCGGTTGTTGTTGACGGCGCTGCTCTCGAAGTTGTAGACGAATACATTTACCCGGGACAATTGATCCAGATGGGTAAGTCCAACTTCAAGAAAGAAGTCACTTGTAGAATCCAACTCGGATGGGCTGCGTTCGGGAAATTGCGTCATATCTTGTCGTCCAAAACACTACTTCAGTGCCTGAAGTCGAAGGTGTTCGAGTAGTGTGTGTTGCCAGCGATGACATACGGATCCGAGACGTGGTGCTTCACTATTGGCCTAATCCACAAGCTCAGAGTAGCACAGCGGGCTATGGAGAGGGCTATGCTCGGTATTTCTCTACGTGATCGCATCAGAAACGAGGAGATCCGTAGACGAACAAGGGTAACCGACATAACTCAAAGAATTAGCCGGCTGAAGTGGCAATAGGCTGGCCACATAGTTCGAAGGACCGATAACCGTTGGGGAAGAAAAGTCCTCGAATGGCGCCCGCGTTTCGCAAAACGGAGTACAGGACGCCCCCCGACAAGATGGACCGACGACCTGAAGAAGACAGCGGGCATCCGTTGGATTCAGAAGGCTCAGGATCGGTCAGAGTGGCGCAAGTTAGGGGAGGCCCATGTCCAGCAGTGGACCTACCAAGGCTGATGGATGGATGAAGTTTAATATGGAGCCGTCCCCCAACACGACAAAATTTTATTTAGATAAATTAAATATAATGTATATATAAAAATCAATAGCTGTTCGTTTGTCTCGCTAAAACTCGAGAATGGCTGGACCGATTTGGCTAATTTTGATCTTGAAATATTTGTGAAACTTCAGGAAAGGTGTGAACGGTGAGAAATATAAATAATAAGTAATAAAAAATACTAAAAACAAACAAATTGTTCCTAGCTGTGAAACATTTGATATCTTTTGTCAAATTGTCATTTGGTTGTCAGATATTTATAGGTGCGTTCAGAAATTTGTCTGTTTCATAGCTGTAGTAGGAAGTCCGATTTCTTTGAAAACTTAACGACTATATTATCTTTCTAATGTAACATCAGCGACATATCTAACTTTTTTATTTTATAACTGACAGTCGAGGGAGAGGGAGAGGGGAAAGAGGAGGGAGATGGGGCTCGAAGGAGACCTCGAGAGGGGTGAGTTGTTAGGCAGTACAGAGTTTGCCGGGTCAGCTAGTACATTTGTAATATTCATGTTATTTATGACTTTTTAAAAATTTAGTGTGCAATTCACACGTGGTAGAAGTGAAACTTCAAAAATTTTGTTTTCAGGATAATGAGACGAATGTAAAATTTCGGGAAGATGATAATTGTAGGTTTTAGTAATGATCATAGTGATGCAAAGTTAGATAATTATTTTACGTTTTATTCGTATACTATATCACATATATGTATTTATTCAGACTCAGAGCTTAAACCTTTTATACACCGCCCATATTTCTGTACGTCCCGCCAAGGCCATGCACGATGTACGATGCAAAAGTACCATAAATAGGCTTGACGTACGTCGATAATATTATTAATTGGTTGCTGGATTTGCACGACCAATTTTCGTCCTGTTTTCCACGCCTTAGGAAAATTTCCCTGCTCGAGACAGGCATTCAGGAGTCCCCTTAGTTGCTACTCCAGGGACACTGCGGCGTCTAGGGCGGAAACCAGCACTCGACCCGGAACAACATCGGGACGGTATTTTCGGAGCGCAACCTTGCCACAGCGGTGCCAACTCAACTCAACTCAACTCAACTCCCCTCAACGGGATGGCCCCTTGATGATTAACTAAATTCACCCCCTTCCTCGTAACTAACCCCCCCCCCCCCAAATAGCCAATTTAGTACTACATAAATCAAACCCTTTCATTTGATACCGCACTCGGGTATGTTCGCTGAATTCAGTATATTTATCTCCTTCCTAACTATATGAACTACTATAACTGCCATACTACTATAACCACCCCACCCCCACCCCTTGAAACAGCCAATTTTGTAATTCATAGAAACATGATGATTCGTGGTGTTATTAAAATAAAAAATAATTAATTTAATAATTGGATCAAAATGTGGTAGTCGGCGTACAATTTGTGTATATTTTTACGTAAAACACGTGAGCGTTACGTCGTAAGGAGCGATACGTCCTCACGCTGAGATAGCCGTGGCGGTACTAATTTAATATATTTAATGCGGTCCATAATATAGTTCAGTTTGCAACTATTATTAATAAACGAAATCATTATTTTTTCATAAAATAAAATTTTGATTCTATTAAAGGATTAACTGAAGATTAATGTATATTTTTTAAAATTTCCTTAAAGTGTTTCTAATTAATAGAAAAAAAATACTTACTTCGAACGAAATTACGTAATTTCAAAAAAAAATTCTGCTATATTTGGAGAGGAATTTAAAAAACTGGCTAGGCTACTTAATAAAAGACCGTATACTTATGTTATTTATATTTTTTAATGTTTGGAATATTTTGTATTTTCGTTGTAATACGAAGACAAAAAGCACTTGCTCGTTACTTTTTGGAAAAGAAGGGTTTTAAATAGTGGTGATTTGCCATTATTATAAATAATATGTTAGATTCGTCTGGGCTATCAGCAAGAACAAGAATTAGACTCTTATAGTAACAAAAAACAAAGCTTAATCTCTTTATCCTGTTCACACAAACAGTGATTAAAATTGACCGAAATTGTTGATATCGCGGCACGGAGCCTTAAGCACTGATGCAATTTAGTAATTAAATTTTATGAAATTATTCGTGAAACTTGATGATTAAAAACAACCAATACCTGTATAACAAAAAATATGTTGGAAAACATGCAAATCACTGAGAAAAATACAAACAGTATTTATCGGAAAAATATCGGTAACAGAAATTCTTTCAACTACTACAAACATCAACTACATAAGTGACCGCTAACAAAGAGTAACTTATCACTGAAAATTAATTTAAGATAGGAGAAGATTCAGGTGATGCTGACGCTAAGAGATACTTAATTAGGGGATAGTTAGGTGGCATTGGTGAAATCGGGCATTAATATCACAACTTCGTTCCAACTCCAACTTTCGGTTCAGCATCAACGAGTCTTCAAATAAATGATTAATGCATCTGAACTGAAACGATTGGCGAATCGATTCTGTGTAATGTGCGAAGACCTTTATACGGCGCACTGGAAGATAGATGCGTATTAGGGACAAACATTAATTACAATATATTAAAATAATATTGCGATTTTACTACTGCTGCCATTTTCTGATCGGCGGCGTTAAACTAAAATTCATTTAAAATGAGGTTTCTGTAAAAAAGTCAGAAACAACCATATTAACTAAGTACAGTGTTTTTCAACTAAATCTGCAGTTGGGCGTAATGTTGGTAGCATTGAAATAAGTGTATTTTATATCTCAATAACCATTTTGTGGTGGACATAATAATAGCGTTCATCAAAATCATCAATGGTAATAACGATATACCTATATTAATAGATAATATAAAACATTACATATAATATAACATTTAAATTTTTTAAATGATTTTTGAAACATAAAATACACTTATTTCAATGCTACCAAAATTACCCCCAAGTGCAGATCTAATTAAAGAGCAATATACATAGACCAGGTACCTTAGGTATATGATCAAGTTATAATTTTTCAGTCCTATGAATGAAATGATTCCTATGAATATTAAATAATTAGGAAAGGGAAACGATTATGACAGAATGTTAACAGGTGCATCTGTCATTAATGTCAAGTGTAATTAATCTGTTAAAGTTTCCCGCCGCTGCAGTTTTCCCCTGAGTGCCCCCTGACAATGATCCAAATATCGTGGGTTGAAAATTGAAATATCCGTGTAAATCACGGGTATTTGTACAACAGGTTAGGTATATTTCACTTGTTTAGAATTTACAAAGTAATACCTACCATGTTAAATTATTACATACTAGGAAATCGCCCTCGCTTCGCTTCGGGAAAAATAGTAAAAATAAAAAATAAATATAATATAGCCTATGTTACCCGGGGATAGTATAGCTTCCCAACAGTGAAAGAATTTTTCAAATCGGTTCGGTAGTTTTGGAGCCTATTCAATGCAAACAATCAAATCTTTCCTCTTTATAATATTAGTATAGATTATATTGCTATTTATAAACACATAAATGTACATACAGCCACTAATTTAAACGATAACAAGAACAAAGCGCGAAGTTAATTTTGCGATATAAACACAATAGTACAGAAACGTTGTATTTTGCTTTAAAAAATATTCACTATATTAATTTGCAAATTCAACATAAAGGATTAACAACTAAAAGTACCTACCTATATCAACACCTAAAATAATAAAATGGATAAGCATAAAAAAATTAAAATGCCGCGTAAACGTAAGGGATAGGTTTTCCTAAGAAAATTAAGGTATTTTACAATTTATAATACAATATAGTTAATTATTACGTTGCAAATAACTAGATAAGTCCTTAATCAATTTTGAAACTTGACCTAATTTTGTAGGTAAAACCTAATTGTTATAACACTTATATTACAACGAACTAGCAAGGTAAATTAACCAGTAAGTTGTTCTAATTAAGGATTAAAATTAGGTAAGTTTTTCTAATTAAAAATTAAGAAGCATTCTCGAATACTGTAGTATAGTATGGAATCCTCAATATATAACCTACATTCAAAAGCTGGAGAATATTCAGTTAAAATTCTTAAAGCAACTACACTTCCGATATTCCCACCGCTTTATAGACTACAAAGAGTCTAGCCTCCACTACAATTGTATGCCTCTTGAAAGTAGACGAACATTAATTGATATGTCCTTTCTGCATGGGATATGTAATAACTACATAGATTGTTTTGAATTAGCGTCACAAATTTTAAGTTTTTGTATCCCAAAATTACGAACCAGACATACGGCACTATTTGCTACTGCCCATAAATGTACTAAGTATGCTCAAAATTCGATTGTCAGTAGGCTACACAGAAAATATAATAAAAAATTTAATACGATCGATATTTTTCACTCTAGTAAAACTTCCTTCAAACGTGAAGTTATCAAGGTACTTCGTATAAATGAAAACTAGGTATATATCTTTATAGTAAGCGTAATTAGGTACATATCTATATATATATATATATATATATATATATATATATATAATTATATATATAACACTTATTATATGCATAAATACCGTTATTTATCTTTTTATTACAATTATTATTTACACATGAACATACAGACATAGGCACACACACACGCACACTCACACATACATACACACACTCACACACACACATACACACATACACACACATACACACACACACACACACACAAGCATAATTGTGAGCGCATTGCTTTTCTTGTTTTATGTGGTGTTTACTTTGTGACAAATTAAGAAATATAAGAAAAATGTAAATCCGTAATTGGCTTAAAGACCTATGTAATTAGTTTTGTCTATATAACATTGTAAAAAAAGCTGTGGATTTTGTTATAAATAAATAAATAAATAAATAAATAAATAAATAAAAAATGTATCTACGAATTACGCACCATAAACTATAAATTAATGTTATTAATAGAGTTTTATATTTCTGTTAAGGTTCCTCCGCAAAAAAGCTTTGGTAGTAGCTAAATTATTATGTAACATCAATGATCTTCTATATAAACTGAGGTGTAACATTATAAAAATAAATGATCATTCTGTGTTGCCGTGACAGCAAGCAACATAGCGCTTATCTGTATCATTCGGTGTGTGTGCTTAGTTCTTCATAATAAAAAAAAGAATATTAAAAATAAATCCAACTGCGAAAACTGAAAACTGGAGAAGAATCTACTTTTATACGCATTTTTCACAATGTTTTCCTTCAACAAAACAAGTGGGCATTTCTTCTAATACGCACACACAATTGACCAGCAGCATTGGATTATCACTGTCCTGTGGCGGATCCGGGATTTTTGTTTGGGAGGGCTTGAACCTATCTTCGTTTAGGGGGTGCTAACAGCTTAAGCCTCCCTATAACCCCCCTCTCATTGATCCGCCTTAAGTACTTATTCCTATTATAGTTAGAATAGACGTCAAAATTGAGTTACTTAACGATAATTTTGAATGCAATATATTAAGACAAAGACACATTACAAATTATTATAATAGAGTCGAGAGCATTTGGTTAAAAGAACATCATAACAAGGTTGAAACCACTAATACAATCGATTTGTCATTGAACGTTGATAAACATTTTAATAGTCACGAAGTACCTAGGTAATATAATCCTCGACTCGAAGCAACAGTATCAGATATTTCGAGGTAAGTATATTAGTACAAAGCAAAAGTATTTTTTTCGAGGTACAATATAACAGATAGGTCCTTTATACGGACTACCTTAAAATTTTCCTTCTATTTAGTACTACGCAGTCTACGCTGCTAATTAGTATTGTCCAGGGAGGTTACAATAAAGTATTATTATTTTTAAACTTCTGAGCAAATAGGTAAATTTAACAGCCAAATGCAATACTTTTAGGACGGTTTGCAGATTTTTATACGCAGTATAAAAGCTACATTTTATTGTACATTAACACATTTAATAGGACAAAACTTAAATGTATGTATCACGAACAGTGTCTTAAATGTGCCGAAAGTTATGGAAAATGCTCTTGTTTGCTACAGTAATTGTCTAGCATAGTTTCTTTAATTTGCACACTTTATGTGCTTGCATTTAAATAATGTACGATACGTATTTTAATTATCTTGAAAGGTATTAGGTTGAAAGGTTCTATCACAAAGCGTGCAGTAGTTTCGATTACTTAAACCCAAAACTCATGGAACATATAACTAGATAGGGATTATTCACAGTATTTAAAACACAGGTTTTAAAATCAAAATAATGTCAGTATAAAATACATTACACACAGCATCCGCTTTATAATGATAATAATAACATTCACCAAGTCTATTGGTTGTTTAAAACATTGTTTCAGATTTATTTAAAACTCAAATCAACGTCTCTTCCTATTTCAGAGATTCACATATTGACTATTATGACTCTACGAAATGAGAGCTTTCTTTTTTAATCAACTGGTAAAGCAATTTCACACGCAAAATTATAATAATAGTCGCCTTAATAATACCTAGTAAACACTATAAAATTATTGCCCAACCTGTTGGCACTTAAAGTAACGTCTTACAAAACTAAGTACTAAGTAAGCCACCATATAAATAAACAAATAACGTATCGCAGTCAACGATGCAATAATTAATTAGTCACCGAGGTAAGCATTTCATCCATTTTCAGCCGTATTGGGGCGGCTTAAAATACTAACCCCAATCCCTCAAGGGATTATATTGGTAATATGGATTTTAATTAAAACTATTATTACTATTATTATTTCTCCATGGGGTTTGCCTGGATAACTACCACCCTTGAGCATGAGTCAGCCGCCAAATGACACGACGTGCTCCGGCTGGGGGCTTGAGAGCCAGTTCTTTATTTCTTTTTCTTCTCTCTTTCTTGGCCGGCAATGCTACAGTGATGCCTTTGGTGTTGCTGATGTCCATGGGCGACGATAGCCACTTACCATCAGACGGATCGTCAGCTCGTTTGCCGGCTATTTCCATAAAAAAATTGCATAAATCCAGCTGTTTGTACACGAGGGTTATAATTATAACATAAACATTCCGAAAACCGTAAAAATATTTAACATTTTTTATCAAACGACCCGGCTCTGATCGAGGAGGGTTAAGTTATTCATTCTCGCATCCTGGTCTCCTAGTTCTATTTGTTCCTTCAAAAACTCCAGCTCCTTAATTCCTGTGACAGTGACCTCATACTTATGCGTCGCTAGTGACATGTAGAAGTGTACAGCGAACGCTAGAAACACTATCATGACTGGGATAAGTACCACGCACGCCGACCAGGCAGCAGTTTCGCTCAGATCGTAGAACTTGACCCAGCAGAGGATCGCTATTTCTACTAAGAAGAGTATGAGTCCTAGGAGAGTGGAGAACGCCCACGCGATCTCGATGTACCAGTGCAGTCTTTCGTGGGGAGATTCGTGAACGAGAGAGATGCTGTGGAGGTTACCGACCGCTTCGATGTTGGGCAGGATGCAGGTGCTGATCATGAGAGCCAGCATGTGGACGGCCACGAGGAGTGTGGTGCAGACCGTGAACGCGACCAGCATCCCGGGTGGCACCTTGGTTGCGTTCGGCGGATTTAACTGGACTTCCACCATTGCGACCTGCCAAAAGACAATCATGTCAGCAGTTTTTAGGCAATTACCAAACATTCTTAAGAAAATAACATTGCAATAAATACAATTTTAACTACTACTACTAAAAACCAGTCAGGACATCCAAAGTTAAGCCAGTATAATAACTAATAGGATAAAAGGGGCTTTGTCAGAATGCAGTAGAATTGTTTCATAACTGATTCTTCAAATTATCGCTCAAATTATGAATTTTTTCGGCTAACTATAATTCTAGGGAAATATTAGACATATTAACTACCATGCATTGTTACCCAAGTCTTAATCTAAAGACCTTCAACGGACGGGAGCTAAGCCTATTATTTCGTTTTTTTATCAACAAGGCAAAGTGGCTTGCCTTGAAATGAAGAACAGAGTATCATCCCTAATTTTAAGAAGTTTGTAAGTAATGGCGACCCGTGTGGCGTAATGATTATCATGCCGGACCGCTGCGGCGCCATACCAAGTGTCCTGGATTCGATTCTCAGCAAGACGGAAATAAGACTTTTAAAATTATAGACCTTTAAAACGAATACAACTTACCATAGCAAAACCAGAGAGCAGTGCAGAGGTCTTGCTTGAAGCCTTTAGTTTGGCGCGGCTGAGCTGCAACTTCCTCCAGGAGAGGTAAGCGGGCGTGTGCAGCCCATCGGCCGACTGTATCGGAGTCTCCCCCGACATCACGCACTTGTGCTGCTAAAGAACATTTTTCAATACAGCACAATATTTAATCAATATTCTAATACGCCAATATTCTCTATAATATTCTAAATAGCCCGTCCTTCTACACACTCAAAACACGAATGAAAAGAAAACAATGGTATTGGTGGTATCAGTTTTATGGCTTACTTATATTAGTTTTCGTTTACTTCGATGTGTGCATGCGGTTATCGCATGGCAGTAATTAGGTTACAGAGTATTTAATGTGCTTTCAAACACGGTTAGTGGTACTAATCAGCAGTTAATTGTTAACCAACAGTTAAACAATGAGTTAAAGGACAGTGAATGTTTCTGTATCAGGATGGTAGAAAATAAGTTATTTTTAATTAATAAATTATTTTAAACATAAATGAAATGGTTTAGTAGTGTAATAATTAAGTACCTAATAATAATTGCAGAAATGTAAAAAAATCATGTAAGTATGTAGTGGTTTTTTATTTTATTTTGTTGTTAAAAACATAGTTTTCACCTACATTAAACTAATTATCACAAAAGCAAGATCATTCAGTATAGGTATCGAAAGTTGAGATGCATTGTTTTGTACAATCACATAATGTATTAAACCGTTTAAGTGCAGAATATTGCATTATATGATACAATTAATAGATAAAATCAAGTGCTGCTTGTGTCGTATTTAGATTATTATATTTCATCCATATAATCTGAAAAAATGTGAAGAACATAAAAGTAAAAAACAAAGTATTGAAAGACTAAATATTGTCTATCTAATCTAGACAGAAAAAATCTAATGTGACGTAACTAGTACTACTTTATAAATATTTTATACAAATTTTGGTGTAGTCAGGCCTTATTATCAATGTTCTTCCGACCTTATTTTCGTTTAAGTGGAAACTACTAAACATATTTAGATAATATTTTGCATATTTATAACAGGTATGATGTAGATAATAAACATCTGGGTTACTTTTCATCTCATGGGACTAATGCTACAAAATAGGAGACACAAAAGTTAGATGGATGTTCTGATAAAATTTAGTGATTGATTAGTATATCTATGCAATATTTTTTCTAATTTTGGTAATTAGGGTAACCAAAACCTAACATTACAAATTTTTTGAAATACATAAATTAAAGATGCTTATAATTATTGTTTATGTAATGTTATGCAGAACTAAAATAATGATGGTTTAATACTTTCTCTATTAAATATTTTTAACAGAGTATAAAGTAACTTTAGTATCAATTATTACATGTATTACACAGTGACTGTCTTGTTGTGTTCACTACATGTCAATTCAATTGTGATGTTAGTGAGATTGTGCAGTAGGCATTATAAATACAATTACAATATAAAAAAATATGTTAAGTAAAATTCAAATATCTCATCCTCAGTGAAAAAAAAAGGATAAGTCATGTTTCTTTGAATTTTATTATAGTTATTAATATGCTTGGAAAGAGGGACAGAAGCTGCATATTATGCTCAATTTTTTATCACTAATCTTGACAGTTTTGTTTAAGAAATTGTAATGTAAATAAATTGCTTTGACTACTTACTGATATTTTAATAGTTTTTTGACTGAGTGTACAATATATTGTGGGCAACTTTAATAACTACAAACAGACCACGAGACTAATTATGCAGTTAAAAAAATCCAACAAAGTTATGCTTCAGTGAGAGATTTTCAAGAATCCAAGATAAATAATCAACCAACACTACTCTTAATAATTATGGTTAAGCAATCAAAAACAAATAAATTAACTAATATGATAAAAATCACATTAAAAAGGATTTAGTAAGCCCCAACTCAACATAAGTGGCACTATGTAAGCACATGCACAAAGAAAAATACACCAATATGTTACAGCACAAATACAAGCACAATACGCATACTTTTCCCTGTCCAAGTGTATACATAGTGATGAAAGACTTAGTTTCCGCATTAACCAACAATTAACGTCTAGTAAATTAAATTCAAGTAATGAACCCGCATGAGTGACCTGTCACCACATTGCTACCAATAGTCAACTCACATTGAGGTTACGATGCTTTACTAACTACGTGTGGGTCCTCTCGCCTCAGTGCAGCTTAAAACCAAATTTTAAGCTTCTCTACACCTGTTGTCAATAGTGTTATAAAAACAATTCCATTAGAATAGAAAATTTCACAGTAACCAGGAATCTATGATATCAAGGTACAACTGATAACTTCATATAATAGAACATTTCATTAGCTAATTGGAAAATAAGTGCTGTAAGAATATCAGATCGTTTATCACCAAAGTTACAAATGATTACATATAATCTATCATTGACACACATCTTAACATAATTTTATTAGTGTTCAAAGAAAAAACATTCAACTTTTTTTATTAAGTTTATTGTGAATCAAAACGCAGTCATACGAATATACTTTGTAAGAGACAAAATAGCAATAATGTTGTCATAAACATGCAACATAGCGAAATTATTAATTAAAAGTGAAAAGTGATAGTCTAAAACAAATTAATAAAGAATAAACAATGCTGTAACCACTTATTGTGTAAAGTAGTAGACATGACAAAATAATAATGTAGCATACGTAAGAAAACTTTAAAATAGCAATTTGACTGCTCCTATTTGGCTTCACACAACATTAATAGATCTGTCTGGCTATAGCCAAAAACTGAACAGATTATCTTGAGCTTTGCCAATTCATTAATGAAGCCACACAGTGCCAGTATCACTTGATTTCATCTATATGCTCGGAAACGACATACCTTGTTAAATTTTGGACACCAACTATTAGAGTGACTGTAACGACTGCCTGGCTGAACGCTGTGGTAGTTATTGCCCACCGTGCTGGCTGACCAGACCGACATACCTAAACAAATTTATCGACAATCCTTCTACTTGATTCCTCGAGGTCGCCACTTCGAAACCTCAGGTATTATGTTTAAACCATCGTAACTAAAACCTACTTATTATTTAGAACATTGTATAGTCCACATATACAGTAATTTAAAATCACAAACAAGATTACAGTTAAACAAACAAATAAATTTTTATACCCAATAAACTCAAAGCGATATTGCAATGAAATTGCAAACTTCACGCTGAAGTCCACTCAATCAATGAATAATAATTGACAATTTTGACATTGACTTTTGACACCGCTTTGACACGTTTATGGTGTAGGTACAGAATCTATGAATCTGACGGCAAAATGGGGTAGGTAATTAAAATTGGAGACGCAACCCTCCCTAAGAAAATATAACCAAGAAATTAAGTATCAAAACGGGTCAATCCTACGAGAATACGAGATTAATAATATTAATAATGTAGATTGTTGTTTAAATACACCTTTTTAACGTGATAACGTTTATAAAGACGATGAGCCTGAAAGGCATTCACGAAAACCGAGTAACGGCCGCTCAAGTCACGGAAGCGCACGCAGCATTAGAGAGAGAGAGGCACGCTAGACCGGCCGTCTCTCTCCCACTCAAGCGTAATCGGTCCGCTTGGAAGGCATTCTCGAAAACGTGGTAACGAGCCTGCTCACGTCACGAGCCACAACGCGCGCAAAGTATCGAGAAAGAGATACGCTGAATAATAATAAAACGAAATATATATCTGTAATTTAATATGTAAAATTGTAATTTTCATTCTATTTCCCGTTCCTAATGTGCGAATTGACAATATTTATATCTTAAATTATTCTTCTACGAAATAGACGTTATCACGTAAAACCATTGTCCGTAAACCGACTTTACAGACAACCAATTTTTTCTCACATTTTTTTCAATAAAAATTGAAAGTAATATTTCTGGTTAGTTTTTTCGGTATTCGGTATTTCGGTATTAAATCGAAAATCCATTTATGTCTTTCTTTTTAAAATTTTTCATCGCCTATAAACCCATTTTTCTGCTTATTAAAAAATGCCATGAGATTCTGGTATACAAATAAATGAATAAATATTTATTCAAGAACATTTACAATACTTGCATTATCTCTGATAGGTCATACGAGTATCCGAGCTATGGAATGGCGTAAACTGTGAAAGAAAGAGACAGTGAGTTGTCAATTTACTTTCTCACTCATTCACTTCACTTCACTTTTGTAACGGTATTGCATCCGTGCGGGAGTGTCCCTGTCCAAGAAAGTCGGGCGCACAGGTGAAAGAGGATGATAAGCGAGTTGGTTGTCAAGTGGATAATGTAGGTCGGCTATTGCAGTTTTGTTTTGGTTGATTATCAATCCGTTACAGTGAACTAATGCTCGAGGACTGGATCACGCGGTGTTGTCTGTGAGATATTTCCATACTGGGACGCTGGCTTCTGGACCACTAACAGTTGACGGAAGAGTAAACATTCGGTTTTGGTTTGTGGTCAAGTGGTTTCTAACTGTGCATCACAATGGCTGAAGCTGCAGCTGCTACTGCCAATCCAAATGCTGAAATCGTTCGCGGCCAAATCTTCGAGGTGGGCCCCCGGTATAAAAACCTGCAATACATCGGAGAGGGAGCTTATGGCATGGTTGTGTAAGTACTGGCACATAGTATTCTATTGATAAATTAACGCGCGGTTTTGTCTAATGCATCTGGCACGCAGTAAAGTTCTAATGTTTATTTACAGCGTTATGTCATTCGTTATTTGTTTGTTAACCTATGAAGTTACAAATAAATACAATACAATACAATACAAATACTCTTTATTTGTACACCAGAAACAAATACATAGCAATAAAACAAGGTACGGTATACAAAAGGCGACCGGCGGAATAAACAGGAATACATAGTGTTTATGTGTTCAAGTTTCTGTGACTATAGGTGTACTACATTCAGTTTTCCTCATTAGATTATGACATGTTTTTGTTCAACATTTATTATAATGTTTTGAGTCCAGACATTTTGTTACATTCAATTAATGTTATAGAATTGACCACTGCAACATATCAACATAATTTTAAGTACTGTTAGTGACTTAGTATGGAAATGGAATGCCTTAATTCTTACCTTGAAATAACTCAATCTTATCCTGCTGCTTCATAGAATATGGTATCTTTAATATGTAAAAGCTACTGTCTCAATAGAACTAAATCCCTTAAAAAGTTATTGCTGTGAAAATGTAAGTGTGTGATTACATGTTTATCATAGAAGAGATCAAATTATTCAATTTATGACAAAATGAATTAAATAGCATTCAAAATTCAATTATTTTGGCTCAAAATTTAACATAAAACAAATAATATATTATTATGACCGACGCCAACTATTATTATTATCAACTGACGCGGAGTGATATATGTTTTGTTTATATAGCCTTCCATAGAGCAATTTTGTGTCAGATGACTACGGATATTATATCAACTAGCTGTTGCCCACAGCTTCGTGGAAATTATGCTTATCATATTGATCCCCTACTTCACCCCCTTGGGGGTTGAATTTTGAAAAATCCTTCCTTAGTGGATGCCTCCGTCATAAGAGGAATATGTGTGCGAAATTTTAAGTTTCTAGCCCTAAGGGTTTGGTCTGTGCGTTGATACATCAGTCAATCACTTTTGTCTTTTGTATATACAGATACAGATAGTAAACAGATATCTAGATTATATTATAATTTTAGGACGGAACTTATAGGATCACTCGTGTGTCTGTCCGCCCTTTACAGCCAATTTACTCCAAAACTACTGGATCAAGTGAGTTAAAATTTGGTACTCATGTACCTACTATTTTGTGACCCAAAGACAGTACAAAGTAAACAACAGAATTTTGAAAAAAAATTTTAATGTAATCAAAATTAAACAAAAACTGTTTTGCTAATAGTATCGTGGAGTATGTCAAATAAAAGGGCTTGTTCTAAGGACCTCAAATATTATATTTTTGTTATTGTTCTACTATGGACTGTTTTTAAAATTATTCAAGAAAGAACGGATATTAAAGCCAAAAATTGGCTATTTTGAAAAAAATACAGAGAACAGTTCTTTTCTTAAATATTAGGGAAATTAATAAGAAGTCTATGGTCTTAAAAAAACGACAAAAATAAATAAAATAGAAAAAAACTGGTAAATACATTATCAACATACAGAACCCTCTCCACCCGAGTTTAATTCGCACTTGTCTGGTTTTTATATTCGAAAGCTGGTGCTTGTCATGTGGTTCCATTTAAAGAGCGAGATCTGACGATTAGTTTTTGAGTTATCCCTAATAATTTAAGTATTTGATTGACTTTGACATTATCAACATATGATGGTGTTCTCATTTCATCGTATTTTGAAGTCAGTTTTTTTGTAAGAATTATTATTATGTTCTATGTGGTAAATCCTTCCAACAATAATGCACACAATCTTGTACGAATATTTCCTTATACTTTACTTATCTGTAAGTCGTAATCTTGTATCTTATCAGTTATCAGTAAAACAATGAAGTTATACCAAATTTAAACATAAACATGAACAACCTATATTGTTGGAATTATTTTGTAAACAAGCTGTTGCCATTTAATGTAAAAGGAAAATGCCAACAATTCAATGTAGATAATTGCATTACAGGCAGAAATATGGCTCATTAGGGCGTTATGGCGTTATAATACCGTCTCATATGGGAGAGGCGCCGCGCCTCGCTGCAACATCGAGTGATTCATTCGTGAATACATTATTGTAGACAAATGTTTTTACTTGTTCTAATAATCTACACTAATATTATAAAGAGGAAATATTTTTATTTTTTTTACGTTTGATTGAATAAACTCAAAAACTAGTGGACCAGTTTCAAAAATTCTTTCGCCACTGCTACATTATTCCTTATAATAGGCTATATTTTATAGTGATTAATAAATAATATTTTTATCACAAATAATAATGTCTGAATGCTTCAACTAGTTATCTATAAAAGTGAAACATTTTATATGGTAACTAGCTGACCCGGCGAACTTCGTATCGCCTAACAATCAGTAGTGTAGTGTAGTGATACGAGGAGTATAATTTGCCGTTGTGTGTTGCCTATGTGGACTATGAGAAAGCCTTTGATTCTATTGAGACCTGGGCGGTACTAAATTCTCTCCAGCGGTGCCGGATCGACTACCGGTATATCGAGGTGTTGAAATGTTTGTACTCATCTGCCCCCATGTCCGTCAGAGTACACGACACGACAACGAACCCCATCCAACTGCAGAGAGGTGTCAGACAAGGGGATGTTATATCCCCAAAACTGTTCACCGCTGCGTTGGAAGACGTGTTCAAGCTGATGGAGTGGAAAAGACGTGGCATTAACATCAATGGCGAATACATCACACACCTGCGATATGCCGATGATATAGTCATCCTGGCGAGTTCCCTGGAAGAACTTGGTACAATGCTCGGGGACTTGAACAGCGCCTCACAACGGGTGGGTCTTAAGATGAACATGGACAAGACGAAAATCATGTCGAATGTCCATGTCACACCCGTACCGGTTGTTGTTGACGGTGCTGCTCTCGAAGTTGTAGACGAATACAATTACCTGGGACAGGTGATCCAGATGGGTAAGTCCAACTTTGAGAAAGAAGTCACTCGTAGAATCCAACTCGGATGGGCTGCGTTCGGGAAAATGCGTCATATCTTGTCGTCTAAAACACTACCTCAGTGCCTGAAGTCGAAGGTGTTCGAGCAGTGTGTGTTGCCAGTGATGACATACGGATCCGAGACGTGGTGCTTTACCATTGGCTTAATCCACAAGCTCAGAGTAGCGCAGCGGGCTATGGAGAGGTCTATGCTCGGTATTTCTCTACGTGATCGAATCAGAAATGAGGAGATCCGTAGACGAACAAGGGTAACCGACATAGCTCAAAGAATTAGCCGGCTGAAGTGGCAATGGGCTGGCCACATAGTTCGAAGGACCGATAACCGTTGGGGAAGAAAGGTCCTTGAATGGCGCCCACGTCTCGGAAAAAGGAGCATAGGGCGCCCCCCGACCAGGTGGACTGACGACCTGAAGAAGACAGCGGGTATCCGCTGGATTCAGAAGGCTCAGGACCGGTCAGAGTGGCGCAAATTAGGGGAGGCCTATGTCCAGCAGTGGACCTCCAAAGGCTGATGGATGATGGTGATACTTTTAACAAAGCCTTTAGTTTTAGTTGGTTTAACAAATCAGAGATCATTAAAATCGGTACAGCCGTTCTTAGCTGTTATAGTTTGTGTGTGCGTATCTCTCATCCCTCTCCCCCTCTCCCTTCCCTCTCCCTCCCCATACCCCTCTCCCTCCCCCACCCAATCTCCCTCAACTCTCCCCCCTCTCCCTCCCGTGTTAGTTATATTTTGTTCCTAACTATAAGCTTACATATTTTCACATTTCTAAGTTCGAAAGTTACGTACAAACTTACAATCCCTTTGGTTTACCCTTTACGGGATGAATTTTCAAAAAAACCTGTTACTATTAATTTTTGTGTCTAACTATAAGCTTACATATTATTGTCACTGTTGTTGTTAGAAAGGTGAAAATTTAGGGTTGCATGTATTTTTAATGCCGAGTCATAAAAAAATGAAATAAAAATTTTTATCCAAAAAATAAAAATATTTTTGTTGCCTGCTTGCATGTTGCATGTTTGTTTACATACAAGCAGTGTTTGCATGCTTCTTACTGGGAACTCTTAAAACCACTTTGAATAATCAACTGTTTTATTAAGTGCCATTACATAAAATAATAATAATTAATATTAATAATAATAATTCATTAAATAAAATAGTAGGTTAAACTAATTTGAAATTAGCTCCTGTTGCCTTAATCTATAACGCCAGTGTAATAATTACATTAGTTTTGGAAGCTTTTTCAAATATTTAATATCACTCACTTTAATTTCACAAAACAATGGTATGAGTAACAAATGTTCGGAAACATAATATTTGGAACAAATTTTATTTCCGCTATTTAAGTGTAATTTCGGTAAAAACTTTTTCGACCAAATGAAACGTCGGAGTAACGAAAAAAATCGAATTGACAATAGGTCAACTGATACAGTGGCAGACGTGACTTCGATGAAGTATAAAAAAAACGAAACAATAATATTATATAGTTGAAAAGTTTTAAGTGAAATGAAATTCGGTCAAATATTTTTCGTCCTTATGATAGGTATTCAATATGATTGTTAGTACCACATTTTAGTTGGCAAGTCTAAATTGTTACTGTTGTTATGATAACACATCTCTGAAAAAGTTGTCTATAATATTATTTTAAAATTGGAATTACCTATAATATTCCTCCCAGACTAGTATGTGTTGCAGAGTTCGCAGCTAACTTGTTGCAAAAGACGGCTGGACTTTTCATCTTACGACGCTATTCAACCACGCGCCTAGATTGTAGTTGAATTAAGTCAAAATCAAGCTGGCTTAAAAGCCGCACTAACAATGGATGCAACTAGCCAAATTAGGTTTTCAATTAATAGCGTAGGTTTTTTCTTAACGTGTGCCTACTTATTTAACATAATTATAAGAATAATAACAAGAGCAACCCCGTTCGCTTGGGTTCCGCCGATCTCGGAGCGTCGCGTCATGTAGCTTCAACAAAGTAATATTCAGCCATTCTCGGCTATTTGAAAAGACGTGTTTGAATGGCGTCGTTCAATTAAAGGGCTAGCCGTGTAATTAAACAGCTATGACTACACAAACAAGCAGATTTGCCAAACGACCGATGGTTAAAGGTTGGCGCCGCGGCGCCACCCAAGGACATTCGTAACACCTATTGGCGGCCAAAAATGCGATAATTTCGCTTCTTGGAAGTTCGGTTTTTAACGGAATTGTTTTAAATAGATAAGTCATCAAGCTTGTGAGTACAATTTAGCAAATTATATTGATTTATACAAATACAATTACTTTGCCAGTAGCGGTACTCCGTACTAGCGTCTATGAAATGTACCAAATTGCTCTACTTACTTATAGAGTCAATTTTAAATAAAGCTGGGTGGAGAAGTTCAAAGTTTCTGCAATACCTACGGAGAATAAAAAAATACCTACGTCGTATGTACAAAAGATCACGACTAAAACTTCAGTGACGTAAGCAATATCCGCATTCTTAATGGTTATCGTATTTAAGTAGCAGTTTTCGAGCTGTAAATATTTAGTGACTTGGTTGCGAAGGTCAATAAATGTATTTGTAACTCAGGATTGCTCTAATTTATGAATAACCTATATGTCAACGGATTTGACTGTTCAATACACTGTACCTACCTAACCTACAGACTGTTCTATGTAGAAGTAAAGAACCAATTTAAATTGATATACTTGGACGCAAAATGGTTACCATAATTTATTTCAGTTACGAAGCAGGTTAAACTCTGTTTTTTTTAATTCCGCAAAGTGAATGGACACATGCTAATGTCAAATAGCAAAAATAATGTTGCCTGTTGTTTTGCTAGTGATGTTTTCATAATTGCAGTTATATGAATCATAAGATATTTATTTGTTTATCCGGTAAATTTTATTGTATTAAATTTTTAATTAAGATTACTGATGGATTAAATTATTCATAAAGTTCAGTAGACGTTACGTAACGTAAAGAGAGACTCCTAGGAAGGCGGACTTTTCCGATAAATATTTCTACTTAATTAATCGAAAAATTTATAATTGATAGAAATTGGTAGCGATACAATTATATTTGAATTTCTGGGTCGGGGCATATCAAATAAAGTAGTTTTTTAATTACCTCGATATTCGTTTTTAATATAAAAATCGGAGAATGTTGATTACGTTTTACCGATTGTGGCACATCGCTATTTAGAAAACAATAAAAACTTACAATACCGGAAATGTCAATTAGCTTTGCGGAATTAAAAAACAGAGCAAAGGGATAATCTGTGAAGTTCGTGATCTAATTCCAGAAAGCAGAACTTGATCTTAACTAATTATGCTCACAATACTAGTCTGATGATGTAATTAGTCAAAATACCGTATATTATTTTACAAAAATAAAACTAGATTTACTAAAACTGTATTTTTTGGAATTTTAATGAAAATAATATAATTATATTGAAACTAAGCTCAATAACTTACATTTTTCTGTTGAAATTTAGGACCTAACTACTGTACACCTTATTATTTCTTGATTAATTGGAATAAATTACTTTACATTACATACTTTTTTCTATATTTTCGTCGTCGCCTTTTTGCTCACTGAATTATTATCTCTAATAGCTGGCCTGGTATCTAAATTTACGGCAAGTAGTCGGCCCTCCTGTTAATTAATTTTTTACTTGAGTTTTCTTAAAAAATACTACTATACATATTCCCTAAGGGCCCAAGGGTGTTAGAAATACGTAATGAATTTAAATTCAAGGAAAATCTTAAACTTAAATTTTGTCCTTACTCTTGTTAATAATATATCAGCAAAACCAGTAAATATACTACTACTAGGAAATCGCCCTCGCTTTGCTTCGGGAAACATAGTAAAAAACATATAATATTATAGCCTATGTCACCCGGGGATAGTGTAGCCTACCAACAGTGAAAGAATTTTTCAAATCTGTTGGGTAGTTTCGTTTTCTATTCAATGCAAACAAACAATCAAATCTTTCCTGTTTATATCCTAGATCTTTCTAGTCTTCCTCTAGTCTTCATGATTAATGCAAGGGTCTTCGGTACAAGTATTTCACGGCAAAAAACTTTGGTTGATGCCGTTTAAAAGGTTTCACTTGATCCATACCGGAAGATTTAAATTACGTTTAAATGGTTGACTGAGAAACAAGAAGAGCAATAAAAAGTTTGTTTCAAGCAAACAAAAAGGGGAAGATTGTTGAGAAGAAATAATCGTGTCGTGAAATTCTCGGCGAGTTGGTTAACTGCTAACTTTATTATAGGTAAGAACATTGAGGTTTCTAATAATAGGACTTTTATTACAGAAATCTCATCTCGCAGCAGGCTTTTCTCTGTTCGGTGATATTGTTTCATTTGTGTGTACCTACATTTTTGCCACTCTTGACCTTTACTTTTGATATTTCGCAATTTCCCATAATGCGTGTGACGTCAGCAACTTTTGTATTTTCTAATTTACCCTCAAAATTAAGTGCAAAAATCAATAGTAGATAATATAATATATCCGCCCTAAGATTCTGAATATCAGATGTCACAGATAAGTAGGCAAACAGTAAGCCACGCGTATGATCCTTCCTGGTTCCTACAAGAGTTTTGTATCTTACCAATTTTTTTTAATTCTGCATTATCCTCATACGTAGGTGCTGCACCATACTTACTTCACAATTCAGCACTTAAGATTGTACAGATAACTTCGGATATTGGATGCGGATATGAAAACTGACGTCGGATGCAAGTCTATTCGCGTTGAGTCGACGCGACGTCGCGACCAGTTACATAATTATGTCATCATTACGCTTATAATATTCCCGTCATGTAAATCACTAGGCCCTGTTCCTTATGAATTTGAGAACTCTTGAGGCTTCTAAAAGTTTGAAATAAACATTTAAATTGTACGGAGGGAAACCGTATGAAAAAACAGATACTTTGTTTGCCCCAGATATTTTACGGAAGTTATGGGTCGTTACAGGCTGCCAATAATTGGCTTCAATTGCGAGGGAAAGCGGGAACGGGAAATGCTTTGAATAATAAACTTAGAGAACTCCGCCATGTCATTAGGGCGTACTTACAAAAACTCGATCATTTTGCCAACAAAGTACCAAGTACTTTAATGTTGTTGTCTTTTGCGAAACCTTTCCACACATGAACATTATTAAAATGTTCTTAACGAACTTCTGTTAGTGATGTCTTTTCAAAAGGAGACTTAGAGCTTCTTTTTGCCCGTAACGTAACAATATCTGATTTTTGTTGTTAGTTTAGTTTTAACCTATGATAGAAGACCGTTAGGTATCAAAATGGAAGGTAAGAAGCATTGCCAGTTTTGTGGTGGTGAAATATTTGTCGCCGACAATGTGTTGACAATCCGTAGGGCTTTTCGTTTGTCTTTAGAAACTCCAGTCATATTATTTATAGTAATTTTATAGTAGGAGGTTAGGACCCTCGAACGATTATAACCGAAATTGGTTAATGTAACATGTAATTTGTCTCCGCAGAAAAAAATTCATGAGATTATCCAACCAGCGTTTGCAATTTAATTTTTAAAATACAACGTTTAGCATGAATGTTTATAATCTGTACAGATTGGTTCCAAAGATATTTAAGAATAACATAACACTCGCACAAACAACATTCTTAGACAATTTCTGAAAATATGTAGTATAGCTTTCTTGTTTGAACGACGTACAATAACAATTCCCGGGATATATGAGAAGTAAAAAGTAAAAACCTCCGCGACACAATAGGTAAAAAACCGGGCAAGTGCGTGTCAGGCCACGCGAAATGTAGGGATCCGAAGTAGTAAGTTTATCGACTATTACCTATTATGTACTATTGTGTCTTCTGTGCTATTACTCATTAACTATGTACTTATGCTAACATAGCCGTGATAGTTTCCCTTGTAAATTCATCATATTATAACCTATTTTTGAGAATTTTTTTCACTTGTTCAACCCCAACCGTTTAGCCAGCAGATGGAGTGACACTTGACTCTAACCAAAATTAACACTTTAAAGCCAAACATTTCGCAAACGGACCCCTAATTCCAAAAATGGTCTTAGAAGACCCATAATATTTTTGCAAGACCTTTTCAACGATACACCACTCTATAGGGTACGAGACGAATAAAAAATTCATCCTCACGTTACCTGTAGGCTACTATACCATTTTGTTTTTCAATATTTTTTTCTACGATTATGGAGTTTTAATGAATATGTATATAATCCATACCAAATTACAGCTTTCTAGCACTAAGAGTCTCGGCGCTTTGCTTTGGACAACGGACAGACGAACGGACGAGCATGACGAAACTATGGGTTCCGAATTTCTTTGGAACTCTAAAAAGCTACTGCAGGGAGAAGAGTGTGTACAAGTATTAAATGTTCTTAGATAAGTGAAATTAAATATAAAGCGTTTAAAAAATGGTTGCTGTGAGATATCATTGTTTGAAGTATCAAAAAATAAAAAAATCGAATAATGCAATAATACGTTTTAAGGTTTAAGAGTCTATTGAACTCCGAACAAGTCGTGGGTCGCAGCTCGCAAGTATCACATAAATAACATTGGAGGAGAATAATTTCTTTTTCCAACATCATATACCTACGTCAGAAATAATTCGTCTTTTATTATCACAACTCTAGAACTTTATGAAGAAATGCCTCATACCGTCTCCGACGGGCATCAAAGCCTTTGTTCGGAAAATCAATAGTTTTTTAGTCCATGAGAGATTCTTGGTATTCCTTTGAGGGGAGGTCGCGTGCCTGTCGGTTGAATTACACGAGAAAAAACAAAAACATTATAATGATTGTTTTAATTCATCATCTTTCTATTCTCAAAGCCTGCTTGCCAGTCAGTAACATTTTTAAGACTCCCTCCAAGTCATCTCATCTACGAATCCGCACTGCACCTCACCGACCCTAACCTCGCCTTTCCTCTCCTCACTTCACCACACCACTCACCTCATCTCACGGCATTTACCTCATCTGATCATTTACTGTTTCTCTGTTGTTTTTTATTTGAGGTGTATAATATTCCTCCGTAACAATTGATTTTGTAGATTTTAAACCTCCATTTTTGACAGATTTCAACTGCTCGCTGTGACATCGAAAAGGTTTAATATGGCATTTAAATAAACCTAAAAAAGTCCATAATTGATCCCAATTTTGGTGTTAATGAAATTATGTTAACGTTAACAGATTTTGAAAATCAATAGTTGGATTCAGATGGGTTTTGTTAAGTTTTAACCGAATGCTGCTCTCCTTTCTTGGCCGGTAATATTTCGGTGACTCGTATCACGTATGTTAGCCTTAACAGACAGCAAATGTAAAAGGATTGATGGCCAGAAGCCCTTTGAAAATCTTTAGGATACAATAGATTAAATCACGTATTTTTCGCGACATTTTTAATACGACATAATCTTATAGGTACGTCTGGCCATGTTTTTAATATTTATAACAACCGATAACTATCCTACTGCATCTTCTCCTCAATTCTCTTCCGAGGATTCGTATGATGATTGTCCATTGTCCATGTCCAGGTATCGTTACTACATGGGTTAAAACTAACGATTACATTATGTATGCCTCGATAGCGCAATGATGGCAACACATTGTACTTGGGATTGTTGAAGCATGAATACGCCTCGAATGAAAGAGTTCGAGCTGACGCGGAATTACCGAGAATGAATGGAAATGCCCTAATTAAGCATTAAAGCAAATAAAGTGTAGTATGGAATATCTTTCACTTTTCATTTCAATTTATTACATGACTGTTCATCATCATATTTTTCAAGTTATAATAATCTTAAATTAAAATTTAAAAACACCCGACAGTTTTATTTACACTAAACATAGCTAAAACACTCGAATAAGTCACCTTCAGACAAAAAATAGATCAAATTCGGTTCATCCGTTTGGAAGCTACGATGCCATAGACAGACATAAAGATACACAGATACACAGACACGTGAAACTTATAATACCCCTCTTTTTTTCGTCGTGGGTTAAAAAAGTTGTTAATAACAGAATAAATTTTTAGTTTTCCAATATCTCTTTATTGTAAATCGCCACCTGATGGCTAGCGGTCATTGTTTCGTTTAGTTTAGGGTACCTTTTAAGCAATACCACAGAATACTTAAAAGTACCGCAATACGTAAATTTTTTTGAAATATGTTTTTTTCAATTGCAGAGAAAATTATACTGAATACTACCTTCCCGGGATTGAAGTCATAAAATTCTATTAGGCACACTTTAATTAAAAGTTACTAATGGCGTACATTGAAATAATCAAGTAACAGGAATTTATATTTCAAGTCTAATTTCACTTGAGTTATGAGGGTTGAAGAGGACGAATTCCTTTTAAAGATGTCGTCGGGTTAAAGTGCCATATGGGCCTCGTCTTGGCGAGAGGTCGTTTTCTTCCGCAAGATTGGCCACACTGCGACTTCTCTCCCCAGATGTTTAGCCGACCGCGAAATGTATTTAACAATTTGTCACTTGGATAGCTCCAATGTCAGCGAGGAATTAGTTATTTTCGCTAGCATAGCTATGGTTTCGTCGTTCATTAGCACTCACGTAGATCGGAACCATCCCCAAGGTGCTCCTTCACGAGTCGTTCGTCTGGAAAGTCCGTTTGCCAGTCGATACACGTGAGAAATGTAGGGATTATGACTCACTTTATAATATTATAATCAGACATTCAAGAATCAAGAATCGTAGTGATTTTTAGGTAGCAAACAAGCATGCGTTGACTATAGCGTAGGTGTAGTGCCATACATACAGAGATGTAAAATGCGTTTTGCTCGCATATTGAATCGTTTCCTCCTACATAAAATACAGAACGACTCTGCCGAACTTTCGGAAAACCACCTTTTACTCCTACGCCAAAATGTCCGATATTATCATTTTGATGTGTTGCTGATATTTAAACATTGTTATAATATTGTATTCATAAGATGCAAATTATGAATTTACTGCAGATGTTGTGCTTCTTCACTTACATACGTCACATACATGAACATTTTAAGGCATCTTAACTAAAATGGAAATTGGTCACAAATAACTTTGTATATTCTGAGGAATGCAATAAAAATTTCATAAGCCCCAAATTGAATTACAATAGAATTTTATGCGTCGTCGGCTTAATCTACGCTTGAAGTAGCAGGAGTGGTGGAAATGCAAACCAAACGCCGATTGTCGATCCATTGGGTGGAAGATCCATAAATCATCCTCAGAAGTCCATAGCTGGTCTGCGGCGTCCTTTAACTTGTGCCAGTCTGAATTCAACGCTGAATATCCTTGTCGGGGAAGTCCTTTCGCAAAACACTTAAGCACCATTTGAAAACGATTTATTCTTACCACTTCAACAGCCTTATTCTCCGAGCTGTGCCGGTAAACATTGTTCGTCACTGTATTTCATTATTTTGGATTCGATGGCGTTGAGAAATAAGAACCATAACTCTTCATAGCGTACTACAAATTGACGTTAAAATTAATACCCAAGGACTACGTCTGAGATCCGTTTGTCTGATTGTCTGTAATTTGCATAAATTGCACATCGTAATTACAAATCGCATGTCGCTCTTAGTTCTTAGGGTATTATTACAGTTCATACATAAATAAATAAACAATTGGTTCTGACGTTATTCACAGAAGTAATCCTTTGGCGTACGTAAAAGGAACATATTCTATATTATGTTTCCTATGTCAGCAATGAAACTATAATTGTCAATCACCGTATTAGTTCTTCAACTGGAAAGCGTCCAGCCATGCGCCACTGCGGAGATATTCACAGCGGTTCGCTAGGTACGAGTATGTATTTTATTAGTCACTTCGTTACTTTCAATGTCACACTAGGCATTATAACTTAGGCATTATTACTAACATAAGTTGCATAAGCGAGTTTAGCGAGTGAAGCAATTTTATGGTGAGTGTCGTGGAAAGCCTCAGACGATGATCGATAGTGGCAAAATTTATCCAGCGCATCTGGAACTTATAATATAAGAACGTATAAGAAGACTGGATAAGTGATTTTTGAATTACCTTTCACCGATCACTAATCACCAATCTTTGGATCGGTCCCAGTTTTTACCGTCAGATGCCAGTCAGCCGCGTCGGGGGCCTTCAGGACAAAAATTTTTAAACGGTTTTATTTAGCTTGCCCGATTTGGCGGCAGTGAAAAGAATTTAAAAGAAATGCATCGGTAGCCAATAGCACAGCTGACTTTCATTTACGTTAACGAGCCCGTTATGTCACGTAAAACTCGCACTAAGCCCACTGTTTGGGTTAAGTCTTGCAAGCCTAATCACACCTACTTCTACTTATCCTTAGGAGTTGAAATTTTACACATTGCTAAGTTCTGATGACAATGCATTTTGTGACAAGCTTGACCTGACACTACCCAGGTTTGGCTTCAGCCGAGAGAACTCCTTAATGGTTAACAGCACAGTCCCAATTTTTTCTTCAGTATCTACATTGACAATATAAAACCGTGTATTTTGGTTTTTTAAACTATCACTTGTTGACACTTAAGTTGGCCAATTTTTCCTCCACCCCTTTCTCCATAAATTTTTGAGTTTGTGATATTAAGGATTTTATTTAAATTTTCAGGGCGTAACGAATCTATCCATAATAGAACTAAATTATATTAAGTAGACAATTTTTCATGTTGTCAAATCACATTCCCGAGTCCAATCTTCATGAGTTATTCCAGTCGATTGGTTCAATCGCGTCTCGTTTGTAGATATGAATATCATCATCGAATTTCCACTTCATTGATTTCATAAATCCCTATTAGTATAGAATGTTATTGATAAGTACCATATTATCATCTATACTAATATTATAAAGAGAAAAGATTTGATTGTTTGTTTGCATTGAATAGGCTCCGAAACTACCGAACCGATTTGAAAAATTCTTTCACTGTTGGGAAGCTACACTATCCCCGGGTGACATAGGCTATATTATATTTTTTTTACTATTTTTCCCGAAGCGAAGCGACGGCGATTTCCTAGTCAGTGATAAATTCAGATGAGGTCGTGACTCGTGATCTTATACATGTCGAGGGAGCTTCTGGATACAGAATAAATTAACACTGGTTCCTATAAAAACAATGTTCAATGTAAAACATGTCTTCAAAGTCATAGTCATCCAGTATACATAACATCTCATTTGGTTAAAGGATCGTTAATTTCACCCTTTAGTAACCTCAGTATTCTAATCTCGTGTGTATCAAGTGTCTAGACTAGACGCTTCTTGATATCCCATGAATATTTCATTTTATCCGATGTTCTCTTTTATCTTATAATATTAAGAGTCAGATGATCATGGTCTATGAATTATCGTAGCACTTTGTAATGATAAAGATACAAATCTTTAATTCATAGTATAATGATGCTTAACGGGCCGATTCTATGAGATTTTATATGTCTGTTATTAATTCTTAAAAGTTAATTCTTCACACGGAAACTACTGAATGGTAATAGTAGATAAGTAATCTTAGTAAATTTATTCTCAATGCCTTTTAGTTAATTTTATAAATATATATAAAGTAACACCTAGGATCCTTTTCAATCTGTGTCGGATCAACATCGACATCCCTACAATGGATTTGGAAAAGTAAATAAAATTGTACGTACCGTAGGTTGACCTACTCGTAGACAATTTTATTTACTTATTTTACTTATTTACGTTCATGCAGTATCTCGTTCATACAGTGAGTGTAATTTTCGTAATTGAACGAAAAAAACGTAAATTCTTTTGAATCGATGGATAATCTTCCTTTTAGCCCATGCCCATAGCAATTATGCGTAACAAAATTCGCATTTTTCTCCCTAACCACTGGCTCTACAAGAAAAATCTGTGAAACAAAAAATGACCATCTCCAAGAAGCCTACAACTTTTATCGGAAACATTTTTCTGTAAAATTAATATTTTGCCAAAAATAATGTTTTATCAAGGTGACCTTGCAAATAAAATATGCAGGTATTTTGCCTATAATGATCGTTATCAGCGCGTCGAAATACATAGGTATACAAAAATTGAGATCAATCGGAGGTACTCGTATGGGCTAAAAGGAAGTTCACCCGAATCGATTAATGAAACGTATATGTATTTTTTTTGGAAATGCAAAGGAAAGGGTTTCCCTTACAAAACAAGAGCGGGTTACTACTGTTGTATAAAATACTCGCTTTGAGTAGCCGACGACGTAAGAGGTACTTCAAGTATGCCCTAAAATTATGTAAAGCACTCTTTTCACTCATGAGCTTTGAGAAAAAGGTCTCAGTAAGAACATTTGTAAATATGTTTGGAGGTTTTTTGGAACACCCGATAACATAATGTAAACATAATATCAAATCAAATTTACTAACCTCAGCAAACTACTTAGGAATATCATGAATAAATTTTCATGTCAAGATTGGATAAGCTTTTACCTTACACTTTTAACACGAATGCTACATTACATTACCAGGAATTGCAGTATAAATGTACATAAAAAACACTAACTCTGATTTTGGGGTTGATTTGATATAAATATATAATAATTATAGTAGATGAAAGTTGTCATGATAATGTGAACACAATTGAAATCAAAAACCTGGTGTTTGACAAATTTCTGGTACCTAAATTTGTATGTGAAATAAGGTGGGAATTTTATGTGGAAATATTTTTTTCACATAATAATATGATAAGGCTCCTCAATTTCGTATATACGAGATTTTACTGCCACGTTCATTGTCTGATAGAAGTCTCAGCGGTAATACCGCGGTTTAAAGGTTTAACGTTGAATCAATCAACGTCAGTGTGAAGTGTTTTGAACGTCCCATTTTTTGCCAAACTAAACCCTCGGGTGTGTCAGCAAGTTTGGATGGAAAGGGTTAGGCTTAGGTTTATATTTAACACAAAGTTTTACACCCTCATCTTTATGTGAATCAAAATTTCGCCTACTAATAGGCAAACCGACCTTGTAAAAGATTCGACGCTTCGCCGACAAAGAGGCAGACTGACATATAAATTTGGAAAATATACCTAATAAAATATGTATAGGAGATATAGGTCTTTTGTGGGCTTACGAAGATCTGGTGTAGTTATTGCAGACCAATTTTTGATGTTTTTATGCGTAAACTTGCGGTTGCGGTTTAAATGAAATGTTTTATTCAAAATAGGATAAATATAACTTATTACTACCTACTATTTACTCGTATATAAAACTTATGTCCAAGCAGCCTTGTCTTTAAGATAATCATCCAACTTGTAATAGTCTTTCGTCAATGTATCTGTGTTTGTCTTTCAAGAATCTCTCATTCATTTATCATTCTCTTCTGGTGATAGATATAGTAATAATATTTAAAGATTTGCCAATTAGTAGGTATACAATACGTCGACAGTACGACCAACCTGCACTGGAGCAGCGTAGTAGGGTATACTCTAGGCCTCCTCAAGAGGAAAGATCCGTGCTCAGAAATGGGCCAGTAATGGGTTGAAGCTAGCCATACAATAAGTTTACGGTAGCAACTAGCTACTCAAGTAAATAACAGGCGTGTCGGCACAATTGATAGAGCACTAAATATCGTGTCATAACGAAATGCAAACAATACAATATGATGATGCTAATTCGTTCGTAAATTGGGTTGATCGTTGATGCATTTGTTTAGTTTAGAGTAAAGAAAAATCTAAGACTGAGCGCTTGTGTCAGCAAGTAGCAATTAACTAAATAAACAATAAATATTAAGTTAATACGAATTTTTCAGATAACAATAATTTGTGAGAAGATGGTATTTCTTCAACGTAAAATTATTTTTTATAACTCATCGATCAAGCGTTGGGCGCGAGGAACGCTTGACAAACGCTGGTGTGAATTAACGCTTAATTTTGCGTAAAAAATGCTTTGTTGGGTTATTTGTTTTTATACAAGATCGATGGCTACTAAAGCTTCTATTGTATGATAAAAATTATCACAATGTGCCTCACCGCAAATTTTTTTTATGTTAGTTTATATACTTATTAAAAACAATGAACCATTACTCGTATAATTTAGTCAATCAATCTGTTTTGGGTTTCCCAGTGTCATTGTGATGACAAACGTCAAAACTGTTTTCCTATTATAACAAATTTTACTCTTTCTCCCTCGGAAACATTTCAATATCTCGGGATAAAAAGTATCCTATATTTTATTCTAGGTATTAAACTATCTATGTGCCAAATTTCATCTGTATCCGATCAGCCATTTTAGCGTGATTGCATGACAAATACTCAAATATCTATACATCCAAATTTACAAACTTTCATATTTATAATATGAGTAGGATTGCTACAATTAGTTCTGGAAAAGGTCAGTTTCATCATATATAAACGTTTTAATTTTTCACTTTCAGTAAGATCAATTTTATATGGCAATTTAAAATAAAATCCAGAGGCGTATTTAGCAAAAATGAACGTAACATTTTCAGCGAACGAACGTCTGTAGACTACAATTAATCGTTGTTACGGAAAAAAATGAGTTCACAAAATTGCAGAGATATAAAGCGAGAATAATAACTCGCTCACGTACTTCGCTGTAATGATTTACGCTATGGGAACCGTGCTGTAAACGCTACGTGGTCAGAATCTGGTTTGTAAGAGCCTCCATCGATTCAAGAGTCCAAGCTAACTCTCCCTGGTCGTGATTTAACCTGCTGAATAACGATCGGTGATCGGTCTCACCTATGGGGGTCGCTGGTTTCTGAAATGATTGGAGCTATGCATCCTATCGTTGACGCTTTTGATGTTGCTGATGTGTGGGCAGAATTACCCGTTTGTCGGCAAAAAAAACCTTTTAAACTATATACAAACCTACAATGTTAAACATGTGAATAATTTACAATACACGAAGAAGAACTTTAAATTTCGGGGAAGTATGGCAGGCATCGAATCAATATGAGTAAAAACCTGACGATCGTAAATGATTGACCGAATTTGGGTCTCCCTATGTTAGATCAGTTACGAAGCCAAATAAAAACTTTGTGTATATGGTGATAAAGGCAAAAATATCGTAGTGTGGCTTTAATAATCTCATCCGCATAGAGCCAGGCCACAATATTATTGTCGTCTTTATATTGTTTACTCACTGGTATGGGGCGGATGTGGTGCGGTGCGGAGCCGGTCCGCAGGCGGAGGTCTACACATTGCTACCGATGTAGGAGCAGAAGCGGTCCGGAGGCGAGGTGTATAAAATTTCAAACCGTGTGTTATATCTCTCTTTGTGTGTGTGTGTTATACCTTATAACTAGAAAAAAATCCGGTATGAGCACGGCCGCGCTCCGTAACGCGGTACCTTTCAAATTCAAAATAATAATTTATTCATATAGGTATCACTGATACACTTATGCATGCAATTTTTTGGAACGTCTTTTATTATGATAACATAGATCAAAAGGTACAGCATATTAAATGAACCTGACAGGAACGGACGAGGGAAAGGAAGGACTACGTAAACGTAGGGATCTTTTCTGTACGGATCGCTTAAAAGCACCTATTTATTATTAGTATTTCAATTGACTCAGTAGTAGTACTACTGGTGTCTTTTCCAAAGTGCGCTCTTTTGACCTCGAGCCTCACTGGTCGTGACAGAAAACGTTGGCGATTACTTATTGCCTCTCGCAAATACCGCGTTTGTAGGGATATATTTTAGTTATTTCTGAAATTTTCCTACTTAAATTCCAACAAAGCTACGTCGTCATTCCAAAGATTGTGATGAGGCTGCGAAATATAATCGCACCCAATTATTTTGAATTAGGACAATTACAGCGACGTTTTTGAGATTTGATTCAAAGAAGGCATGCCGTTCAGAAATGATTATCTTGAAATCGGCTTAAAGTTGGCGCTTCTTTGCAGCGCTTTGCGCTTGTTTTCGTTTTCAGTTCTCTTTCGTTCTACTATTGGTACGTACTACATACATTTGTTCCAGTTATTCTAATTCTACTAGGCTGCGTGTGAACATGAAAGGCACGCGAGCAGGTTGCGAGTGGCTTGCGTGCGGCGCGTGCGCGGCGTATTCGCCAAATCTGGACGCACCATTAGCCTTGCCATATGCTCGATGCAAAATTGAATAGGTATGTGTAGAACTAGGTTTTCCATCAAAATGGGATATAATGATAAGTGCTAAAAGTATTTTCTTTCATTGTAATCTGATTGTTTTGAGAGTTCATACTTTTTCCTGTATCTACTGACCTTTAGTAGGATTAACTTCTATTTTAAAATCGACCGAAAACTGCCACATTAGCATGTTTGAAAATTCCTAGCAAGCATATGCGATCAACAAAACACACTTGCGTTACGATCCTAGCGTACTATGATTTCGTGGCACGTATTTTGTGTTAGTACCTACGTATCTACGGATGTCAAACCGTGCGATGCTGAGTCACAGCGCTGTGACGGTGACACAATTACATCATCGCCGACTGTCGTGTCTCGCGATCCGGCGTTTGTTTTCGCAAATTGTTCCCGTGTCGAATCTACGGACTCGACGCTTGCGGTGTGTCAACGGGCGGCTTTCCGTGCCCAATACTTTTTACGCAAACTGTCTACAGTGTTGCTGCTAGGTAATCGTAATCAATGTAATCTTGACCTTATTTTTTGCGTTTACGTGACTATTTCTGTGTGACAAGCGCTTCGTATGATAAACATGTTTACTCTACGCCATTTAAAACAAATAATATTATAGAATGTAATGAGAGGCCTCTCTTATTGACCCAAGGGTTATTTGAATAATAGTGCTCGAAGATACGTTTAAAAAGATGTATTTATTTTATTTTCTTTATTAGGTTTACCATATTTCTTTATATAGTCAAGATAAATTAAAATCTATAGTATTTTGCTATGAACCATTGGTTGTAATTAAAAAATACATTATCCAGATGGTGGATGAATAGTAAATCCTTCGTAAGGATCATCATCATCATCAAAAGCAGTTTTGCCATATAACAAGTTCCTTCAAGCGGACTGACTCGTCAGGTTCCACAGAGGGATTGTTGGTAAAATAAAGGTTTATGATTACTGATCGATTATAATTAGTTTTTGCAATATTTATTGAAGTAGAGCGACGTTCAAAGCTATGTTTTATTACTTAGTTGTTCAACCAATCTGCAGTTGATAGACACTCAAGAGGACAGAACCGTGCTCAGTAGTGGGCCATTAATGAGCTAAAGCCATTATTTGTATAAAAGCAAAGCAAAGCAAAGCAACAACCCATAATTGTCCCACTGCTGGGCTCGGGGTCTCCTCTCACAATGTGAGGGGTACAGGCCATAGTCTACCACGCTGGCCAAGTGCGGATTGGTAGACTTCACACACCTTTGAGAACTTTATGGAGAACTCTCCGGTGTGCAGGTTTCCTCACGATGTTTTCCTTCACCGAAGCAAGTGATAATTAACTTGTAATACGCACATAATATTTGAAAATTAGAGGTGCGTGCCAGGTTTTGAACCCGGACCCCCGCGTTCGGGAGACCAACGTTCTAACCACTAGGCTATCACTGCTTTGCTATTATTTGTATACTATAATAAAATTACTGGAATAATTGCCCTTTGTTGCCATGCAATGCGAGGCAAATGCCTCATATAGTGCGTCCTCAGGGAGCTGAGAAAATGTTTTTCATTGCACTTCACCACTAAATATTTAGAGTAACCAGGTCAACACGTTTTATGCATAAATTAAGACAATGTTTGTAATTCAAAAGGCCATACCAACCTCCACTGTATCCCTTCCCCTGCAACATAAAAAAATATTACATTTCGAAAGAGTAAGAATAATGAATATAAGAGTGTGAATAATAAAGTAAAAAGTGGGATCTTCATATCCTTAGCCGGCAATACACCGGTGATGCTTATCATATATTCACATAAAAAAGGCGTTTAAGCATTTAATAAAGTGGAAACTGGAAGTGCGAAATCGTGGAACGTTCATTTCTTATAATTTTGTACATGCACATTCATCGTTGTTCTAAGAAATTCGCAATTTAGAGACTTGGCATTTTTCTTCCCTTATATATTTTTCTTTCTCTTTCAATTTGACTATTGGCAATCGTGGTATGAGACGTTGAAGTCATAATATTACGTTAATGAATTATTATATAGCGAATTAGCACCTCGCTCTGCATCTTATTTTTAAATTTTCTACTAAAGCACTTACTGTTACAGAACTACTGACAGTTGTAGTGTTTCTTATTTTCCTTAGTGTTCCCTAACTCTCTGTGGGCTAAAGAGTTGGCGTCAGAAATACAGGCTTTGATCGTAATTCACGCATCATAATGGTTTTTTTATATATGAGAAATTATGAAAAATGTATTTCCTAAAACGTTAAAATTATATTTTTTTAAAAAGGATTCAAGGTAGTCAGTGTATAAATAATTTTAAAGGTGAAAAAAAAAATTTTTAAAATTTACGCATTGTAGTTGGTTTAACTGCCGCTATAATGGCAAGTGCGTACTTAGAAGTTTTGATAGGTCTAGGCGGACAGCGGTTTGACGTGGGTATTGGAATATGAAACCATTTGAGATTAATCACGCCCCTATAAATATGGTTGGTAGTATGTCATTGAACGAGCAGGCGTGTTACTATCTGGGTAATGATGTGACCAATCTGTAGGAAGGACGACGTTAATATAGTATCGTAACATGAGTTGATTGACGTTTTGTGCTTATTGCAAAATTCAATAATTATGTCGTCAAGTTGCTGAACTGATCGATGTTGAGTTACTTATTCTATCTTAGAGAGATTCTAAAAAGGCATTAGAATTTTACGTTTCTCCGGTTAAAAAACGGAAGCCGTAGCTTGTGCGCCAGGTCATTCTTTTTAAAGGTTGGGTTATGTACTCCGGATGTTACTCATGCATGGTTCTAGGATTGGCCCTGGGCTCTCCTTGGATTAGCGGTCAAGTTTTCACGTGTTTCGATTGAAGTTTCGATGTGTTCGATTCCTAATTCGATATCTTTGGGGGCGTCCATTAAATACGTGAGGCTTTTTTTAGCAATTTTCAGACCCCCTTCCCTTCCCTGGTTCCGGGATTTGGCTCAAACCCCTCCTCCATCCCCCTTATCTTACGTAATTTTTCAAAATTAGTGTTTCTAGTGTCCACTCTCGTTAGACTTTGGGTGAAAAAAAAAATAGAAATGTGTTTTTTGGGTTCCGTTAACGAATTCAAAATTAAAAAAGAACTGTTTTGCAAACCTTATCGTGTGGCATGTCAAATGAAAGGTTCTCAAATATATTGTTATAATTCTACAGTGGATAATTTAAAAATTATTCAAGAAAGAACGAAAATTGAAGACGAAAATTGACCATTTCGCCCAGTATAGAACCCACTCCAAGCGAGTTTAACTCGTACTTGTCAAGTTTATTTCTACCTCTATTTTCCTTTTGTGCTCAGTTATGTGTTTTTTCTTTTAGTTGATTGACAGCTTGATTTGTTATTTGAACGTTTTTCTTTGTTTGTTTTCTCGTACGCGTCTATTCCATGCCATATTTTTCTTGATACCAATTTTTTACACATATCTCACTCTCCTATTACTCAAAATAGTAATAATGATACATGCCTGTGATAGATAGGAACAAAGTTCCTATCAGTCGTCGCTTTCGAGATACTTATTAATATTATTTTAGTTAATTCAGTTAAATTCATGAATTATATTAAAATTGTGACTTTTTACTTTTTTTTAGGTTTAATGTATAAAACCCCTTTCGAATAGATTTAATTTGGTTTCAATATCAGTTAACGTACCTAGATAATAAGACTAAAAGGTCAATTCTCTAAGGGACAATTCAACCGATTGGAATACGAGTAGTACGAGAATTAATTCCAAATATTGAATCCCATGTCATCTAACTTAATCTCGATTGTCGTGCCAAAGTTGTTGATAGGTGGTTGAAATCAGGTTATATACTGGGGAATGACGTTTGGATATGTTTATTATTACTCTGGATGGATTTACTAGTGGTAGTTCAATTATATTAATGCCTGCTGAATTGATCCTAATTTAGTTTCCTCAGAACTGGCGTAGTGTGATAAGTAAATATTTATCGAACCTAATATATCTTGGTCGTTCGCAATATATTATTACTACTGTATTAATGTTAAATGGAACACAGATAGATATGAACGCAGATTTTTTTGTTATTAGATTGTTTCGTCTACCAGTGTCTTACAATAAAATGAAATCTTATGGATTATCCCAAGATCTTCCTATTATTACTTTTTTCATAATATTGTGTTTTGTTAAGTTCTTTACCTTCGGCTATCTTCAACATATTTTTATGTTTCGACTGTTATCTCATGAAATAGATTAAATGTATAATATACGTGTATGAAAAGCCTGAAAACATCAGTTATAATTGGATTGTGTCATGTCTGAGTTATAATTGGAAGGTTCTGTTTCACAAACGATAGGATTATTGTCGAAGGGAAACAATGACTGATATCTGGTATAAGATAGCGATATATAATACTTATCTATAGGCAATATTTTAACATGAAGCTGAGAGTCTTATCGGAAAAACTCTAAAGACCTGAAGACCACTCAGGACTCAGAGGCGCACACCTGTATACGTTACCATACCTATTCCCGATTGATGGACCATAGATTAAGATTTTTTTGGTTATTTTTGTAAAGTAGGTACTATATCCTCATAGCCTCGGTACCTAAATGTACTAAAATAATTATTCAAAATCATCCCTCTGCAGTCGGGGAAGTAGGTGCCCTGAAAAAAGGTTTTTCAAGATTTCAGTCCACTACTTTGTTGGTGTCACCAACATATATACGTTTACCCGAGCCAAATTACAGCTATCAAGCTAGATAGACGGAGGGACATGATGAAACTATAAGGCTTATGAATAAGGAACCCTAAAAAGTAGCTGTTCTGCTAGGATTTTTTCCCGCCTGGTTAAACAAACTATTGCGTTTAATATGCATAGAAAAGATACAAATTAATCTTTTGGGTTCTGCTAGGATTATGTGCAATTAATTGGGATGGAAATAAAATTCTTAAATAGATACGCAATTAAGTTTATTACAGTGGATATTGCGAGACGATGAACATTTGTTTCTTAAATGAGATTCATAACTACTTTAATTAAATGTTTAATTTCCACTCGTCTATTTAATTGGAACACCGGCTTATCGTTTTCATTCAAGTTTTAAATCAGATACAGTTGAATCATAGCCTAATGAAGTTATATAGTAGGTCAATGTGGAGGAAAAGACACGGTCCCAGATTGTGTGCATTGTTCGAGAAAAGCGAAGGTTTACCTGTCATAATCGTACTTTAACTATATTTGCTGGTACATACCATGTACCTTTTTTATTGAATATACTTGACAAGTTGTACGTTGATTATGTATTTACAGTTATTTTTCTATTTTATTTATTTTTCCTGTTTATCCTGTCATATATGTATAACTAAAGAACTATTTTCTGTTCTTCTTATTCTTCTTAGTCGTACACTCCTGGCGGAGTGGTCGTGGTCATGGATAGTCTTTCTGTTCTATTTTCTGTATTTTCCTCAAAATTCTAGCCTCAGTAGTTAAGGAGCTAAGGGAGGCAATGGTCAATTTTCGTCTTCAATTTTAGTTCTTTCTTGAATAATTTTTAAACTATGCATTGTAGAATTATAATAAAAATATATTTAAGATCCTTACAATAAGCCCTTTCATTTGACATGACACACGATTCGATTTGTAAAACAGGTCTTTTTGAATATTGATTTCGTTACAATTTTTTTTTTCAAAATTCATTTGTTTTTTATGTAATCTTCGTGTTTGGGTTACATAATAGCACATTAGTACCTTTCAACTCATTTGGTCCAGTAGTTTCGGAGAAAATTGGCTATGTAGGGCGGTCGCCCAGACGCGCGAGTGATCCTAATAAGGGTTCCGTTTTTCTCTTTTTTCGTTAGGAATCCCAAAAAATAAAAAAAATAACTTAGTCATAAATGTACGTAGCTATAGATGTACTAGTCTTGTAAAATATGTATTATAAATAGAGAAGCACATTGCATTACTTGGGTTTTATGAAGATTTAAACTACATATTTTGTATTAGGGGTTACCCTGTTGATATGCCGCAATTTTTTCACGGTGTGGGCTTTTCTTTCGACATCAAAGATGTTAGACCACTGTTAGTTCTTACACTGTTGATAATATAACCGTTTATGAGTATAAATTGTGTGATGGCGTGGCACGGAGATAGGCTGTCGGAGGTGTGGCGTTGAATAATAATGTTTTATTAGGAGATGCCTCCGGAGAAAGTCTCACGTCGCATCAAGTCGATAAAAATAAATATTTTATTTATGTATTCGTTAAATATTAACATTATCGCTCGGTAGGTACATTGTCTTCGTGACTTGTGAGTGAATACAGGTTTTGTGGTATGGATATGGGATAAAAGTTTGAAAATAAAAACTAAGTTATGAGAGCTACTTCTTAAAATATATAATTTTATTCAATGAAAAGGTCATAGAATTCTATAATTTGCGTCCCCATGTTGATGTAAAGTATTATAAATTGATCACCCCATGTATGTATGTATGTATGTACAATAAGTGTAAGTTACTATATGTTTTTCAACTTAAAAATGTATAATAATTTAATGTTAAACACAGCCACTTAATTTTATGGGTGGGGTCTAACCATAGATAAAACCCACATAGGGTTTTATCAATGTTTAGAATTAATAAAATTTGTCTTACTTAAATAAATTAACGGTTCTAGTTGATAATCCAAGTTTACCAGAAGTTTAATAAATTGTGTTAAAAGTTTGCAAGTCTCAGTGGAATTTTTACCTCTTTGAAAAATGTACGTCGCCGAAAAAGTTTAATACGCAGCCTTATTTCTTGAGGTATTATATTTATAAATAGAAGCGCCTTCAGAGTTAAGGATTATATTATTTCAAAGTTTTGTTTTGTTTTTATTTTCCTGGTTGATCCGTACCATTGTGAAGCTTTTCTTAAGACGTAAAGCTCTTAGCTTTGATTTCAGTACAAAGGTTCGATTTTAACACGATTTTAGCTTTTAGATTTTAGATTAGCGTTCAATAAATTTTTCTCATAATAAAATTGTTAGACCCATTTGTTATTTTATTATGAAACACTTATAGCTTTACGGTTTGTATCGCTTGTGATTGATCGATGGAATAAAATAAACTAATGCGGCCACGTTCAGCAGTTGGACAGATGATGATGATGTCTGATCATCTTTGATTTTTGAGCGCTTCTAAGTATGTTTTTGGCCCTCAAAATCGGGCATCCCCTTTTTATTTCATTTTCAGATAATTAAAACTATTTGTAATACAAAAGTAGAACACCCGGAGTTCTACTCTTGTACACATATTTCGAATAGTTTTAATTACATATCTAAAATTATATCCTATTTGAGAAAGGCTGCATGATACTTATAATTTATCCCCCGTCTCCCGTCTCTTTCTCCCTATCTCAATAACAATTTGAAGCTTATGGAGACTCCGGATCCTTGTAAATAGAGATGTAAAAGGATCTCAGACGCAATATTAAGAAGTCCGCCATTCATTCTGGTTAGTTTATTGCAGAGCAACGGCTGTTTGATGCCGATCCGACTGAAGGAAACGGCTTTGGAAGCGTTTATTACTGTTTGTTACAAAGAGCGTCTACGTTGGATTTGATATCATGTTTTAATACAGTGGTTTCAATTTAATGCTACCCGTTATTGAAATGAATGATAATATCATAATGCTGCTAGAGGCTCCTGTTCATTGGTGATAGGTTTTTGGTATTCTATAACTTTATTTTAGCCGTACTGGGGCGGCTTAGAATACTAACCCCAATCCCATGCCGGATGGATGTCGTAAGCTACGACCTGGATAGCTACCACCCTTGAGCATGAGTCAGCCGCCAAACGACTCGTCGTGTTCCGGCTGGGGGATTGAGTGTCAGTTCTTTCTTTCTTTTTCTTTTCTCTTTCTTGGCCGGCAACGGTCAATGATGCCTTTACTATCAGGTGGATCATCAGCTCGTTTGCCGGCTATATCCATAAAAAGAAACTCGCTAAAACACAACCGTGTTACGTGTTTCAGTCTCATTAACTCTCATGGCCGGATAATCAGAAATAAAGCGGGTTCATTTTGGCCCCACATTCTTTTTATCAATATCTGGTTGATATTAAATGGCGCCGATGACCACTTATTTTATTAGTTTAAATTCTTAATTTGTATATTATATTTTGTTTTAATCTGTTAAGTAGTTTCATCTAGTAAGTGTGCATGAACATGTTAATGTTAAGTACGGCATTGTAAATCACTGCATGTTGATGCCAATTGACCGAACTACACGATAGAAACAGGGCACACTGAAAACCAGCGGTTGGGGCACTCTGCCACAACTAATACTGAGTGTGTTCCTTTCTCTTCGTGTTTCGCAACAAACTTAACCATATTTTTTTTTAATAGCATACATTTTTGTTATTTCAGTTTAATTTGTTGTGAAAACTGGCGAATTAAAGTTATTCTATTCTATTCTATTTTCAGGTGGCTCGTATGTCGGTTATTTACGTAAGAAACAATGATGATATAAATAAAAGTTTTTCAGCTATTACGAATTTATTTAAACTAATTTTTAGGCGTAACCAACTGTCGTTCTTTAATTTGAATTTCAGTAAACCGACACTCCCGCGGCTAACCGGTATGAAAATTAATTTAATTATAATAAATTTATAACAAATCATTGTAAGGAAAACTTAACAAATGGCAAAAGTAAACATAAAATAATTGACATTATAATGACTAATGATGTCACTACGAAATAAGCTGTAAGTTGGATTTGTAAGAACGCAATCCATTTAAATCATTACCAATATGATTATATGAATATTAACTTCAACTAAGGAAAAACCGGAGCATGAAAAATTAAAAAATGTATGAGGCTATTTTGTATCTTGAGATGAAAGCGTAAAAGCCTGTTTGCATATGGATTGCTTTGCGGGCGCGAAGCTCGTCGAGGCTTCACTGAAACTTACATAAAGCGAATACGACAAGGCCACAGTATGTGTACCTACTTTCAGTGTTCTAACTTCCTGGTATTTCATTGTTTATTAATAAGTGTATGTAAAACTATAATGGGTCTGTGTTTATGACAATTTATGGAACAATTAATTTAATGTAGAAATAATAGTTTTTGTTTATACAGTAAGGTTCTTATCACAACATTAATTTAATTTCAGTGAACGAATTAGTTTTTTTTTATTGTAGGTTCGTTGATATAAATCAATTAAGTGTTATTTTATTTTGAAATTTACCAAATTTTTTTAATTAACTAATCATTGTGTCATGAGAATTCAATTTTTTATAATACTTTACAGTTACCTGCTAATAATAACAACATTCTGTAAAATACTTTATTAATCTTATTTGTCGTTTCAAATAAGAGGAGTGACGTCTTACAAAAAAATATATGTAAATGAATAAAGATTTTTTTTTACAAAAGATCTAATGGGTTGTAGTAAACAAACGAGTTTGGCTCAATTGTGAGGCAAATTTTATGCTTAGTTAATTCGTTCGGTATTTAGGCTTTCATCTTGCCAAATTACTAATGGCTTAGTTACAGATATTTTTTTGTAAACTGCTTCAAAATAATTTCTCAAACATTTAAGATGAAATTTAGACGCGTTTATTGATAGTTTCATCAGTTTGTTAAGAGATTGTTAAATACCCTGAGATTACGGCGATGTCCACTATGATCCATTGCAAAGATCCTTAGCGTTTTAAATGTGTCTTACTTTAATGCCCAAGGAACCAGGTCTATTTCCGGAATTCAAACCTGGGTTCGTCTTTTCAGCATATCCTGCATTATTGACATGTATATATTATAAAAAGCGCGTCCATTTGTCATTAAGATGAGATCCAAGGTGCATGGACAAGGAAAATTACATATCATCAACGGCATCAAGTCGCCAATCCGATTGTTTCTTTAAATCATTTTTTAATAAAATTAAAAAAAAACCTGACAGTTTTATTGACACTAAACATAGCTAAGAACATTCGATCAAGTCATCTTTCAAACAAAAAAAACTAAATCAAAATCGGTTCAGCCGTTAGGGAGCTATGATGCCATAGACAGACATACAGATCCTCGGATACATTGACACATAAATACACAGACGTCAAACTTTTATCACCCCTCTTTTTTTGTCGGGGGTTAAAAATATGCGTTGGCCGACTGTTTATTAAAGTTCGTTAGTCTGTGATACAGTCACGGCACCGACGTCATACTGTAACAGGAAATATTCAACATTAGACGTGCATATTGCAGTTGAACTTGTGCTACACCATTTTGTTTGAAACTTTCGCCTTAGACCGCCTGGAAGTTAATAAAATATGTTATGAGGATGGCCGATAAGTTTTTACTAGTTAAACATTGAAATTAATACTAGGCAGTTAAAGTTGAGGGATTACAAATTGTACATACAAGTTGTACATACTATGTTGTACATACACAGTTACTGTGTTTATGGTTTGTGGTCATTTACATCATTTGACACACACACATACACACACACACACACATACACACACACACACACACACACATCACACACACATCACACACACATACACACACACACACACATACACACACACACACATCACATCAAATACACACACACACACACACATACACACATTCACATTACATATAGTTAAGCACTAACATAATTGGTCAAAAAAATTACATAGATACAGGGGCCGTATGGAATAAAACCAACGGGATGTGGATAATACAGAGTCTCAACATGCATAAGAAATAATAAGTCAGTGAGATGTAATTTAAACTTTCAACTGTTTTAAATAACATCAACAATAACACCTGTTTCAATAACTCAAAATTACATTAGTAATGGTTACCACAGCAATAAAAGTGGCAACTGTAACGAATTGATTGAAATTTCCCTTTGGGTGCCGTAAAAACTTCAAAATAAAAAGTACTTATTATTATATAAAAGTAGGTATTCTATGAAAATATTGTATGTATAATTAATAATTACTATTCATTTGAGGTTTTCCCCGCGAATTATGAGACTTTATTACAGTCAATGTAACTATCCAAATATTGTATCTAAGTGTAAAGTAAAAGACACCATTTACAGAATTGTCGATTACTCTCGGATCTGGCTTGAGTCATTACCTCTCAGTAAAACGTCCCGGGTTAATGGCGGACTTAATGCTCCCCGCGGGTGCGTACATACAGATCCTTTGCGTCATATTACGAGTATGTACGTGGTTCGTTAAGTTTAATTATTAGTCTAATGGAAGATTTCGGTATAACCCCCCATACGCACGTTAACTTCTTGTAAATTCGTGGATAAACAGTATGTAGTATATGTTACAGCAATTGCGGCTAAAGGCCGCAGTGCAGTTACACCTAGTTTTAGCCGGCTAGAGCTAGATACAGCCAGTCACATGTGATTAAACTTAGTTGTATGCAATTTACAATATCTTTGTCTGGAACTAGGTATAGCTTAATAATTATTTGAACTAATTTAAATAAAATATTTTAATAAAAAGAGGTGCCAGAATTGTTTACCAAATTATATTCACCAAATTCGTCAAAAAAATTAAGATCATTATTTGTACATATATTAACAGAAAACCAATATGAATTTACAGAAAACCGAATATCAGACGCGAATCCGATCAAAATATTGATTAGACCTTTTTTCACGTAATTCAATAACCAGTATGAAATTAACAAAATAATTAACTTATCAACATAATATGTACTTGTACCGTACATAAAAATCTGCTTATATGTTTGGACACAAAACTCGAATGGTTTGGTGGTAACCTTAGTTAGTCGTTAGATCTTTAGCGAAGTGTTGCTGGGTTTCGTAAATACGAGAATGGTATTAAATGGTACCTAAAACTTCAGTTTAAAAGATTTTTAATGTAATTATAATAATTATTTTATTATTAAAAAGCAACAACTACTCTCTATTTATTTATTTTTTTTATAGCCTGAAGGGCAGACGAAAAAGCATACGGGCCACCTGATGGTATACCTCGGAAAGAAGCCCATTCCACAGTTTTTGCACGTGCGTGGCAAAAAAGTTCGTGAAAATCGGACTGTAGATGTACTCCACGAGTCCAATCGGTGTGGATGGAACTTCAATTATCGGCGAGTGGTACGATGATGAAAAAAAGACAATAGTTAATTTAATAATATTTAAAAAAGGACTAAAAAGTACAAAGCTAAGATCTTGTGCTGCTCTGTAAATACCGCCAAATTCATATTGAATTTTTGATATCCCTCTTCTGACTGGTAGTAGTCATTGGTATTATCACATTTTTTGCGCCTGGATACATTTACAACGTATTTTGTGTAATTTGAGTAAACGCAATTTTATTTTCGCAAGATTATTCCGCTTCGATCAAAGTTCGCGGCAAGCTTTTGCCCCAAAGGTACGTTGATGAGACGACTTATTTACAGTGTACATTTACAAAATTGTCTCCCTTACCAATCCTCTTAAACTTTTTTACTACATAAACTTGCGAGTTCAAACTCCTCAAAGTTACGACGACGTCGCGTAGCGGTCGTTCTAAGATTTCAGTGGTTACATCAGCTTTGCCGGGTTATTTCAGTAGGCAATAATTATCGCGTTAAATATTTATGTGCTCTAACAACGCTGATTATGTTTTATGTCAACGGTTCGGATTGTTTCTACCGAGAATCTATAAGATTTTAGTGGGTATTAATTTAATTATACGAATCGTAATCGTTGAGTACCGATAAGTGGTGTTTTAAATAAATACTAAAGATCCAGACGAAGACAAATCCTAAAGAGATTAAAACTTTATATTGATGATAAAGTAACGTTACCTATTGTGTATCAACTACAATTACCTAATTACCTACACTACACTCAACTTTTATTACAGTTTCTCTTTGACGTTTGTTAAAAAAACTACATTATTTTTCCTACTAAACTGCATTTTAAAGTCAAATTGATTCAGTTATTTAATTAGTCTTAAATTATTTGGTTATTCTTATTTCTCGTAGTTGTATTCGTTATTAATTATCTCGGCTCGTGAAAAAATTGGAATGCGAACTTTATCCGTAGTGCGGGGAGGTCAATATCTTCTATCTAACGGCAATGCAGTGTTTTAGACATTACGTATCGATAATAATTCCGCTAGTTATTTTCTTTTTTTGGATTGATAGCGATTTAGTGGGTTATTTTATTCTGAAATACCTATCATATACTTGGCTATTTGAAAATGATTGATTCATTGATTTGATAAATCTATATTATCTGTGCATAACTAAACCGCTACAGGATTTATAAACAAAAATAATTATAACATAAAGTAGAGAATGTCCCATTAGAGAGAAAACAATCAATTTCTCATGGATCTCATCATCAAAAATCAAAACTGCGTTATGATAAATATGGGACCAAGCCTTCCAAATAAAAAATCTAAATCGGTTGATAAATGACGCAATTTTGAGTTAATAAACATTTAAAAAAACCGAATTAAGAAAAAAGGAGGCCATATTTGAAGTCGTATAATACTGTATTCGTTTACTGTATACAGGCAATTTAACTAATCAGAGATCTTTGTCAATGCTAAAATATTGAACTAAACTATTGATCAAAATCATCGCTCACAGGAATTGAGCCCGAGCTATTGTCCTAACACGTGTGCGGCAGATAAAATATTCGATCATCCATCCATATACCATACGGGTATGTCCCTAACCTACTATGTAATGTATCTTATTGCAGCGTGTGTTCGTGGGAACCAACTTATAATCGATGATTAAGAACCGTCTTACAAAAACTTCTTCAGTTTTTATGGTATTGGCGTACCTAATTATTTTGTTTACATCACGTATGTCTGTATCTACTTTAAATTCAAATGTATGTCTATTAAAATGTCTGTCAATTTTATTGCGTCGTAGAAACGGTACAAATTCAAATAAATCTCAATTTGATCACTGTTCTTAGGTTTTCAGTGTCAAATGCGCGATCATTTAAAATTTTTATTTACGGTTCGCCGAACGATCCGACGAATTGTATCAAAACAGATTCCAAACAGCATTTTAATTGACGTTGAGAAATGAGTCAGATCAGAGGCAGTGATATTTATGGAGTGAACTGGTCTCAGTTTCATTGTTACTGCGGATCGCTGACGTAGAAATACAATAGCATTCTGGAACACACTGAGCAGGACAAATTGGATTCGCCAACGACGTGGACTGAATTTTATTATGGTCTTCCTTTACGTGTGTTGTTTTTGACACACTTCCCCTATGATCTATTTCTATAATAAAGTCTAGGGCAACTTCTGTTTGTTCCTTCTTTAGAAAGTGTTTCGCTTTTGAGACTGCGTTGTTCAATTTAAATCGAAAATAATATGGTGATGGCTTTATACCTACTTATCTACTTATTACTTCAGTACTTGCAGTATTAACATCTACCGCTTCTGTCTTAGCTGACCATACACGCGTATGCGTTGTTTAAATTACTGAGTGTAATTAAGGGCAAAATGTTTTAAAATTCCATTAGCAATGCTAAAAGCTTTCTGTTCCAAGGGTACATTAGATCTCATTCTGTAAATCTGTCTAAGAACATTGTTGGATAAACATTGTTTAAGTAAATGGCAACTTAACTGTGATACGGGTATTCCTATGATGCAGCTGAAATCACTTAAATTACGTAAGATCGTCTACTTTAAAATGAACGTGGGGGCGCGTTATTGTTGTTATAACTTGTATTGTAAGTGACAATATTTCCTTTTCAATGTTGTATTACCATAGTACTATTATTTCTTCTGTTGTATTACATAAATAGAAATATATATTTTCACTTATAGGATGTAACAATAATACTTAGTGGGGGCGTTCAATTTAAAGTAAAAGATCTCTACTTCTGGATATGTCGCAGAGAAATGAAGGAATCTGTGATTTGATCAATTCCCTAAGGGATTTGATCAACTGACCATCGTAGAGTCAACTTACCCTGATGATGCTAAGTTTTGGGGCGAAACACGTGTTGGTGCTGATATGTTGGTATATACTTTTTATTATTGCAGTGCATATTTCTATTGTGAGAGACGGGGAGGTGTCACGCATGTCTAAAGTATATACCATCATCCTTATTAACCGCGGATTGTTGCAAAGCTAACTTAATATCAACTATTTCAAAGCTGGAGATAAATTGCTGGGAAGATTCTCCATTTCCTTTGCCCAATATTTGATATGTCATCCTTATTATGTTATCCCTTACAAACACTTCAGCCCACGTTCGATAAAAGAATTAAAGAAGCTGAAGGGCAAACCCAATTCGAACTTCGAATATATATTATGGAAAGTAAAGTGTATTTATACTTGAGACCGTTGAATGTTACGATTAGTCGAATTGATTGTACGATCCTTCGATGGATCGCAATGTCGAATGAGACTGGTATACCGATTGCCCCCTAGTTCTACACATATCTTAGATAAACAATTACATACCAAACAATTTACCTGATGTAATCCTCACTTATGTGATTTATGTGAGACTAGTAACTTGACCACTTGACACTCTTCTACACTTGTTTGTTTGGTCGCGTTGCCCTTTTTCCTGCTCAGAATTTAATCGATTACAGAATTGAAATGTTTATTCTGACTCACTTTATTTTAGTTCACTTAATTTTTACTTTCAAACTTACTTATAAACATACAACAACTACAACTACAACTCTACAACCTACCTACTACTTAAATATAGTTTTAACTACTGCTTTGAATAAATTCATGCTTTTATACTTTCGAATACCAAATTGAAGAGAATATAAACAAATGGTATATTTTAGTCGTAGGTAATCCGATCGAGTCACTAATCTATGTCTGTGCTACGCGGTCAACAATGTAAATTGTAACCGCTAGAACAATATTAATTATTTAATTATCGATTGACAATACCGTTGCGTAACGTTAAACTACCGATAAATTAGCCTTGGTTATATTAAAGCGGTGTTATCCTAGGAGTGTGAACGTATGTAAAGAATGCCAATTCGCACCCGGCCGGACTATGCCATGTAATATACCCTTCGCCCAAAGCCAGCAGTGGAACAGTTGCGGGTAGTGATAGTGATGATGAAATAGGTTCAACGAGAGAGTATTTAAATATGAAAGTTTGTATGGATGATTTTTATTCTTTGACGCAAAAACTATTGAAGGGATTTTCATGAAAAGCAAACATGCTGACCGTTATCTATACTAATGTTATAAAGAGGAAAGATTTGATCGTTTGTTTGCATTGAATAGGCTCCGAAACTACCGAACCGATTTGAAAAATTCTTTCACTGTTGGGAAGCTACACTATCCCCGGGTGACATAGGCTATATTATTTTTTTTTACTATTTTTCCTAGTATGAAATAAGACAGGTTCTTGTTATCCTAGAAAACGCGGGAAAGTGCTAGTTTGTTATAAAGTTATTTTTCCAAAATCTTTTGTTGTGCCTCCCCATATTGCATTCTCTCTGTATAAGTTTTATGCTGCTAGATCCAATGGTTTTGAGTGCCCCGTGTCCCGCCTGTAACTACAAGTGTTTTACTCACAGATTACCCCCAATAGATACCGCATAAGTGAAATTTTCTTAGTTTGAACTCACAAAATTTGGCGGAAGGTGCGGCTTGCGGGGGATATCAAAATGCGCTGTGATTGGCTATTTCTAATTCATACTTGAATTTGATGAGTCAGTATTGGTCGAAATTAATGTCGTGAACATGCAAATGCACGTACGTGTTGGCGCGCGTCAGATGCCTTGTATGCGGTATCTATTGGGGGTGATCTGTGGTTTTACTACTCCAAACTTGAAACTTAACTATCCACCCCCGGGCTTCCATAACGAATAGATGTAGTCGTAGCTGCTTAATGAGTACGTGAACAACCAAAGTATATTATTATTACTCCGAACCTAAGTGTAGGAAAAGGGACACGTAGGGCGTCACTGAAATGACCTTCCGGCGATAATGGCCGTGTCCCTTTATGCTTATTCAAGAGGACAAAGGGTTTAAATAAAAGCTTTCATATTTCAACAGTTAAACAAAAACAAAAAGGACCGTTGTCTGCTATATTTATTAAAAAAATGTTTGTACCTAATTCGTTGTTTGTGTAATAGACTGCAAAAAGGGAGGTTTGTTGTGTGTTTGATCGGCAGCCGTTTATGGTTTCTCGGCTTTGCCGGCCAGCCTTAAGGTCGTAGCTCATTTATACGACACTGATCCCACACCGCAACTGCACAACACCGCCTATAAAGCAAGCAGACAACTCGCTTCCCCGCGCCTACTGCTAGCAGGCTACACGCTTCCCCGCGCCTACTGCTAGCAGGCTCCACGCTTCCCCGCGGCTACAGCTAGCAGGCTACACGCGGACCCTGCGCCTTTGACACGTATGCGACGGAGCCAGTTGCGACCTCCATCCACCCGCGCACGTACGCCGTCCGTTAGCGGGCTTCAAGCCAGCAGCCGCCGTGCTCAAAGCATGCGGGCCGCTCGCTTAAGTGTGCGGTACGCCAGACGTTAACTATTGAGGGGCAAGGTTGCGGTTAGCTTGCTTCCCGCGCGCGGCCTGCTAATTTTTGTTGTTACTGTAAAGTGCACCTACAAAGCACGATTTTAAGTTTATATTTGAATTCTCATACTTCGGTTGGGTGGGAGCGGTGTCGTTTAAATCAGCTACGACCTTTAGCCCTCAGCCGCTGCGGCGAACATTAAAACCACCTGCTCCTCTACTTGCGTTTACATCCCCATGGATGGACCCATCATGGGTCCCTATGATGGGTTATTCTTCAACCAATCAAATTTTGTTTTTTTTCAAGCAGCCTTGTAAAATTTAAATCGGTCCTGACTGTTAATCCTTCTGTGGTGTAGTTGTTCAGTATTACATTTAACATTTTTTTTACGCGTTCGGATATTTTGTTTTTAATACCTACATTTTTTTATTTTACACTTTTTAGTTAGGATTCATTGACTTCTTTATTAGGATTACAAGACGGTAAAATTCACAATGTTGTCATTTTATTAAGAGAGTTATTATATTAGCGAGGATGGTTGGTTAAACAACTTTATATCGTTATATATCCTAAAATGTTACTTTAAATGAAAAATAATGACAGGAACCTAAAAATCATTTTTAAATAAATATTCAACGATACCCCACTTGACTTAGTGCGACGATTTTTTACATACATAATCAACGTACCTATGGAACCCTCTTCAAGTGAGTTTAAATCGCACTGATTTACCTATAGAATGTACCAGAGTACTCTCAGAGTATCAGGATTATGAAACTTTCTGCTAAATCTTTCAAAGTGTAATAAAGTTTCTGAAGTTTTGTAATACATACAACTTTTCTTTTTAAGGCGACTCAACCTAATTAAGTGTGGGTGTGAACCGTTTAACAGTTTACTTTACTCCATTAAAACTTTTAGAAGACCCTCAAGTCAAACTCGCCGTACGTCTCGGAATACATTAATAATTCATAAGTAACAAATAGAATTTGGTAACGTGATAGGTTCAGCCCTCGAGCAAATATTGTCACGGTGTTCTCTTAACGTTTCATTATAAAATGATTACTTAACGACATACCATCTGTTCCAGTAATAATACTAACTGCCGAATATATCTTAAATTAAGTAGGTAGGTACCTACAATAATGATATTTTAATGACGGTATTTTTTAATTAAATACTCAATAAATGGAGAGATGAGCCACCTGACGGTATAGATACAGAAAGAGAGAAAGCTTCATCTCCTCAGGAATACCAGTTAGTGATACTATGTTTATATTATAGTATTTTCATTATACTCGTAGTATCTCGCATTTTAATACAAGGTACGAAAGGAAAACAAATGAGGGTTACAGAATATGTATCGAACAAAAACAGTACTGAATTATCATGTACCTACAAAATGTTGGACCCAAATCTTCCGCAACGTGACATTTAAAAAAAATTAAAAAAAAAACAAGACACCCGAATGCGTAAAAAAAACTAAACAAGAAAGAATTAAGCCCAGTAGTTTCGAATGTTGTTAAAAGTAATATTGAACAACTAAACCATAGAAGGATTAACAGTTGGGACCCATTTGAATTTTACAGAATTAACGGCACCTCTCAAGCTGAAATCGATCAAGCCGTTTAGGCTACAGAGCATGCCAAAGAAATATACACACATACCTACACTCGAAAAACATAACCCTCCTTCTTAAAAATAAATTATAAGATAGCCTTGACACCACTATGTGTAACCGTTGTGTGTTGTACCCTAAAGCTTTCCCATCCATGAACATGACGTGAATGAGACATAATGATTTATGGATATTCTCTTCCACAGGTCCGCCTTCGACAGTGTGAAGTTAGCGAAAGTTGCGATAAAGAAAATTTCACCCTTCGAGCACCAGACCTACTGCCAGAGGACTTTGCGGGAAATAAAAATTCTTACACGATTTAAGCATGAAAATGTAAGTTACAAGTTACAATATGTTTATTGAAAACAGTTACAGAAGAATGAATATATAGTGGAAAAGTTTTGAAACAACTGAGACTCGTAAATATTCCAATTTCGTGTTTTGTTTTAGTTAACAGAATTTAGGTTTCTGAACGCAACAGTTTTATTGGGAAATAGTTTTTTGATTTTGATTGATTGGATTATATCTCGTCGTGAAATGTAATGTGAGAGTTATCTGTATAACAGAATACGCAATAAATGTTACGAAGTAGGTATTTGATTTGTCTTCCCCGTCCACGGGGGCCGTACACTAGTTATATCAAGTTGTCTTCCCCAAGGTCCCCAAGGGAGACACCAGGATATGGGAGATAACCGCAATAAGCCATAAAGATCAACATATTGATATCAGCATGGAGTAAAGAAACAATTATGATCTCTTTTAAACGCAACGTGCCTTGTAAAGTACAATACAAATATCCTTTATTATGCACTTAAGTATGCAGCAAAATTAAGAAAATACTGTTTGATTGTAACAAAAGGTGGTTTAGCGCCGATCAGTGATCTATAGTCTGTACCAGACAACCTTTGGATCGGTTCTAGTTCAGTTGTATGTACTGTTATAAGTAGTAAAAAATAACCTTGAATAAGCACGTAATTGTTGGCAAAAAATACCGCTGTTTTTTGTACCATTACTGTTCTTCTAAAACATTAGTTTAAGTGTTGTGTTTAAGTCATTTTTGCAATCAATGACTAACAGTACCTATTTGTAATCCGACTTCCAAAATGGAAGAGGTTGTCAATTCGCCGTGTATTTTTAGGGTTCCATACGAAAAAGACGAATAACGGAACCCTTATAAGATCACTCGTGTGTCTGTCCGCCTTTTACAGCCAATTAACTCCCAAAATGCTAGACCAAATGATTTGAAATTTGGTACTCATGTGCATTTTTGTGACCACACGACGAAGATATAAAGTAAACAACTGATATTAGAAAAAAATTACGAAATCAAAATAAAATAAAACTGTTTTGCAAATCGTATCGTGTGGTATGTCAAAGGAAAGGGCTTGTTGTAAGGATCTCAAATATTTTTTTATAGTTCTACAATGGAAACTTTTAAAAATATTCGAAAGAATGAAAATTGCAGACGAAAATTGACCATCGCCTTATCTCCGTAACTACTGAGGCTAGATTTTAGAAAAAATATAGTATATTATTAAATCCACATATATATTACCGGAAAACCTATACAAATTCTGTAGTCTTAAAAAATGGCAACAGTAAATAAAATAGAAAAATAACCTAATACACAATAATATAAAGTCATTGAAATAGGTTTTGACTTGGAGGAATATTAATTAATTTATTCATCCATCTGAATATTTTATTATTTTACACTAACAACCTCATTCGATATTGGTAATATCTATGAATATTATATTCACTGTAGGATAATGTCAAAATTTCATTTGTAACTAATTAAGTTACTTGAGTGAGTACTAATCAGAGTTTGGTGTAGTCATATAATCATGATTACTGATTAATAATTTACAACAAGTAATCATGATTATTTTTAATATTGTTTACTGATTTGTATTCTATTTCCACAAAGCCTGCCTGGCCACCACCCTCTTGTTTGAGTCAGCCGCCAAACAACTCGTCGTATTCCGACTGGACAAGAGAGCAATCTTTCTGTATCTCTTCTTCCTTGGCCGGCAACGCATCGTTGATGATGTTGGTGTTACTGATTTCCATTGGTGACGGTGACCACCCACCATCTTTCCACCTTTCGCTTCTGATTGTTTCTTAGCCATTCACATAAAAAAATAAAAAAGTAATCATGTAATCTGTAATTGCGATTACGATAACAAATTAATAATTTGTAATCACCAAATATGACTACATTTTAAAAGCATGATTACAGATTATAAAATGTTATCTGTAATCGGATTACGTTTTGCCCAACTCTGGTATTAATTAATATGATTCATTATAATTATTAAAAAGCAGTTACAGATTTCTTCGTCGGTAACTTTTAAAATACATGAAACTTTGGAATGTTGACGGAACTTGCAGTGGGGACCTGATACTTGATATCAGATGTCAAAATTGAATTTTAGGACAATAACAAGTATCTCAATGGGAAGCCATGACTATGTCGCTGGGTACGCAAAACATTTTACGTTCATTTCCATAGAAAGATAGTTTGCTGCGTAACTGACGATGTTGCCATGGCATCTTAACGATAAATAGCTATAACTATCTCTGCTCTCCAGTCGAATGTAATTATAACCAGCAAATTAATATAGACATTCTATCGGAATAATTTCTCATCCAAGTTCATAATAATATTATCTGTTTTAAGATAACATAACTTTACTATTATAGTTACAAATAGAATGGTTAGTAATCATGTTATTATGATGGTTAACTATTAATTTAATTTCAGATAATTGACATTCGAGATATTCTAAGGGCAGAGACAATCGACCAAATGAAAGACGTCTACATCGTACAATGCTTAATGGAAACAGACCTTTATAAATTATTAAAGACACAGGTAATTATACAAATTTACATACATTCATTCTTAACATAATATTGAATTTCATGTTGTCGCATCAGTCTTTAGTTAAGAAAATTTGTTTGTTTGGTTGACTTTGACCTGTGACTTCGAGTCAACTTAAAAAACATCTATCTATTTCACAGTAATGACAATTAGGTATGGTTTACATTCCCAAAGGTCACAGCGACCAATTTTAATCTATTGTCTTTTACAATAGCTATTATTTATTTTTTGTTTATAAACACAATCATTATTGTCTCAAAATAATAATAAAGCTAGAGCGTAAGAATGCGACAACGTAGCCTCTGTATGCCCGCTACAATATTTTTGCAAATTTACTCATATGTTGAGCAATATTAATTGTGAGTTGTATCCATATTCTCGCAGAGCAATGATGTGTTGAAAATTATTTCGTGTTTTTGTTTGCTGATTTTTTTTCAATAAAAATATTTTTGTTTCAGAAATTAAGTAATGATCACATTTGTTACTTCTTATACCAAATTCTTCGGGGGCTGAAGTACATACATTCGGCGAACGTGTTACACAGGGATCTGAAACCCTCTAACTTACTGCTTAACACCACATGTGATTTAAAGGTAACATAATTTAATTAAACATAAAAGTTTAGGGATTGTTCTAATGGTGGCGATATTCCAATTCATAATATTTTTAACTTAACTCATAAGGGAGTTAAAATTCACAATATAGGCGATTTTTTTTAACCTGTTTGGATTATCCTCACCATCAGACTTTCCTTAAATGTCTGATTATGCTTGCGACAGCGACAACAACGGGAAGAAAACGCACGTTTGTAAAGTGCCGTTGCGACATTTTGCAGGATAGTCGCAGCCAAAACAAAATAACCAACACGAAGAAGCAATGCCAGTGCTAACGATTGCTGAACTGCAACACGTCACACATGTGAATGAAACTTTTCATACAAATATTGCGGTCGCTAACTTTGTATTGTGATATTTTATCGCGTCGCTGTTGCACGTATGAACAGACACTACCCTCCTTGGTTTTTTTTTTTGTGTAACTTAGTTAATCGTTAAATGTTGGTCTTCAAGACTATATTTTTGTACTTCACTATCTGTTGAACCTGAGACTAGCTGACTAAAAAACTATAAGAACTATATAAGAAGAACATTTGTGCATCGGAAAAGCAAAGAAAACCTTTTTAGATATCCTCACGTTTTTTGTTCCAAATAAAAGAAAGGTTGAAGAAAGGGCGCTCATAACTCGACGCCTTGTAACAGTCGTAAGAAATACGTGCTTATAGCAATAACGAGGTAAAATTGTGGGTGAGGCCAGTACTTGGATTAGTAGTGACAAAATTTCTTGACCGTTTTTGAGCTTTGCAGGACACATTTAATTAGTTGTCATTAAACTATATACCTACAAACAGAATAACATACGTACATTTGATCAATTGCAAATTGTAGGTTTGTGTGTGTGTGTGTGTGTGTGTGTATTTGTAATGGATTATCCAATAACTAAAACATTGTTTCATTACTCGCTTAACGTTCCCAATAACTAATGCTAGGTAATTTCGAATCACCATGAATAATATTATACTCCACGTTCCATCCATCAAACCTATGTAGGTTGAATGTGATGGATATGGCATCAAACCGCACATATGTGTATATCCAAGATGGTGGATGAATAAAGTATCCTACTATGAAATATACTCTTTGACAACATTAATAGTCCTTATTACGGTTCCACTCGCGTTTCTAGCGAACGTCATATTTCCTGCGTTGATGTCACTAGTGATATCGTCTCGTTTTCCTTGTTAGCAGAGGGCAATAATTTGTTACTACTAAATTAAGATACTAATACCCCAACTCAGAGTCACTAAGGGTTACTTTTTTTTACACAAATAAGTTAATGCTTGACCACAATCCCACCTGATGGTAAGTGGAGATGTGTTCCAAGGTGGTGAGCACATTAACTTAGTAAAAGCCTATTCACTCTTTTCTTGAAGTCATAGGCAGGCGGAAACGCCGACGCAGGCAAGTTATTCCAGTCCTTGGCGGTGCTACTTAAATTGCTGCTTAGTACAGAATTTGTATGGTGATTATTTACTAAGGAGCTATTCAAGTAACCGTTAGTGACTCGTGAGTTGAGGCGTTATTGTCTTAATTTAACTACACTCGGGTGCAATGAAATCGCACATTTGATTTTTTCTGCAAAATACAAATTATTTTTTTTTCTGAAAGATACATATATATTTTTTTAATATGGAATTAAAGCTGGTTTCATTACCTATCCAACGATACCATACAAGCCGTTATTACTTTATCCTACTGCCAAAAAAAAACACCAATTACAAATTCATCCTTTATTAAAAGAAGTTTCCTTGACAAAACTGTGTGGGAAATGAAGGCTTAAAAAAAAACACCCTTTTCTTACAAAAATACCTTTATTAATACGAAGTGTTACCCCCTCTTACTTGAATTACCGCTCGACACCGGTTTCCCATCGACTCTATCAAGTGATTGATAGAGTCTTGTGGGATAGCGTCCCATTCCTCCTTGAGCGCAGTTTGCAGCTCCTGGAGATTAGCTGGAGCAATATTTCGGTCTCTTATTTTCCTTTTTAAATTGTCCCAGACGTGTTCGATCGGATTAAGGTCCGGACTCCGAGCTGGCCACACCATTGTTTTGATATTCACCTCTTGAAGGTACTGCGTTACAATTTGAGCGGTATGGGGTCTTGCATTGTCATGCATAAAGAGAAAGTTCTCTCCAATGAAACCGCTAAATGGTACGACATGTTCCTGGAGAACTTCTTCGACGTACCTCCGAGCAGTTAGTCCCCTTGTTGGACGCCTTATATTGGCCCCAGTGAGGAAGACAAGCTCAGTTTTGGCTTCCAAAGAGATTCCACCCCAGAACATACACGAACCACCGCCATATGCAACGCGTTCCGTGATGCAACACGGGGCAAATCTCTCTGTAGGCCTTCTATAGACCCGCCCTCGTCCATCATTGCCATGGAGACACATCCTAGACTCGTCTGAGAACAGAACTGTTCGCCATTGGTCGACTGTCCAGTTCACATGTTCCTGTGCAAATCGAAGACGGGCTTGGCGGTGAGCTGGCGCCAATTTAGGGCCGTTTGCTGGCCTATGCGCTGTTAGGCCGCCTTCAGCAAGTCTCCTTCTGACCGTCCACCGACTGACTTCCACTTCACGCACCTCTTGGAGATGATGTGCAAGATCAACGGTTGTCAGGCGACGATTTCGCAAAGCCGTCGTTACGAGAAATCGGTTGTCGCGCTGAGTTGTAGCTCTAGCTCGACCAGATCCTCGTCGTCGTTCATAGCCACCAGTCTCCCGATAGCGCTGGTATACACGACGAACTGAATATCGACTGATATTCAGCTGTCGAGCTACAGCACTCTGGTTCTGGCCTGCTTCAATTAGAGCAACGACTTGAGCGGCTTTTTCTGGCGTAGTATCCATTTTCTTCGATAATTATTGCAGCTGTAGTCACTGGACGTCCTTTCAGTTTGAGCGTTGAAATGCAACTGATGACATTTTACTCAAAACATGCCTTTTTATACCTGCATTAGTCTGGCAAACTACGGTAACCTAAGGGAGTTAATTTTAGGGTTTTTTTGTTGTCATTAATTCTTGGCCGTAGGGTAAAGTAATAACGGCTTGTATGGTATCGTTGGATAGGTAATGAAACCAGCTTTAATTCCATATTAAAAAAATATATATGTATCTTTCAGAAAAAAAAATAATTTGTATTTTGCAGAAAAAAATCAAATGTGCGATTTCATTGCACCCGAGTGTAGTAATTATAATAACGAATATAGGTAATGGTACTAAAGTAAAAATACTACATAAAGATATCTGGAACGCCAGTATAAAAAAGAGAATTGGCGAGTAAAAACCACTTACCAAGCAGGAGTGCCGTCGGGATTAGTCCCACCAGCTGCAGTTGAAGCAAACGAAGGAAACTCACTCCAACCCTGAATAGACCCAAGGGTTGACGGCTGACGCCTTATAGAAATTGCACGATTACTGTACCAATTATAAAAGATGTTCCAAAAATTACGCAACACTTGAATGAAAAAGAAATATTTTATGTAAATATTGTAATTTAATTATTGGAATGTACGTAGAATAGGGTTATATGTGACACACATAGCATATAATATTGGGCAAACGGCCACCACAACAGCGAAACGAAAAAGTGTGGTACAATCAATATTCCGATCATATTTTGTTCGAAACAGACGAACTGTGGCCACAAAATTTCCATTATTTTTTAAATGTTGTTCAGCAATGAAAATAAGTTTTTCTAATGTTTCAATTTTCTATACTATCAGCTGTCAAAATACTTTATTCTTTTTGTTGACAACATTTACCACAAAAACAGCAGCATATTCAAATCTTGCGTAATTTTTGTAACATCCTATACGTATAATATCATTATGTAAAAATATTTTCATACCATTATTGCATGCAAATGACAAAACGTTCGAGTAATTTCATTAGCAATTACATTTATGGAACAACTCGAGGCGGCGATGTCATAAACTAGGTGTGTTTTATCCATCCACGTCATTCTAATAAATTAAACACTTATTTGATTATTTAGTACCACATAACATAGTGGTTGAGTACATAAATCATAATATAAAACTATGTGTTAGTATTAATTATTGGCGGTATGTTATTTCGTGTTTTAATTGCAGCCCGGTAATCTGTAACCGAAACCGCCCATGTAATGGTAGCTTTGGAATGGAATGGATAGATCATAGATATTGATAAAATCGAATATTCCCTGATCGTGATGTGTCGTGAACAACAGACGATCCAATTGACATTTTTGCGTTTTTGAAATAAACATTCGTGTTCAGGATACGAAATAAGAAACGTTAGGTACTTTTGATTTCAGTACTTTTTTATGTTGCCAATTACGTAATTATGGCCCGCCCTTCGCTGGTTTAAAAATAAAGTTTTCTTTACATACTTTCTTTTCCTATTCATGCTGGGAAAATGGCTATCAATTACGTCATAGTTTAAGAGGCTTGGGAGAGATTGAAAATTCAATTACAACTTAGTGCGAGCTGTGTTAGAGTTTATCCAGTGTGAAATTAAATTAGTTTGACTGGAGTTTAGCCGAGTGGTCAATAGACCAATAAATGTAATGGATGTCCAGGCGCGCGACTATCGTGTTTACTTCATGGGGGATTTTGGGTAATTTTGCCTGGCTATGAAGCTGGAGTCTTCAAAAAAAGTGTATTCACTCTTTTATAATATTAAGCTAGTGCATATTATCTTAGACCGCATCTCCACTTCCATCAGCTGGGATTGTGGTGAAGCATTGACTTATAATTATATTTATACTTTTGACCGTGTCTGAAACCGAAATAAATGCTTGACTGGTTGCTGATTGACAGCAAAACTTATCTTTCAAACTTAAAGATTTTAAGCGGTTTTATTATTATTTAAAAAAGTTTTATATGTGGAATTTAGAATTCACTAATTTTATTTTCACGTGATGACATTTTTATCCTTAATAAAACGCGCCCTTTAACAATTTTTTTCAACGAATCGCACCAATTTAATTTCAATCGCGGCATTTTGTTCAGAAGATTATCTTTTGATTTTGAACAGATTTATGTATTTTTAATACCTACTACCGACTTAATCCGATCACGTTAACCTAATATTGAGTGGGAATAAGTTTATCATATAAATATAAATATTTTAATTCACATTCCTGGCATGTTATTGAAGTGAAACTTCTTTAGAATCGTTAGTGATTTCAAACCGGATGCAACGGAAAAACGACAGGTAAGATAATATAACCGCTAATTTCGTCTTAGAATTTAACTTCTCCGTAGCTCAATGGTCAGGACGTAGATACACAATACCAGATGTGCAGGTTCGCGTCTCTCAGTATTTCTTTTTTTTTAGTTTTATTTTTATACTGTTTTTTTAGTTTTATTTTTATACTGTTTTTAAATGCTTTCAAATGCTCTTTTAAATATTTTCAAAGAATTTATCAACAAAAAATAAGAATTTCATTTTCGTTGTTTAATATCTGTCGATCGACCGACCGATTATACAGACAGTAAAAATGCTAAGTTGTATTCATAGATGGCGCGAGGAATAAGATAGAAGATTCGTTTTATTGCTAGATAGATTTTTAAAAAGTGCTAAGTTGTATTCATAGATGGCGTGAGGAGTAAGATAGAAGATTCGTTTTATTGCTAGATAGATTTTAAAAAAGTGCTAAGTTGTATTCATAGATGGCGCGAGGAACAAGGTAGAAGATTCGATTTAATGCTTTTTCATCTCATTATCTTGAAACCAAAATTATGGAAAGTTTCACTTCTACCACGTGTGAATTGCACACATTTTCTTTTATTAGTCCCTCAATTTTTTTAAGTTGTAATGATTTATTAAAATGAGTTTATGGAAAAAAATACTACATAACCATAATTGGATGTCAAATAATTTATTCGTGAATTATAAATCACTGGAATACAATCTATGCGTACAATGAACAAACGCTCTAGGCTTTATCAATTCATATGTGATCTGCCATTCACCTGTCATTCTCAGAAATGTAGTCCGAAATAAAAGTTTGTCCTTTGGAAAACCTTATTTCGAGGAAATGCTACATCTAAATATATTTTTATTTGCAGCAAAGCACATTCAAAATATTAAGCGATTCAATGCCTCACTCAAATTAAATAATTTTAATCTGAGTTCAATGCGTACCTACTCTCAAATATATTTTATTACAGATAGGTATGTTATGTTCATTCATAAAGAGGTTCAGTTTTTGATTCGCTTCGACATGTCATAATTGTCTAACTAAATTAAAATGTAGGTTGTACTATCATAGAAAACATAATAGTACATATATAATAGTACTATTAAAAGTATTAAAACTTTCATTAAATATGAGTTGTGAGCATTACCTAAAATTTCACTTCTCATTTATTCGTATGATTTACACATTCTGATTTATGAAATTACGACAAGTGGCCGAGTTAGGGTGAGGCGAAATGAGTGTATTTTTTTGCGCTTTGAGTCGCGAAAAATGAGTCGCATGCATTCGTTTTCATAAAGTCCTGTTTGTACCTCACGGCGACGCAAAATGAGTTTGGACTTTATGAAACCGAATGACTCAAAGCTCAAAAAAATACGCTAATTTTGCCTCACCCTTTGACTTAATTTCTGCGTGCACTCGGCAACTACCTCTTTTTGTACATAATCATTGGTGTATGGCATGTAAATATAATAGTTTGTTTGTCTGTAGATATGCGACTTCGGCCTGGCGCGAGTGGCGGACCCCGACCACGACCACACCGGCTTCCTGACGGAGTACGTCGCCACGCGCTGGTACCGGGCGCCGGAGATCATGCTCAACTCGAAGGTATGGTCTGATGGATGTTTATGGTACTCTAACTATAGTGTAATGCATGTGCTGTCTATGATTACCTGTAGCTCAAGTGTGAGTTTTCGCAAGCATTTACTTCACCAACGCGTTTGCGTCTATGCAATCAAAATGTATGGAGTTATTGTCAGCGCCTCTAGCGGACAGTTAAAACAACTACACTGCGAGTGTGAGTTTCAAAATATCGTTTACGTGAACTTTTTAGTCAACATTGAATGTAACCATTCGAGTGGAGGTATTTTGACGTGTGTGATGTTTGACAAGTGAAACGCATTGTTTGGTAATAGGTCGTCATAGTAACAAAACATAATAGTAGTCATAGTAACAGATGCTATGCTATTGTTTTATCTCATTTGTTCTTTAAGCTTAAAGCGAAACAGCTATAGCTCATTGATAAAAAAACATAATGCGCCTAAAATAAGTTTCACTTGACTGCCTTTGTAAGCTTAGGAATAGTGTACTTTTAAAATAAGTAGCTCGAGTGTAAGTTTCTAAAAAAAACTAAAAACTCAACTATCACGGGAATCGAGATGACTCAAACATTTTAGTGCACGTATTTTATGCGAGTGTGAGTTCCTTAAACATCAACGAAAAGTTATTCGTTTGCTCACTTCGTTATTAGCATAGTTGCACTTACAACTCACCTAATTTTAAAAGTACACTATTACTAAGCTTACAGAGGCAGTCAAGTGAAACTTGTTTTAGGCGCATTATGTTTTTTTATGAATGAGCTATAGGTGTTCCGCTTTAAACTTAAAGAAGAAATGAGATAAAACAATAGCATCGTGATGCTATGATATCAAACATTTGACGTTTTTGTTACGCACATACTATAAAACTTTCATACCTTATGAATATTACTTTAATTACGAAGATGCATATATAGCACGAGTTGAGTTGGCGTAGCGCCTAAGAGCTCGGACTCGAAATTCGATGGTCGTGGGTATTCCCCGTATGGTAGATTTTTCAATTTCTCAATTTTTATATAATTCATTGGAAAATTATGCAAAGAAGTTAATAATTAATTTTATTAATTTATTTATATGCAAAGATAGAAAAGGTAAAAATTAGGATTTTCGAAATAAAGAGCATACGAAAAAACTTTGTACATGAAAATTCAAAACTTTATTCATTGACATTCGATTATTTACATGTGTCGGGAATCGGGATGATATAATGGGATGCTTTAAAAGAGGCTCGGAATATAGGCCGTTGTTTTCGCTGATGATTGCGCTTATCTTGAGCCTGGGCTTCCGCCAACATCTTCCAAGCAAAGTAGGTAATTACGCGCTGCTCCATTCAACATATTGCTTAATCAATTTTCACTTCATACTGTAAGCCTATTTTAATAAATGAATGTTTAGCGACCCTACATTTGTACATTGTAGATGAGCAACCCTGTTTTGGTTACCATAGTATTTGAGAATAACACTATTGTCATTTCATTGTCAAGTTAAAAATAGCAAAATAGTATTGTATTATTGGAAATATTGAAAATATAAACATGCAAAGAGAAGGAAAAAGGCGATCCCCAATTTTCGGCCCCGAACCATATGTAATCTGTGCTAGAACATCGGACTAGACAAGAGTAAACTATATACCAAAAAATTCGTCTTATTTATAAGATAAACATATTTAAATCTTAGCTTCAGCTGCTCTTGCCAAATGAACAAAATAATGCAAAAAAGTTTTCACAGTATTTACCTCATTACATACGATTTTATAATCGATTGAATCGATTGATAATGATCGATTGATGGAACATAATAATATATTTTATGTAGTATTTAGTGATTATAATTATAATATTAATTTATTTTTTACATATTTTCGTATTCCATATAAATCAAAACTATGTAATATATTATAATTACCATTCAATCGTTACGCTAATTTTATTAAATTACATTTCGAATATTTTGACATCGATTAATCGATTGACAACAATGATGATGTAATCCCTAATAATGTCATTTTGGTAACCATAGTATTTATAAATAACACCACTGTATTGTCATATTTGTCATCGATCTTTCATCTTTCTACGCGTGTTCTTGTATATTTTACTATCAAATATTTTCAGCGTATTTGGAGTCCTATTTACTATTGAAACTCATCGACACGTACACAGTGATTTTAATTTTCTATTGTATTCGCTTTCGTACTTGTGTTTTGGTGAATGTGTTTCGCAGTTTCGCTACAATTTCTTGCAAACCAATACTATATGAATATGTACTCCTTAATCGCCTGTTTTGTGACTGACAAAGGTTCAGAATAAGTCCTGAACACTGGATAACGTACCCTATACATCTTTAGAAGATCAGGAAGTTGCTGTGGCCATACTTACAATGAGTATATTATGGTATCTTGATTGGGCAAGGTACTAACGAAATATAACGCCTCCTGCACAACTACACGAAATATTAATATATTATAACTAGGAAATCGCCCTTGCTTCGCTTCGGGAAAAATTGTAAAAAAATATATAATATAGCCTATGTCACCCAGGGATAATGTAGCTTCCCAACAGTGAAAGAATTTTTCAAATCGGTTCGGTAGTTTCGGAGCCTATTCAATGCAAACAATCAAATCTTTCCTCTTTATAATATTAGTATAGATGATAACTAATAAAATCTCTTGAAATATGCATTAGCTTTTATTATACAACCTTTTTATGACATTCGTTTTGGGTGAAAACCATTGAAGTAGTAGATATTATAATAGACACCCGCAACGTAAGTGTAACATACATATTAAATAGCACTGTGACACGAGTATGACATAATCATAACCTATAATTAAGGTGATTCGTTCTAGGATTTCCTTAGTTGGCCATTGCTGGCAGCCGTGAAAATTGGAGAAATTGAACTTTTTGCAATAATCTAATTAACAGCCAATTTCCAGTCTTGTCTACTTAGGCCTGAGTTTCTATGGAAACTGGGGTTCTCCTTTATGTGTAATTTTATTGTAAATAATCCCTGAGGCTATCCATAATAAAATCAAATAAACTATTACCAAAAAATGCGTTTCACTTGTCAAACATCAAGTGAGTAACTCTACTACTATGGTTGCGTATTTTTTCAATAGTTAACTACAAAATAGTAACTTACACTCGCGCACACGTCAAAATGCCTCCACTCGTATGTTAAGTTACATTCAACGTTGACGATGTATAAGGAACACACTCGCATAAAATATGTTTACTAAAATGTTTGAGTCATCTCGATTAACGCGATAGTTGCGTTTAGCCGTTTTATGTTAGAAACTCACACTCGAGCTACTGATTAGGTATTAGAAATAAAACACAAAATGATTTTCAGTGCTACAACACACTCGCTCACTTGAGACGGCTAGGCGGCTGGATGGTGAATGCCTTGTGTGCGGGTAGTGCAGATACTCTTTTATTATTATGTATGTCACAATGCACATATGTAGGTATTAGAAGAAGTTTGATAGCTAGGTTTGTAGCCAATACTTATGATCAAATCCTGAATATCCAGTCTTATATTCATATTTGTTTCGAAAATATATGAATATAAGGCTTTGTGTATGAGGACTAAGGATGGCTATTTTCGCAACCTGAACTTTATTACCACCATCAGTTGGAAATGCAGTCAAGCATTACTTTTCATTATTAAAAAAAGCTTCAATGAAAAAACCACATGGACCCTTGGGCTACAGTCAAACTTGCGCAATACTCTCATTTTTAAAAGGATTATCTTCCTCACACAAATACCAAAAAATGTGTAAAATACTCACACTAAAAGACGTTTAATAAAAGTAGTCTTCATAACACAAATTTATTAAAACTTCCATAAACTATCGCCTCATAATATTTATTAAACTGGTTAAAGTCAGTTAAAGTAGGTAAATTTTAACGAGTATGATTTATGATATAATTAGGGCGTTAGAAGTCTCACCTTATTTCGCCTTTAAGCCAGTTATGAACCCGAGAAGCGGCATCAAATGGACCGTAAATTACAATTTAGCTTGCATTCTCTTTACCTTTATAGGCCCAAACCTATAAACAAAGCCTCCTAAGGCAGGGTGTTTGCTCGACGTCGACTAGGCTTAGAAAGGGCAAATAGAAACAACAAGTTTATTATTAACGTTGCAAAAAATAATATCCTGAGGGTAGTTTGTACGAGGATACACCCTCGGAATACATAAATGCCCTCACAGTCACACCCCGCCCGCTAAGATTATCTTTGCCTCGGGAGGCGTGGATAAACAGTGTTTATTAAACACAAATGAGAGACCAAAAACACCTAAGACCCGAGGACATACACACACACTTGATCTCAAAATATAAAAAAAATAAAAAATCACATCACAAAAATCACAAAATGTCTGCAACGGCAGTGAATAAGGATCTTCATTTCGCAGGTCGAGATACTACCGATACCAATTGAGCTATTACGTCGCATAGCATGTATGCATTCTACATTCAAGTATCCATTAACAGAAATACAAACAATTGAATTGCAATTGCGAACAGATAAAATTAGATGTCTACCTTTGTTTGCCTATCCATATTCGATATCACAATGATAGATAGGCTTCAAGTGGATTGTTTGTCAATCATTTCAATTTGATGACTGGCAAATAGTGGAGTATTTTTATCTTTTAATTGGTTTTTGTTGTACATTGATTGGTTTGCAACGCATTCATCATCCGTGAACCGCGTACGGGGATTAAACGTTTAGAAATTGAACACAATTCCATCACATGCTCGCCGGGTAAACAAATATTTTTACCGGTTATCCGCATGGGTTAATCCATTTTCCTTTTGCGGGACACAATGGCCACTCAATTCAGAAGGCTGCGTTTCTCTTTTGTTTTTCATCAAAGTTATAGTTTCTAACGCGTACAATTTGAAAAAACATGCGACGTGAAATGGCTGAGTTTTCACTTACAAAACTTTATTTCCTCTGGTGTCCATTTGTATGGCTTTTTAATTTTCCCGAAAACTTATTATGACCTACGCAGTAATATCGTGAAAGCTTGATAAACAGGCGACAGTTCTTTGCGTCTTTCTCATCTTTTAAAGTTTAACACATTTTGTTAAAATATCACGCCAAAACTAATAAAAGATTAAGAGATGTCTTGAAATATTTTAATCAAAAACTAAAACATAGCTTAAAGCCTCATCTCAGCGTCACTAACGGTTACTTAAATCGCTCCTTAGTACAGAATATATGGTGATTCTTTACTAAGGATTGATTAAAGTAACCGTTAGTGACTCTGAGTTGGGGCGTAAGGCGCCGGCCACACAGAAAAGACGCAAGACACGGACCCGTCGCAGTCGCGGCGCCCGTTTAATCTACTTTCATACAAAATGTATGCAGCCGTCGCGACGTAAAACACACAGAAAAGACGGGACGCCGACACGACGCTTTCTCGTCGGCGCCCTATTGGAAAACATACAGAAAGGACAGGACGCGGGCCTGCTTAGGCGCCAGCGGGGGAGCGGAAAGGACGCGGAGAGCAGCTCTTAAAACGTAGTGATTAAGTACTCTGTGGCCGGGAAAAGCCCAGTGTGCACCGACCGTCACGCCCGTTCCTTGTCTTTTCTATATGTTTTAACGGCGCCCTGTCTGCGACGGGTCCGAGCCCCGTCTTCGTCTTACGTCTTTTCTGTGTGGCCCGCGCCTGTAACAGTTGTCTTGTGTTAAATGTATATTTCTCTATTGAAGCCATCTATCGTGAACTCTAGTTTTGGAATAGTAATATAGTAGTAAGAACAATTTCGTTTCCTTTTAATAATAACAATTTTCGTAGCCTTCCGCGTGTTTCTTCATACTGTGTATTTGTATGCTAACATTTTTCGATAATATTATATTTATCTTTCACTTAATTGCTTCTTCGTATCGAAGAATGTAAGTACGTTAGTATTCCTTTTCAGGAGAGTCCTTCTAAAATCGTGATCGTATTTATTTAAGTGTATAAACATAATGGCTAGTTTGTGTATTTCAAGTCCTTTAAGATAAACTCGTAGGAAAATGTGAAGAAAAAACAATTACCTAAGATGGATCATACTAATGAAACTTATTTTGGGTGGGTCTTCATGAATAATTCTCTTTCAAGATATATGGATACACAACTAGACAACTAGACTATAACATGAATTCTTGTGTGAATTAAACTTTGATCCTTCGAGCACTAAACTCCGTTGTAGTTCTCCAGGGTGAAATAGTTAATACTTCAAAGCAATTACTTGGACTCAAATTTAAAGCAGTTTATTTAAATAAGAATATGCAAACAGAAAAAGTCTCCAAAAAGACATAAAAACTACAACCAATGACCTCTACGATCGTCATCTTATATCATAGACATTTTTCCTATTCCAATCAAAATATCACTGAAATGCCCTATTATTTTGCGCCACATGTGTCTAACCTTGAATAACTCTTAATAGTGGCTATTTGCACCCAGGGCTACACCAAGTCGATAGACATCTGGTCAGTGGGGTGTATCCTGGCGGAGATGCTGTCCAACCGGCCGATATTCCCCGGGAAGCACTACCTGGATCAACTCAACCATATCCTCGGCGTGCTTGGCTCGCCCAGCCAAGAGGATTTGGACTGCATCATCAACGAGAAGGTAAGGATTGAGGAGATTATTTCTGATATAGCAATATCCTACTAATATTATAAATTTAAAAGTTTGTATGAATGTTCAAATTCTCTGGAATAGTTATGCTTAGCTCTATTGCAAATTGTTATGAAATACTTGACCGAGTTTAGCTTAGGTATTAGAAATATTTATTAAATTCTGTGATCCAAGATTCCTTATCTAATGATTAGGTTAGAAGGGACTTCAACATTCTGTATGGTATGTTGAATGAATTTAATTCTTCACCCCACTTTAAATTAACGGACAGTTGCTTACTACTGTCGATTCTTATGCCTTCAATGAGACTGAACAAGCATTCAAATAGTTCTAATGAACGTTGATGCATCAAAGCATTTTTCGGCCACAGTGGGATTGGAGAACGCAGATAAACGAAAAATGCTACCACTTTAACAATAGGATTGATCAGAGAACTGCTAATTACGCTCAAAGCTTCACGACTTGGATAGTAGCTTAATATTTTAAATGCAACAGGTACTCACTATTCGTACTTTATAATACCGATATTTCGACCCAGTTACATGGACAGTGGTCACGGTGAGACTGCGAAAGAAAGGTTTTCAGATATAAGTTTAAAATTATTACTCGCTTAATATGCTTGAAATAAACGCTAGAGTTTTAAGAATGAGTAGTGAAAATCCCAAATAGGCTTTTTATCTCCGTCATATGACCGTTGTGTCTAGTTTTACGTAGAATCTGTTTCATTGTTGTGTTGTTTGACGATCCGTATGGTGTAAAGGGTTACACCATGCCGCACCACCGTGCTAAGGGTCTTGGATTCGGTTTCCAACAAGGTGGACATTTGGATGATGAGTTGTGTTTGTGTGTGTGTGTGTGTGTGTGTGTGTGTGTGTGTGTGTGTGTGTGTGTGACATGACACAGGGAATCCTAGTGTGGGGCTATGAGTGTGTGGTTTTATTTTTTTTACTGATATCCTATGGCCCTAATTCTATTCAGTACAAAATTTGCTTTCAATTCAATACAAAAATTGGTGTGCGAATATTAAAGTACCGCTAATAAATATTAATATTTACTGAAGGAATTAGCAAATGAAGGCTGCCACGGTTTTCCCATTAAATATGTACGAGTTTTAATGAAGTAAAAAAGTAAACAAGTAATTGGAGCTCGCTTTAATTAATACCAGATGAGGTTATTAAGTCTGTTTCCAACTTTCATACGAAATTTTTAATGGATGGAGAGAGAAAAATGGAGCTTGTTATCTTTTTATGGGAAAAGTATTTGTAAGCTCAGAGACATACTCATATTAAGTGATTGAGTCTGTAGCTTAGTTGGTAATGACCCTTGTAATGTCTTTTTATTGTATTCGTGCTATAGTATATTATGTATATAAAGAAAAGAGCAAAGTAACATCAAATAAAAAAAATTGAAGATATTACAGAGAGAAGATATATAAGAGACAATATTGCGCCAAAAATGGGCCATTTTTTTCAATTTTAATATACCCAATGTAATTCTCACAATTAAGACAAATCTAACGGCACCTCTCTAGCGCCGCTTAGGCTACAGAGAAAATATATTTACATACACCCGAAAAACAAAAACCTCCTTCTGGCGCAGTCGGATAAAAACACATACTTAATATATCTGTTAGTAGTATTGAAAACAGTAACGATTGAGAAAAAAAAAGAAGCAAGAAAATAACAGTTTTAGGAAACACGAAAGTGATGCACCGTCTTTGATGTTGGTAGACTTAATTCAACATAGTCCCAAATAAACACATAGCGGGTGATGTTTAGGTATATTGTATTTATATGTATATTACGTACTTTCCCAATGAAATTGGTCTCGTCCCTTTGGACACACATCACTGACTGTATGCAAGATGGCTGTGGTAGGAATGTGTAAGCATTTATACGTATTTATCGTTATTTATTTTATGCCAAGTGTAAAAATCTATATATACAAAAATGTTACGTTGGTTTGTGTATACTACAAAAACTCGAAAAGTTCTTCACCGATTAAGCTCAAATTTTGACACAATATACTGTAAGCTTCAAGGATGGTTTCAATCAATTTTTCACGTCAGTAACTTATCTGCGACAAAATAATCTTAATGGTTTTACTAGTCTGAATACTGGACGCAACTTAATTATCGTATTAATCTGTAGGTACTGCGGTTATTGTAGATGTTAGGTAAAAACAAAGTAAACAAAATAATCAGACAAATAGTTTTCTCGGAAACCCATGTATAATTAATGAAATTAATGAATTTCTATTTGAAGTCTGTTTATACGTACCTGGCCTCTGTTTTATTGAGCGTCTGTATTATTTTAAAAGAATAGTAGAATGTCTTTCTTGTCAACCGAAGCGGACATGTAATGTACCTTTAACGGATATTTCATATTCCTAAATAAAATAATGCAAAATTCTAAACTGCATGCTTTGGCAACTTCTGCATGATATAACAGGCGAGTCTGTTTCTTCTGCATTTTGTTACTTTATTTTTATTCAACCGTCCTTGTAGCTTATACAGTTCAGTCTGACTGTCGAATAAACTTTAGCTTGGATGGTCGACCAAGGTATATACCGTACATTGGGACAGATAAATGTCGTTCCTCGAGAATTGGTTATTATATCCAAGCTAGCTGCAAAACAGCCACCAGTGGCGTAGCTAGTCTTAGCTCTATATCAAAATTTTGTCGGAGGCCCAACATTGTGGTTACGACTAAACTCCAACCACGATCCCTGCAACTGGGTCGAAATATCGGCGTATAAAATATATATATCGTGAGTTCCCTTATTATACAAAAACCTGTGTTTTGTTCATTGAAGTATAATGTCATAGAACACACATCTCGAACAAAATGTGTGTCCCGCCCGGGAGGTTCGATTTTCAAAATTGAGCCCCCGTTCTCCTTTCAAAATAGAACGAATCCATTGAAGATTGAAGCCACGTGGCGCCAATGCATTGGGACATACATGGTGTTCACGGTGTCGGTTCTATACGCTAGTAATAGTACTTCAATGGTTTTATTGGGCATCTTCATACACATAACAGTTCACCGATTATCTCGTCTTTTTTGTCAATTTTATAGTATTTTAATAAGATAAAAAGTGAAGATTTAGTATTAAACTGTAGACGTATTAAAAGTTCTCTAGATAATTCTTGTATTAATTTACTTGTAAAATAGTTTCCAAGGTTCTTCTTAATGGATCCCGGACTTCAAGTTTCAGTAGTCAAAAGGATTCTTGTACGATTTCTTAAGGATCAAGTTTAACCCAATTGAAATTGTAACCTGATTCTGAGCGCTTCAGTGAATACGTAATTTGTTAGAAAACTTATTTCGCCTCGGCGAGTTGTATCAAAAGGCGCTTGTACCTAGGTAAACAACAATAATGTAATTATTGTGTTCCGTTGAAATTTACACGGTTTTCGACCTTCCAACTTTCGTGAGTCTTCAGATTACGGTACTGTATTCTGTATTTATGACGATGGCACAATAAGATGTAATGAATGAACAATATAACAATGCCGAACATCCATTCATTTCAGAAAAGAAAATGTTTAAAGGAAAACTTGAAAATAATACGTCATTCACTGAGAGGTGGATGAATTTAGATATTCGCGCTTGCTTACCCAAAATTCGTACCTATTTTAGGAAATAGGTACGACAAGTACAATAGGTATTAGTAGGCTAATACCAATTATACTTGTCAGTAAAGCAACAGTGTTTGTTACTCAAAAGCTACATTTAGCACCTTATCAAACTTTCATTAAACCATCCTAATAATTTTCTGTACCCTTGCTTTATCTCAAGATACTTTTCTTTTCATAGTATTAAAATCCCATAGAGAATCTCTATCCATCAGTCACGTTATAGTTCATATAGGTTAAGCCTATAATAACTAATATCTCGCATTGTTTGTTCTATTATAACCTTATGCGCCACCAGAACAGAAAAAAGAAACAAAATATCATTACATAAATACGTGACTTATCACGTTGAAAAGCGACTCGATTTACCCCGCGTTCGCTACATGACTGTTTTGGTAGTGAATATTGGCACGATTTTGTACCCGGAGTTACTTTACACGATCCCCAGGCAAGCCTAGATCGAAATCTATATTGGATTTATATATTTACTTTGACACGGAGCTTTTACTCGAGTGTACTCGTAATAAAATATATGATAAGATATTAGGCATCCATTGTTCTGAAATATGTACATCAAAAAGTATAAGACAGTGTTCTCACTTACGAGACCAAAGCGATTGTGAAAAATCTATAGGTACCCAGTTGCGTAACTTCCAAGCAGTGGCATCCCTCGGCTTTCAGAATAAGACAAGCCCAGTTGTGTCGTACAACCCAGGATCTCGGGATCTTTGGCCCGACAACACAGAACACTCCATTCCATACGGATAATATTTACCAACAAATAATATGAGTGTTAACAGCTGCAGAGTGATGATAAAAGCAATGATAGTAAGCTGGACTTTTCGGCTTGTATGAATGTACCGCCACTGCTGCCAAGCCTTACTTTTTTCCCAAGATATGGATAGATGTGGAGTTTATAGAGACACTTTTTAGAGTTATTGGTTTCATGAAATCTGTTAAATTTTTAACAGTATTAACGTGATGGTTGTAAGTCTTGGCAGCCTATGTATTTTACGCGAAATGTTAGTTGATACAGGTTATAAAGTAAAATATCGTGACTATAGGAACATTACATACTCTAAGGGCTCTATTACAATCAAACTTCGATCAATCCGAACTTTCAGCAGTCTATTACAAGGCATCTCAAAGCATGACGCATACTAAACCACGCTGTTCCAGTGAGATAAAGGTCTGAGACTGAAATCTATTATACTCGTATTTAAATACACAACTAAAACTTTAATATTTGAATATGCTCTTAGCTAGTTATAATCGGTCGTCGAGTTGCCAATTAATCTTCAATATTGGATTATCCTATCTATTCCAAGTGGGCATTATTTAGCACATATTAATTTGTAACCATGATCTTGTGCTTTCAATGTGGTCTCTCCATGGACTTGGAAATTTCAGACTTGATGTGTCATAGCCATAACGGAGCATTAATTGTTCAAATTTGTTTTTAGGATTCTTAATGATAGGAGGATTGTAACTTTAATATAAATAACTAAAAGAGATTGTTGAACAACTTCTAATGAGCTGACAAATATTAGAATGTCATACAATAAGCAGAGTTATAAAGTGATATCTGAGTTTCCGACTTAATTAAATATTTTTACCTTTTTGGTAAACATATATTTAAATTAAATATTCAAAGTTATTTTAAATAGTGTTAGCATCTTTCAGTCATACAATTTCTTTAAGTTCTGATTTCATCAAGTTATCATGAAATATCTATTTAATCTCCAAGTGAACTGATAGGTATTGAATTACAAACGTTTTTCTTTTCGCGCAAGTGATTTATTTGTTGCTTTCATGAATACGCATAAAAATGTCAAGTAATATATCTTCTTTCTCGCTTTCAATACATATTAAATGTTCGTTTACTTTGCCGATGAGGCGAATACTTTACTTATCGTTGTCTGTTTTTATGAGCAACTTTTTCGATTCTTTGCTTTCATAGATGATTTATAAATTATTTTCCAATAATACTAAAGATCCGCTCTTTGCACGGGTTATCAGCAATAAAACAAAAAAAAATGTTGAATCGCTATCTAATCTGAAGATTCTAATCTCAAAATCGGAACGGCCATTTAAAAAAATCTAGCCTTACACAGTACATCAATACCGTATAATTGACACAAGCAGAGAGCTTGTCATAGAGAATGACGACGCTTTAAATTCATAATGATGGTAAATATACCAAAGTAATTTGCAAACTGAAAAACCTTGTTTTCCCTGTGTTGTCTCTTGGTAACAAACACGATTTTCATCAACACCGCGGTATGAGTTCTATTGTCTATATTGCCTTTGTCCCTGGCAGACTAATGACTTAAATCCCTCGGGCATAAACTTAATTTTTAAACAAGTAGTGTTTGTTTAGGCTATTAAACATATAATTTAGCATTTCATAAAAATCTGTATTTATAAATATTCATAAATCATTCTGTATTCATAAGTGATATGTATATCAACGCTTTGTAACACAAATACCTGATTTTTGTATGAACTTGGCGATTTTGATGTCTGTTCGTTGTTCAGTAATAAATTGAATTGTCCTTTTTCTTAAAATATGCACCGGTTACAAAATTTTACGGGCTAGAGGGGTAATCGTAGAAAGATGTCCGAACCTAAATTTCTATTTACACGTGGAATTTCTACGCAGTTAATCCATAACTTCTATGTTAGAGGATCTATGCATGATTTTTCCGCTTTACAAAAGGGTACATTTTTAATGATTCATCTCTATGAATTAAAGTGAACAAATAACAAATCTAGAGAGATTCAGTTTGATGGTCGGACCCACTGCACATTTCTGTTACATCTAGTATATATCTTATTTGTAGGTATGTTGTTGCGGTGCTTTCTTTTGGCGCAATAAGTATTACTTTAAACCCCCGACGCAAAAAGAGGAGTGTTATATCTTTGACGTATGTATCTGTCTGTGACATTGTAGCTCCTAAACGAATGGTCCGATTATGATGCGGTTTTTTTCTTTGAAAGCTGACGTGAACGAGATGGTTCTCAGCCACAATTTACGAATCTGTTCAGGGATCTCAAAGTCATACGTTATTTTTTGGTAAAAATAAGTGTCGGGGATTTTGAAATTTGCCAACTTAGAGTCCCCGCAGACTGCAGACTTTAAATCGATCGATAGTTTAATCGGGTTCGTAATCAGTATAGGGAGATATGTAACTGCGCACATTGCTACGATTCACTCCCTATACTGATTACGAACCCGATCAAACTATCCGCCGATTTAAAGTCTGCAGTCTGCGAGGACTCTTACACTTATGTATATTTCTACGGTGTGTATAAGTGTGGTGTTGTCCCCAGGCGCGCGGCTACTTGGAGTCCCTGCCGTACAAGCCGCGCGTGCCGTGGACAGAGCTGTTCCCCGGGGCGGACGCGCGCGCGCTGGACCTACTGCACCGCATGCTGACCTTCAACCCGCACCGGCGCATCACGGTGGAAGAGGCCCTCGCGCACCCGTATCTTGAGCAGTACTACGACCCCAATGATGAGGTAATGTGATAATGATGACGCGTTTGCAGTTTTGTGAGATGTTTTTTTTTGTGTAGGTAAATAGTCCCTGACAGCAGATCATTATCATCTGAAATAATGTTAAGAGGAAAGTTTAGATTTTTCATTTGTTTGTGTTGGTTTGTATGTAGTGGATAAACTGAAAAACTACGAGACCAATTTCAATCATTCTTTCAACTATAGGATGCTCTATTGTTTCTGAGTAATATGGGCTATATTTTATTTAAAAAAAATAGGAATCTATATGAGAAGCAAAGTAAAGCGAGCCGAGGCAAAGCAGTTACTAGTACTAACTAAAATACCAACTGTTATTAACTAGACAACACGCAGCCGAAACTAAGTAGTGGATCTAGAAACATTATGCTTTGTACAGGGGTTATATATATGTATATCTATAACGTGAGGAAGCACTAAGTATTTTGAAAATTCATCTCCTAGGGGGTTCAAATAGATGATGAAAGTTTAAGAGAATAAAAATATTTCCACGCAGGCAGGCACAGCCCGTAACTATTATCTACGATAGAATCATTCGCAATCTGTGATTTCATTATCAATGTAACAAAATTAAAATCCAGCTCTAATGCTATTCAAGATATGGAACGAAACATTTTACTTGGAAACGGTAATATTGAGCAGTAAGCTGATATTAATACTAGGTGCTTAGATTAAAAAGGGGCCGCGTGTTGTTCGCGCCGTGCCTCCGCTCTAGTTATAAATTCAAACTGTTTCATTCTGATATTGCTCTCATTAATTTTATCCAATCGGCCGTTACGCGATTCATTAATACGGAGCGGTGTTTTTAATGGATACAAGTAGGTACGGGTCGGTTTTTATATTATTTTGCACCTAACAAGGTCACTAGAGGGTTTTTACTGCGGTTTCTAGCTTTGAATACATTTTTTTATCTTATTGTAATATAATAATTATAATAAATAAAATGTTTAACGTGATACGTAACTTAAACTAGACGGATTTATTTTAACTTTTTCAATATGACTGAAATAAATTATTTCATTTAAACTTTATTGATTTAAAATGATTTTGAGCATTAATTTAACTCGTATACTAACGTAATTTTAAGGTCCAGTACGTTTTAAAACATCAATCCAGAGCGATTAAAAAAAACTTTGGCTCCAAATTAACCCCTTTGACACTGAAATGACTTTGACTTTCAAAGTTTCCTTTTACGTAGCCAGTATTGTACATTTTTGAAATCTCCATACACGAGGCACGTTTTCTAATTTTTAACGCTCCATAGAAAAAAAAATAAAAAAATCTTTATAGATCCCATATTCTCAGGTTTTAAAGATTTTAACTTGAATTTAGATTGATTAGGTACTTGGAAAAAAATATATCTGCTTATTTGTAGACTTGGTAAAAAAATATGAAAGAGCCCAAATTTCATAAAAATTCAAATAAAATTAGATTTTTTCTCAGATTTTTTTCTTCCGCACTATCTACTACTAACAGGAAACTTTTAGTGTGTTTTTTGTTTGACACTATATACATCGGGTACCACTCGAATACTAAATGAATATGTAAAATATAATTTATCGGTTATTGTTAATACACGCACTTTCTCGTTATACTTTCCATTACCTATCATTCCTTTAGGAATACAGACAGTGAACACGTCCACATTTACTATCTATGTCTGTGAACACGTCAAATAAAACAATACACGCGTACATCTATCTCATACGCGTAGATACTATTAAGAATAATTCAGTGCCATTGACTTTTCTCGTGGGAAATCAGAATGAAAAACGTTTTCGAACTCACGAGGCCTGACGCCTGACCCAATCAAACAGAAAGTACTCGTATTTACGCAGCTCAGGTACAATACTGATTACGTATATTTAATTCATGATTTACACGCTCCGGCCCATATTCAAATTCATTCGGATGAATATTAGAACAAAGCTTTATTATTACAGAATATTTAATGTTAATGAAAAGTTGTTTGTGTATTGTGCTCTCGATAACGATCGCTTTTCTATGTACCGTGTTTCCAACGCCTGTCGTTGAGTACAGGATTTTGTAATTCGCCAATAGTCATCGAGTTTCGCACTGGTCGTTATTTGATTAAGCGTCCAAAAAAAGACCCATTTGAAATGGCGGAAATCGAAATGAGTCATTTCGAATTCCGCGTAGTTTGGAAAAATATAATACCCAAGATTTGTATAAATCGATTTTTAAATTGCCAATCTTTTTTTAATAATATGATCTCTCGCTTTAGGGCAATGTGAATTTTTTTTAGGATTCCGAAGTAAAATCGGAACCCTTATAGTTTCGTCATGTCCGTCCGTCCGTCCATCCATCCGTCCGTTCGTCCGTCTGTCCGACTGACCAAAGCAAAGCTCTGAGATCCTTAGTCCTAGAAAGTTATAATTTGGCATGGATATATAATACATATTTATTAAAAGTCCAAAATGGTAGAATAAAATATGAAAAAATATTATTTTAGGGTACCTTCCCTACAGGTAACGTGAGAATGAATTTTTTTCGTTGCGTACCCTATAGTGTGGGGTATCGTTGAAGAGGTCTTTTAAATATATTATGGATCTTAATACGAGACCATTTTTGAATTTAGGGTTTCGTTTGCGAAATATTTGGCTTTAAAGTGCTAATTTTGGTTAGTTAGGGCCCTCCCCCTTGCCGGCTAAACGGGTGGAGTTGGACAAGTGAAAAAATTCTCGAAAATATTGCAGCAATGGTCTTAATATCTTAAGCCATTCTCAGAGGCGTCCCAAGCGATAATGGTAGTGATGACGAGTGATGATAATGAAACTCAACAATCGTTTTGCTTGCAGCCGGTGGCAGAAGAGCCGTTCCGCTTTGCGATGGAACTGGACGACCTGCCGAAGGAGACACTCAAGAAGTACATCTTCGAGGAGACCCTACTCTTCAAGCAGCAGAACGAAGACGCGTAGACGCCAGCACTTCTGCAGTACACCACCCAACGGCGAAGGCTAGTGTAGCTGACTCACTTATATCTTTTATATAAATACACTGGATAAGATGTACATTAACAAAAGTTTTACATGTGACTATTACAGTTTATTTAGGATACATAAGGATTCTTCAAGGAAACTGATATTATATCGCTACTGCAGCACATAATTGGTGCGATGAAGTGTGCACAATTGTACCCAAACTTATCCAGTGTATTTACAATACAGTGATCAGCGAGCTAAATTAATACACCAACAGTCATACTTAGTTCAATAATCGGATTTAGTTTCGCCGTTATCGTGGGCAGCTCGCCGAAATCCTTACACAAACATCTTAAATTAACCGCGAGCATACGCGTTGAGTACGGATAAGGTCGTGCTGTCTTATCTAATCTAATCGTCTCGCGATTAGCGCGAATCAACGGATTTAAACGTACAAATATTACGAACATTCAACTAGTTTCAGACATCAATCCCGCCGTACTGTGAGTGTTTCTCGATGATAACACTAAATTTAATGATAAGATGGTTCGGTGCAAAAGGGAACATGTTCTAGGTATCGCAATATACATGGATATTTTGAAATGACGTCGCGGCATTTTATGATAAATGGATGCTGTGATTCTATTGTTGGTCGTGTGTCGATATAAAACATCAATAACTCATTTGACACGGTTTGCGCTTTCTGTGTGCCGAATACTGGGGATGAAGATTCAATAAAAATAAATGTTTTTTCCTCTCTGATATTTGTTTGATTATTGTGGCTAGCATTCTCACCGTTGTGGATATTTGTCGAGTATGATGTCTGGTCTACAGTCGATGAAAATTGTATCTTTTGACTGGATCAAATGTAGTTTGAAACGTTAGTTATACAAGGCGTAGATAGATAGGATTTTTCTGAAATTTATCAACGTTAATCATACCTAGACGTACGGTTTGAGATGGATGTTCGGGGTCACGTGAGATGTTCCGAAGGTATTCTGCAGTATTAGGAAGTGGCGAATTCGATTTCGTGACACACAGTGTATTTGTAATTAACTATATCACAAACGATGGTATGAATACACTTACGCTCGCGATCGGTCTAATAAGGTGTGACCGAAAATTGGACCCGAACTTGAGATAGCCAATGTAAATATTTTTACATTTGGAATTATACGTATTTTGAAGTATCACCAGAAATCGATTTAAAGCACCTTTACTTCAAATTAATTTAATGTGATGTTCTAAATTCGATTTTCTAATTAGTACACGTTAACGGTCTTCGTTCAAAAACTTGTTTTGAATCAATTTATTCGAATAATTCTGGTCTTCCTTGTATGCATGTTGACGCACAATTGAAATTTTAGAATAGTTAATTCTTCATATCAAATGTTTTGAATAACTAGTCGTTTGTAGATGTTAACGTTGCGTTCGAAGCATAGATTGAATGTAGAACACCGGAGGGTGGGAAAATAATGGTAATATTATAAATACATATGAAGTTCTTTCACAGAATTGCCGCAAGAGAGAAGAATATATAGTAGGTAAAAAAACTGGGCAGATTCATACGGCGAAATAAAAACATCAACGCCAAGACTTTCATTAGTACCTACTCATATGAATGACGTCAATTTGACGTTTGTGACAGGACACTTGTCAACTTTGACAGATTAAGTTTCATTTGTTTTTCCGACAATCGTGGCTTTTTTATGGCAATTCGCTAGAAATTTAGTTAACTGTAAATATGTACATCATTATTTTTTCACCCTTCTATGCATACTCGTTCGGGTAATATCAAGTGATTGTGCGTACGTTGTGACAAGTTTTTCAACGAAGTGCCCGCATTCCCGTCTGTTGTTACTCTCTGTGTATATCTATAATGTTGTCGGAGGGCCGGACCGCTAGGGCTCCAGTCTCCACGCGGACCTTCCCGGTCTATTCCTCTCTAAGACTTGATAAAGTTGTCTGTTGATCGTATTTAAGAATGTATTAGAAGATAAAATGATCATCGTCAAAGTTTTAATATTATCGTTAATTAAAAATGTGAAATATTTAAAATTTAATTGCTTCGTGTTCTCGACCCGGGGCGTAATGTTGTTGTTTGGCGAAAATACACGGAGAGCTCGTAAAATTTAACAGTGAACGCGAATCGGTAAAGCAATCACTAAAAGCAAACGAAAATGGATAAAACAATTTAGTTTAAATGTAAACTACTCTGACGATCAAACAATCTGAAGAGGAATAATAAGATTGTGATTGAATATGTTAGTGAGAGTTAGTATTTCTTGCTTTAATCTACTTGATACGTTATCACTGTCAACAACGAAGCTGTCCGTGTATGCTCGCTTTTGTATTGCAATAATTATTGAAATCTAGCTTGTTATCGCTTAGAGGAGTTGTGACTGCAACTTGAAAGACGCCAATATTTTAAAAAGTATACCTAACATTACAGAAAATGATTTCAAAAAAAGACTAGGCCTGTCGAAAGATATCCTAAAGAACATTCACACATCGACTTTCATATTAGACCTCTTTCTCTTATTATCTATTATCGATCTGAGTTTGGTTTTATTTTATAAAGATAATAAAAATTACGAAAAAGCCTAAGATAGGCATTTAGCTGATGTGATGAAATAAACGTTCTTCTTATTACGTAGTGATATTCTGCAATGTATGGAGTGTAGTATCACTCGAAGCAAAGTGTATGGAGATAGCTAGTTAATATTTTTTATGAAAAGTAGTTGTAATAACAAAATGGTTACCATCTAGTTGCAGTCTCAACAGCCGGCTCTGTTTGCATTCATTAATCACCTATGTGTTTGTAATTCAAATCGTTCGCTTGGTCGTCGTTTTAATATTTTTATTACGATAATGATATTTGTTTTGACGCATGCTTTGTATCCCATATAGTGTTGCAACACTAGTGTGGAAATAGGAGTTTCCGTACTTGAAGAGTTAGAATGATGGACGTATTTTCGTTAACTTAGTTTTATGTAGTATATGGCAATGCCTCTATTGGCCTAAATATTCTCACGCTCATATTTCCCACTAATTCTGGGATAATATGGTGGAGAATTGTCTTTGTCATTTCAATTATGTGTCCTGGAGTGGTGCAAATTGGTTATAGCCAGTGCTTCAACGCGTGCGTCAATATAACATTTCATTAATGGGCGTGTTAATTCTAGCCTATTAATATCGTTACCGGTTCTCCATTTACGCCGTAAGGAAAACATTGCTTAGTGGCATTTGTAATTTCAACTGTACCTTTAGTAAATCCTCAATTTTATCGATAAAAAGACAATTTATACTTAATTATTGTGGCATAATAGTAGTATTTTATTCGGTATGGAAATCATGTCGCATTGATCATTGACTGCGGTCGAGTTTTAACTTGTTAATTGTAATGTATGATTTAAATTATTTTTTAAATAAATATGTTCTTAGGATTAATAGCGGATGTTCAAGAGATTTTTGTCTTAAATAGGTTTTCTGAAATTAAAACAGTTAATGCGAAATTACTTCAGAAGTTCGCGTATCTTGTTAAAATATGAGTGTTGCCATATTTTATTAAGTCATTATGTACAAATCAGATATTGTAAGATCATTTGTTATCTGTCAACAGTTGAATATTACGAAAATAAAATCAAAAGAAGACAAATGTATTGTGTTATTTATTTTTTAACCCTAACATCTTGTATTTACGAAAACCTATACTATAAATAACATCGTATTATTTACCACACACATTAACATATCAAAATACTATCTGAGGTATGAGATAACTCAGTTCCAGTGATTATTATTACATTGGAGAGGATTCAATTTCGCTATGCTAATGAGGCAGTTACAGGAAACGCGCCAAAATGTTTATTTAATTGTAAAATACACGCAGGAGTTACATACATATGTAGCAATCCATTTTTAGAGATTTAAAACAATATGTGGTGGAGAGAAGAAACGACAAAATGATTTATTTAAATTCAGCTTAATTGGTTTCTGCATAAATAAATAAATAAACGCAGGCAGATTCCATGGGCCGCGGGTGGCATGGACAACACAAATAAGACATCACGATAACACCCAGATCCGAGTACAAATATTTACAAATATTTATCCCGACCGGGAATTGAATCCGAGACCTCGCTAATCTGGCAAGGTCGGCACCCAGTACCTACAGGGTTATCATAGGTACATGTTTAACACTTGGGTAGCAGACAGCGTTTTGGAGCATTTTCAAGTAGGTAAGTTATGTTTCACGAAGAAATATATTGCTATACTTCTTGTAAATGTGACCAATATTCGCGTCACGTTATAGTATCGGCTCGCGCAATAATTTACTTTGTCGTGGCTATACATTACATCTGAACGAGTTGTAAGTCTCTTTAGGAACGACCGAGACTAAATCCTTGTCGGCAGCCAGGCGGGCATGCGCGTAGATCGCCATTATTCGCCAGCCGCACTTCTCTTGAGAAGGCATGTATTTCGCACCTTCAGTAGAAAAAAGCATAAGTCGTGTTACTTTGAATTTTATAATAGTTATTAATATGATTAGAAAGAAGGACAAAAGCTGCATATGCTCAATTTTTTTCAAATTTTTATCATTAATCTTGACGGTTTTGTGTAAAGAAATCGTAATGTAAATTCCTTTGACTAATTACTGATATTTTAACAGTTTTATTGCTCTCCTGTAAAAATGCAATTTTCATCTTATAAATATGCCTTTTTTCCACTGAGGTTACTAATGTACTCGTACATCTACCGAGCTATTTATTTCTACTAATACTAAAACGCGAAAATTAGTGAGGATGGATGGATTAGTGTTTGTTGCTCATACATGTAGGATAAGATCTGGAACACGCATAGTTGATAATCTGCATTATTGTGAATAATTTTGACTAGTAGATGGGTCTGTGTCCACTGGATAAGCTTTACAATACAAAATGACAGTAGAGAGTTTATTACAGCTCACCAAATATCCTCAAACGAATCTGAAAATTACAATTACAAAATTCTGTTCCATAAATACGTATCAGAATATTATTGACTCTTCAAAAGTGAATTCTGCCTTACCTTTTGTTTTGCTGCCTCGCTCCCCAGAGTATGTAAAGTAATGAGAACGGTGTAAAAGAAGAAAAGAGACAGACTTTTAGTGCTTTATTTTTCATCAAATCCGCATGAATAAAAAACAGATTTAAATAGATATGCCTACAAACACACGAAGAGCGAATTGCGCTAATATAGATTAATTATCTTCCGCGAAATAGCCGGTCTATCCGACGTTTCTTTACTTAAGTAATTGGTAAATATACTCGTTTTGTTCCAAACGCGTTACGTAAACAACCTAAATAAACAATTTCTGAAATCTAGATATGATCTTGAATCTTGATCTTCAGAATGTTATACCTTCATATTGACAAATTATTCCTAAAATAGAAGGCACCTACATTCAAACTTCTCTGGCCACTGTCTGACTGATTATATTTTTGCGTGCTGTACCGACGTGTGTGTGTGACTAAAAACACTAGACAGGAATAACGTGCGAGTGAGAGGGAATAATGAGTGCCGCCATTTTAGATTGTTTTTTTTAATGGCGCGAACACAGGGCGCGAATAATACGAGACTACTAAGTACACTTAAATATACGAATCATATCAGTTTATAATAATTGAAATTAAATTATTATATTTATAATTAATTATTATCTATCATAATGATACCCACGTTTCTCAACACATTCCTTCCCGTTTTTTCATTCGGTCCCAATGATAGTTTAATATCATTGGTCGGTCCACTACTTCAGCAATTACTTAAGTCTCTACCGTTGTAGAGACCTCAAGAGGGCCACAGAGTCGCCTTTCAAACAAAAGTTGCATTGCACTAGTAATTTTAATTTCTAGCAATTTTATCAAAGCACGTAGGTACTTATGTTTAAAACTCACACAACTGAGAAAACTAAAAGGTACAGACTTCGAATCCGGGCCTCCCTACAGAAACCTTCAAGCGTCTGGAAAAATTATTAAATTGCTTCCGCCATTGTTTTGACAAATTTCTTTACAATTAGTCCAAATCAATAGCACAGAAGACATAATAGTACATAGTAATAAATTAACCTTAGGGTAACATTTAGTGTTAGTTTTAATTCAATCGTTTTACTACCAAAAAAAAGATTACGAATTTAAAATCCCGTCTATACTTTTTTATATTTTTGTATATTTTTTTGTGGACGTATACCTATTGAGTTTTACCGAAGCAAAGCGAGCATAGCATATCATATATACCTATATATTACATGTAGGTATCTAGAAGTTATATCTAAATAAAGCTCGTAACCTTACACTAATTAATACTATTAAAATCTTGTTAATTATTGATTATGCTCCTAAATACTTATACGCGAGTGTGTAATAATTACTGAAGTGTTGTTTCATTAAAACTTCTCCAGCTTCATAATAACACATCTGATACGGTTCGTCTGTTCTAAGTTTATTTTGCTCTGTACATATTTGTGTACGAGCAATGACATCACACATTTCTATAATAACTTACGTATTTCGTTCGGGGCCTGTGGTTCCCAACTTTCAGCCTACGTAGATCAAAACACTGCACTACGTCATTCAGTCGGTCAATCCACACTCTTAGAACACGATGTTATCTTTTGATATTTAGTCGTAGAATTTATTGAGTAATTGTTGATATAAAATATCACAAGGTTATTATATATCAGGTACCTGAATTAACCGAATCTTTTTTTTGCAGATTTTATGGAGTCTCGCTCCATTTATTTCACCTGTTTTATTCGACTGTTGACTTAATTGTATGTAGAGTGAACGGCAATTTTAGGTACTCGAATAATTTATTTAAAAGTTTACGAATTCATACCTGAATAAAACATATTGATTAATAATGAATTGTTCCATAAATAGATCACGTAGCTCTCAAGAATAAAGTTATTTAATATTATTTTAACAGAAATTGTTAGGGAATTAAAAAATGTTTGTTACTGTGTGGGTATTAATGTTATTCGAATGTAAATGTGCTTGATTCAGCCCTGACTCCAAGCAAATCAACCCTGCGCGTAGTATGGTAAACTCATTTGAATATGTGACTTAAAGATATTTAATTCGGTGATACTTAAGTCGAGGCCCACGATGGAGCTTTGAAAGTGGAGTATAAAAAGCAATTGAAGCGGAATGCAAAATTTGCAGACAAATTTGGGCTTAATTAAAAACTAAGTTCCACTCCACATCACAAGATCACAGCTCCATTGTGAGCCTTAAGTTAAATATCACCGAAATAAATAAGCCCATAGTTAGATAATTTTAGGTACCCTAAACTCTACTGAACATACGTAGTGATTAAGTACTCTGTGCTTAACATCGGACTGGGCATTAACGTCATGTCCTATGTGTAACTTTCTACAATATAATATAGAACAGACATCTCGAACAAAATGTGTGTCCCGCCGGGAGGTTCCATTTTCAAAATTGAGCCCCGTTCTCCTTTCAAAATTGAACGAACCCATTGAAGATTGAAGCCACGTGGCGCCAATGCATTGGGTCATACATGGTGTTCGCCGTGTCGGTTCTATACGCTAGTAATAATACTTCAATGAATAATAATGAAATGTTGTGTTAATTTATAATAGGCACCTACTCGTATTATGCGGTAACACTTCAGACTACCTTTGGCGTCATAACTATCTACCATCAGTCAGTTTCAGATAACCCGGATACGCTCGGTTATGAAATTGTGTGTATAATGTACCTGTAAGCTTTGTTTATACTAGGAAATCGCCCTAGCTTCGCTTCGGGAAAAATTGTAAAAAAAAATATAATATAGCCTATGTCACCCGGGGATAGTGTAGCTTCCTCACAGTGAAAGAATTTTTCAAATCGGTTCGGTAGTTTCGGAGCCTATTCAATGCAAACAATCAAATCTTTCCTCTTTATAATATTAGTATAGATTACATAAAATAGAAAAGGTTTGGAGCCGACGACATAATTTATATGTAATATGTACACAAAGCAATCGCAATATCATAAATTACACATTTCAAGGAACACAATTACATATTTTCGGTACCAATCCGCCGAGACAAGTTATGACAACCATTTATTACGTATAAAATACAAATTCAACACACGAAATTTATGAAAGTAATCTTCCGTTGCTGTAATTATTTCGTTCTGTTAGGGTTTTAGCGTTTTTATTTAGGTAGCTTTTAGCTCTTAGCGCCGGATTGCAATCCCTATAATGGAATAAATAAAACTGTTTCTGATTAAAGTACTGAAATCCGATACGAAACTGGGGAAAACATAAACCTAATAAAAACAACAATGTTTGGTCTCTATTAAATGTTTCTTAAAGCGAAACTAGGGCGGGTGAGCAATCCTTATTAAAAAATCGTTGGAACACCAACGAAAATATTTTTACAAGTAATTTCTCCAGTAGATTATTTTGAGTACCTAATAAATACAGCGTGATAAACATTTCTGGAACGGGTCACCAAAACCAATTTTGTTACAGAACTCAAGGAACTCTTGAGATAAAATGAGGGGATATGTCCTTCGGATATCTGCCAGTTATATCTGGAGGACAGGGTACTATGCCCGTCTCATTTGGTAAAAGCGATGTTTACTGAGCCCTTGAAATCTTTTATTACGGTCACAAACCTTTCTTCCCCCATTTGAATTACAATAAGATACATTACGTTTAGATAACACATAGGTATTTTTAAAGTGAAACTTTTATTACATCGTCTCAAACTTTTTGGTCTGTGTGTCGCATGTCGCGTGACGGTCGGCCGCGGAGTGGGGGTAAAGTGAAAGGCGCGGTGATTTAATACCCTAAATCTTTTAATACCCTAAATCGAATATTTATCCAAAAAATTTTAGTTAAATGTCTACAATACGAAAAAAAGTTTCACTTAGGTATACCTACCGTGGTTTCATAAAACCACACAATTGTTTTTTTAGTGTTCGACTTTAATTCAGTTTAATAAAAGTTAAACGATTAAAATGTTCTTAATAACTTCAATAGCAGTATTTAAGGAGAGTGTCGCAGACTTTTATACTCACCTCGAACTAGGAGGAAGGAAATTCTATAAATCGTATATAGCTAAAGGATTTTACAAACAGCAAAATCAAAATAATTTATTTATGTAGGTATTTCGTAAAGGTGCGTTATTATGGAGGAGAGGAAATGGTGAAAGACAGCAGACAGAATACAAGATAGCAGGTACGTATATGTAGGTATAAGAAATACATTTAGGTATAAGAAATATATTTTTATTATATATGTCGTAAGTTACCTGAGTATACGAGTAGGTCAGTTTTATCTCGTTTCAGTTGTTTCGTTTGCCTTACTTATCTTACGTAAATGTTGTTTTGTTGTGTTTTGAAATTTATTTATTAAATTCACTGATAAGTGATTTAAAAGATTACAGTCCACAATAAAATTCCGAAAATTTTGTTTTATTTTATATTATAATATTAAATTAAAATTTAAAACCCCCGACATTTTTATTTACACTAAATATAGCTAAGAACACTCGATTATGTCACCTTGCATACAAAAAAATTTAGATCAAAATCTGTTCATCCGTTTGGGAGCTACGATGCCACAGACAGACATACAGATCCACTGACACACAGACACGTCAAACTCGTAACACCCCTCTTTTTTCGTCGAGGGTTAAAAATCAAGTTAGTTTTTAAATGTTAAAAAATAAAAACGGACCACACCTATACCGTACACAACAAGTATTGAAAACTTAAAACTTTAAAAATTTCACAGGAAACGAAAAATACTGAATAAAACAACGTCGTAGTCCATATTCCACACGTGCCCCTTTCGAACCTCGCAGGAGTTTACACATTCTAATTTTGCTCGATTCTTTGTGTTGCTCTTTGAAACTCGACCATGAATTATTGTTCCTGACATGTTGCAGCGTTGAAAAGCCAGGAAACCTATGCCCAAGTACCCACACTCATAAAATGCTTAAACGGCATGTTTTAAATTCACATTACTTTTTTACTTGTGTACCGATTGAAATAAAACAAACATGACAATCTAACCTTATGGTCTCATACACGATCAAGTGTACTTGTCAAGTTTGCAGTTTGAATTGACGCGGCATCCAGTGTGCATGAGACAGCTATATGGGCAAATAGATATACCGTGGCCACACACGATCAAGTATACTGGATGCCGCGTCAAGTCCGCTGCAAACTTTACAAGTATGCTTGATCATGTAAGGTGCGTTGGGGTAAGATCGTATATGGGGGAAGACCGTTTTTGTTAAATATATTCCGAATTAGTAGTTATTTTTATAATCTGACAACAAAGCCTGAGACGCCTTTTCGTATTGCCCCACGTCCCAGTTCGTGTTGGTCGTTCCGACGCATCAGGTGTGAGTTATGCACGAGAAACAGAAAGTGTCGACTTTTAGGATAATTTACGAAATCCGGATTTACCCCAAACAACATTTTGCTGGCTTTTTTGGTGAGTATTAACTATTTTTTCAAATAATAAATTTTTGAGTTATCAGGATACGTGGTGTCTTTTAATATATCTGTTTAAAATAGGCTAAATGTGATTATAGGCTGAGTTCCGGACTTTCCCCAAGCAGATATTAATAGGTGAAGTTCGGACTAAAAATAGTCGGATCTGGAAATTCTGAAACTGAAGTGAAAATGCATGAGGTTGTAAAACTTTATTTTAATCCGAACTTTAACACCCGATGTTTCATGGTGTTGCAATCTATCGCTATGTAGCTGATCGTGTTGATAAACAAAATTTCTCATGAAGTTAGTGCTTTGTTTTATTTTATTACGTGAATTCATTTGTATTTTATTACCTTTAATTATGTTTTCTTAAAATATTATTGTTAATAGATTTTTAAGATGCCTTTTACGGGCTGAACATAAAATGTAATGTGTATAATTATCTATTTTTAACTAAGCATTTTCTTTGTAGGGTCATAATGCCGCGTCAGTACGAGAGAAAGTCACTGCGGGCAACATCATATTCGCAGGAGGATTTAATATCGGCAGTAGAACGAATAAAAAGCGGAGAATAGCATAAATAAGAAGTTAATAAATCTTTGATTAGCTGAACAATTGTAAGGTTTTATTTATTGATCCAACACATAAAAGTGTAACCTATCCAATCTTAAATATGCTAATAGATAAATAATTTTGACTGAAAGAAAAGCTTATCAGGATCAGGAACACGGAAGTTTGAGAGCCATGAAAATTTGAGATTTGGTCTAGTGGGGTAAGGTCGGACGTCCAAAACAAAAAAAAAATACTTTTGTTATAATACTACTTTTTTTACAATATATAAAAATTTCCAAAGAAAATCTTGTAGGACATATAAGAACAGATATTTTCGTTCTATGAAATCTGTGTTTTAAGGCACAATGGCGATTTTAGAAGGTAGTCCGATCTTTACCCATGAACGTCCGATTTTTCCCAAGGTTTTAAAATTTTATTCATATTTTTAACACCCGATAAATAGTAGGTGCTTCATTTATAACAACATTAAATACATTCTGTCTATAGGTTATTTATTAACAATGAATTTTCACTATAATTCATTGTGCTAACTATTGTAACTTTCGCACAAAATAAAGTTTGCCAACATCTTCCAAATACAACTAAAAACCGTCCGAACATACCCCAACGCACCTTATGGCCTCCATTTCACACCAATGACAATGACCACATCTAATTAAATTGGTTAAGCCTTTTCTGAGATTAGGCAGAAACCATCAAGCACATAGGTAGTTAGATACTTAATAAAAAAATATTGTTTACCGTTATGAAGTTCTTCTGGAGTTAGTTCCACAGGCTAATATGCAGGTCATTTTTTTTCAATTGCAACTCCTGAGTACAAGAGGAAGTAGGCTTGCAAAATGGGTCCCACACAAACAGGCTAAGCTAAATAAAACCGTTTAATAAATACACCATTAAATAACATACATTGAACGTGGCTTTACCGTGTCGGCACGGAATGCAGGCATCGTTGACATAAATTGAGTCGACGTACGTGGGATAAAGTCTCGTAGGTAGAGGCATTTAACTCCGATGCGCAGCTATATCCGGCACAACATGCTTACGTCCCTTTATTACCCATTTCAGTTCTCGTGTCACAGTACGTGGTGTTATGAAACGCACGTAAGTTTCACTTAAGCTTTAATGCTGCGTTATAGAAATAAACTGTCGTTCTATTGAGAAAATGCTTTGTTTACTATTCTATTGTACAAAAGTGGATTGAAAACTCATTCCATAAGTTCTACTTAGTTCTTTCTTTTCTGTAATAAATTACTGTCCATCTATTTCTTTGCGAATCTCTTTTTTTCAATTCTGATAGATGTCTAATGTCTATGGTTCTGACTATTTGCGATAAAATATTAAAACCTGATAATTCGCGAATCTGTCATTTAGAAACCCTTTTTGTATGTTAAAAAAATTAACAAACACACATTATAAACAGCCATGAAAATATTTAGTTTATGGATCTAAACAAGACACAATTAAATTAATTTTATTGTAACCTAATATTTGTTTACCCCGCGGAGAAAATGAAGTCAGGACTTGCATGGCAGGCAATGTACACAGAAGACATAATAGGGATGTTGACACTAATTATAAATTAATATAAATTTATGTCTAAAATATTAGTGGTAACATTTAAATGCCTAAAATATGATTCTTTTATTGAAATCAATCACAATAAATTAAATATCATTAATTTAAAATGTTAAAAATTGTACTCACTTTCACGTGACCTCAAACGCCATTTTGAGAATATAACGTCGTTGGAACAATTTTATGGGGAAATTCAACAAACTTAGTAGACAGATAGTATTGAATATAGTTTAGTGACGTCACGTGACGTTTTTCGTGAGAAATTCGATAATGATTTTTATTTATCAATTTTTGTGTTTAAATTGAAGATTATTATTTTTATAATATTTTTTCGTGAATATTGAGGTTCTATCTATAAAATAAAATTGAATCCTAAAATTAGTCAACATCCCTATTGTAGTAATGACTGAAAATGCCCCGATCCCTTTTGAAATAAAGCGATTTATTTCATTGGGGAATAATAGACAATTTTTATTGTTTTATTCTCCAGGGCACTCGATACTCATGCTCCAATGTTGTTTCCTGCGGAACTTAAAAAGTTCTGTAATGTATTTTCCGGTGCGCGAAACAAAGAATTTATTTGTAAAAAACTAATTTTAACATAATAATTTTCAATACGGAACTGACCAGAGCTTATGTTTTATGTTTTACGGTCCACAAAAAAAGCATGATTAAACATATTTTATAGCTATTCATAGTTTAAATTGGAATAATTTATAGAATAAAGATATGTAGAAAGAGTAGGGGATTTTAAAATTATTACGGGAGAGGATTAAGACTAGCGTGGAAATATTAGTATCATCGATGACTAACCTCAAAATTGGTTAGGTTAGTGCAGAGATCAGTACAGACACCGCATGAAATCTTATATCCTGGTCCGGATGATTCAAGGGTGGATGAAGCCGCACACCGTATAAAGATAATATGTGAGTTATGTACCTGTGTAGGAGTAGATTAAGCTTGCCATACACGAAGTGGTTGCTATCCAGGCGGACCCCATGGAGAAATAATAATTAAAGTAATAACAGTATTAATGATTACAATTAAAATTATTACCAGTATAATCCCTTCGAGGGGCCCTACCACTATTAGGCCGAATTTAGGATTCCATGCATTCAAACGAATTCCATACTTTACGTTGTGGTTAGTATTCTAAAGGTCTTAGCACACATATCAACTCGGAAAGGGATCGTCACCGGATCGCCTCGCCGTCAACCAAGCATCAACCTAACGTAAGCGCGTCACCAACCGACCAGCAGCTCCAAGTCGACTCGGCTACGGCTAGGCGACGCCGCACTTACGGCTCGAATGACAGCAGTTCGCCGACACAGCGGTAGCTGCGGCGCCGCGGCGCGGGGCGTGCACGAGGAAACGGAAAGTCGAAGGATAGCGTACGGTGAGACGTAAGCGCGGGTACGGCAAGTCGTCCACGCACCGTACCGCGGTTCGTGAGCTTGTCTCGAGGCGAGGCGATTACGTTACGATTCCGATAAGTGTGCTTTACAGTAGGGAGTATCATACAAAGAATACTGAAATGGAAGAGTTGATACGTTTACGTTCCGTTTACGAGTTGATATGTGTGCTACGACCATAAGCCGCCCCAATATGGCAAAATAATCCCCCTGTTTCGCAATATTTTCATAATAGTCTTTCAATAATTCTCTCTTAATAACTTATAATAAATGTGTTACACAAAGACTAATAAGCACATGTTCCACCACACCAGCGCACTGCCGCATGGCGTCCCGTCCGCTGGTAGGCCGAACACAAGCACAATACCGACGCTGAATAAACCTTTTATCCAATCTGTCCCATTGTGTGACACATGTGAACAATCAATTTATGTGAGTAGGAGTGAGTGATATAGAAATCATATAACGAATAGCTTATGAGTTTAATATGTATGTATTTGCAGAAAATAGCAAAAAAATCCTGGAGGAAAACGAAATTCTGGTTTTAAATTTGCTGTCAAAAGAAGCTTGTAGAAAAGAATATAACGTAAATGCACCAGAAATAGACAAGGCACCAGTAATGGACGAAAAAAAATGAAATCGTCTAGAATATGGTTATGAACCTCTTTTTATGTATTTTTAACACTGTGTCATAGACTGTAATCATCGAACTGCCTAAATTTGACATTTTATTCAATTCGGTCTGTTAGAACACAAGTTGGCGCGAACTATAAATTGTTTGTCATTGTAAATTTATATGTATTAACGGCTTTTCTTAAGGAAATTGTTAGTGCGGTAACTAAAAAGTTTCATCTCAGTATTGCTTTATTTAAATAAAAATGTGTTTTGTTTGTTGGGTTAACCATGAAATTTAAGTCAACAACACACAGTGTTGTTACTCCGAGAAGTTATATTTGTTGATATTTTGTTGGTGTTCATAACTGCACTATATTTGTATAGTTCCAGTAATGGACATAATTTTATCGAAATTTATCTTTGCTTTTTGTATTCAGAATTTGAACCAATTTTACTCCTAGTGTTATTCTTTACTATGAGCTAGTTGGAAATTATGAAAATGTTGGTGTGGATGTGTACTATATTGGGTACATACTTTATATTAAAATTTGTAACTTAATTTCGTTTAGGTAGTTATAATTAATGCATACCTATATGAAAGGCTGATAACGTTTACGTTCGTAAATTACTATATATATAAAAAGCTTAATATGAGTACAATTTTAATAATTTTTACTTCTTTAATGCTAACCTCATTATCAATTTAGAAAACTTATAAGTAACTAAGTTCCTTAATGTGAATGTTTCATGAAAAGTATTTAAATATAAACTATTTTTTTCACTTGTTCAACTCCTACCGTTTAGTCAGCTGGGGAGGACACTTGACTCTAACCAAAATTAGCACTTTAAAGCCATATATTTTGCAAACGGACCCCTAATTCCAAAAATGGTCTTAGAAGAAGCATAATATTTTTGGAAGACCTGTTCAATGATACCCCACACTATAGGGTACGCGACGAATAAAAAATCATCCTCACGTTATCTGTAGGGGAGGTACCTTGAAAAAAAAATGTTTTTCAGCATTTTATTCCACGACTCTGAAGTTTTAATAAATAAGTATTGTATATTCAAGCCAAATTACAGCTTTCTAGCACTAAGGGTCTCAGCGCTTTGCTCAGGACAGACGGACGGACATGACGAAAAAACTATAAAAGTTGCGATTTTACTTCGGAACCCTAAAAAGATATTATCTAATAATTATGATTTTCATCATAGATTCGTCGATATCTAGCCTACCTATTAGGTTTATATGATTAGATTAGTGTCCATTACTGGATGTCCATGACTGGGTTACATATGTCCATTACTGGGTGTCCATGACTGGGTCATGTCCATTACTGGGTGTCCAAGACTGGGTTTGTGGTGTCCATAACTGGGTAAAAAAGTTATAATTTTTATTTGCTAATTAAATTTAAACCAATTGCAGTATCTGACGCGTAACACAGCAGAAATGTTGAATAAGCACAGGACTTTACACTTTAAGTACGTTCAGCACCCTAACTTTCACAATATAGGTAAATTTTCACAAATACCACAAATTTGTTGTTAAACTGTCCATAATTGGGGTGTTTACCTTAGTTATTTATTATATCGAATGAAGAAATGTAAAGAGTACAATTTAAAAAATTACGTAAAAATAAAATAACTTTAATACAGGGCGATGCGAAAACATGAAGTTGGAATATATTTAATCCATTCATCTAATGGATATTTCCAGTGCTCCTATAAACCGGTTTACGTTCCCCGCATATTTATGTGTTCGTTTTCATTACACCATTTTCACGCGTCACACGGGCTGAGAGAATGCTCATGACTACATATTTAAGAAAATTAGTTACCCTCCAAAGGATGGAAACGCTTAAGATTTTTTTGCCAGTGGCGTTCACCCATCCAATTCAGAATCAACCCAAGTTGCGGCGCTATGAGCACTTCCCAGATATGTTCACATTGGAATAATTTACAAATGTAGTCTGTCAATTACTCGTCCAGCATAGTGGACGATAATATTATTGGGTGATGGTGTATTGTGATAAAAGGAATCTTGTAAACTCGCATAAAATTACCCACATACATGTCCTTGTAGATTACTCGGCCATAAAGCAACAGACGATGGGAATTGATAGTCAAACGTAAACAAATATCTTTCAAATAAAGCTTGCTACGTAGGGTAAGCAGTACAATCATTGGCCCTTTAAGGTGATCATCGACTTTGACAATTTTTTTTCACGAAATAAGGTTCCAAGTCATAAAACATTTTATGTTAAGCTGTTCATTAGGAAACTGATAACGTAGATAAATCACAACTTGAATAATATTTTATTAAATTCATAATTTTATTGCAATGAACATAAAAAATGGGTCAAAAGTACAATCCCTGGCCCTTGGTGTATAGTGATTGGCATACCCAAAGTATAAAGATTGGCATGCCATTTATTGTACTTTGAGTTTATTGGCCCGGCCAATGTTTATACCATGTAGGGGCCAATCTTTATACAAATTACGAAATATCTTTATAAAAATTAACGTTAGTGATGTGCAGGATCTGTTTTTTGTGTATCGAATTCTTATTAATAGGAAGTTAGGTTGGTTTACAATAAAAAATAGGTCACTACTAAGGGAAAAAATAAAGTTATACGCTTTTGTTTGTATTTCTTTCTTGTTTTTGATGTTATTAGCCAACTTCAAAAATGACTATTCTGTATGTATGTCGACCAATAAACAAAATTAAATAAAACTTACATGTGCACCATTGACTCTATGCATGATGTACACTCTATACATGAAGTATAGAGTCAATGGTGTACATTTGAAAATTTAAACGTACGAAAATTAAAGTATGAAATAAGAAATTAATCACAAACATTGTATGACCCAGAGACAGGCTGCATGATTATTTAAACCGCGTTTGAGCCAAATTAGTGAAATTAGAAGGATGTTGAAGAAATTAAAAAACGCGGGAATGCCGCGAAATGCCTTCTGCCGCCGCCAACGCTGCCGAGGCGCCGCCGCGCCGCGCCGTTCTTAATAATTGTTTACTCGAATTTTTCTTTGTAATTTATAAAAATTAGTCTATAGCTTATGCCATACCTAATACTCGCACTGCCCATACTCAAAAACATTAACATGGGATTCTTTAGATTTACACATCTTTAATAAAACAAACACTAAATGTTACACTAAACTTAATACGTGCAATACATCAGTGAAAACTACTGAAATCCGTATTTTTTTTTGAGATTATCACGAACAAACATCGGTCAGTATGATGAAAAGATGTTGAATTTAGTTATTTTAGAATCAACATTGGTACCTATATCACTACAATTTCGCAGATATCTCGTTATAAATATTGGCATCAGTAAAAAGTATAATGAATAGCATGGCCAATCATCTAGTTACAGCATTAAATTACTAAGTACAATAATTCATCCGTATGCCAATCAATTGATCTTTCATATATGCTATGGATACTAATATCAGCATACCTATTTTTACGTTATCTTGAATAATTCTCCACCAATCACGATATATTAACGAAAATATAATGTTTATTAATACATGGGAATAGAAATCACACAATATTAATACATAGATAAATAGAAAATCTACTTGTAAAATACTTACTTCTTATCAGATTTCACAGCACAACACCTCTTTAGTTGCAAGCGCGCCAAAATTATTTTTTTTTAAGTTTTGCTAGCTGCTAAGTTTAAAACTTCTGATTACATTTTGGAGTTTTGTACATACAGAAAAATAAAAATATTTTTTCATGTCTCGTAAACCATTACAACTTTTAATAAATGGATTTTAAATTGAAGGGCCGATTAATTGGAGGGGGGCCAGGGTTACTACTGCTTACCCTAATACCCAAAAAGTATTATGGAGACAGCTTCGTGTATCAGCATTTTTTATATTCACTTTTACTGTCCCACCGTACCTTTCCATATAATAAATAAATACTTACTTTTCGGTCTTTACATGTAAGATAGATAAGGCAGTCAGTTTAAATAGGTATTTAAAAAGATGTATAATATTTTATTTATGGTATAATATAAATATTATAGTTATAAATATAAATAACAACAAGATAAAGAATAAAACTTAGGTACACACGATTATGATGATTTATGACATATTTTACATCCACAATCACATCGTAACCACACTTCGTATTGTGTAAACATTGTTTCCTTGTTATATTGAAACTTCTGAAGATATTTCATCAATCATCATTATTGTAGCAACAATATTTCCCATACTCGACTGGTTTTCGTAACGGCCCAATTTATTTCCCGATAAATTCCGGTTACCGAACTAAGCTTTATATAAAGCGGAAATTATTTGCAATCACAACAAAGTAAAACAAATAACGGGAATAAATCATAAAAGCCACTCTATTTCATAAGTTATAATATTACATTATATTTAGTAAGTATTGCTCTACTTTGCAACAATCTGCGGTTAACAATGACTTCGTGTATTATTGTAGTGTGATTGGTGTAGTGAAACAAAAGATAAACGCGTGTGTGTTGTAGCTCTTTTTGGAACAGATTTTTTGGTTGATTTGTAAGGGCATGACGTATCTATATATTTTTAAACATCATTGCTGTAGTGCATTTTTCCGGTGTAGGCAAATACCACCGCGGATTGTTGCACAGTAGACTAATACCACAGAAGAAATAATAGTACATATTATATAATAGTACTAATACTTAATAACAATACGACCACTCTATTTCATTCGGTAAGCCGACTGAGAGCTACGAGGTTACGGCGTAGCGACTCATAGCTCGTAGCCGCTACGGTGCTACGCCGCTACGAGATTACCACGATATTGGAATGGCAAGCTGTGGATTTTAAAATTGGATATAATAAAACGGTGCAATACGACGATATGATATTATAAAGGTTCTGTGAGTTACTCAGCAACTATTCTCTATTTCATCTCAATTTTAACTTTAACAACATTGCAACAACCGCAGACATGTACAATATAAGTCTAGCGTGTTCCAGTTTTAAAATTACATAAGTACTTTATGTCTAAACATTATTTTATCTTTTGACCTATCAACACTTAATTATAACGCTGCATACCAATATGTCCATGTGTCGTAAATGCCATGGACAGCACATAAAGACAAGAAAACACACACCCAGACCGAAAACCTCGCAACCGAAATTTCTGCATCGCTGGCAATCGAAGCCAGGACTTTTCGGACGGAGGTCCGGCATGGTAACCATTGCGTCTCATGTATCGATTGAATGATTTTTGTTATAAGTGACGTAAATAATTGCGCTTTGTGGAGTCATTCAAGTTATAACTACAAAATTACTTATATTTATGAAATTAAACAATACTTAAGGCACTATGGGGGTTTTATAGTTACTTAATAAGTAGGTATAATGGATATGTCGTGTAGTGCTATTAAATGCGTGTAAAGAATTTTGTTACTGAAAATTACAATTAAGATAGCGGGTTTCTCGCAAAACTAATTAAAACTTTAATGTGAATAAATAATATTCCATTAATTAAATGTAAACTTGTTAATTAAACCAAGATAGAATTATTTTTAAGAATTTCTTGTAAGAATTTTTACTTTCTTATGTATTATAACATAATTCTATTTGATGTTGTACGGGATGGTGAAGCGATACTAATAAATTGGCAGTCATTGTGTATAGTGAGAGGACTTTGTAAATAAAATGTTAGACTCGAGTATTAGTTACTTATACTTTTAATAGAGAAATTAAACCATTAATCTATACCTACTAATATTATAAAGAGGAAAGATTTGATTGTTTGTATTCATTGGATAGGCTCCGAAATTACCGAACCGATTTGAAAAATTCTTTCACTGTTGAGAAACTACACTATCCCCGGGTGACATAGGCTATATATACTTTTTTTACTATTTTTTCCGAAGCGAAGCGAGGGCGATTTCCCAGTATATTAATAAAATACTAATGAACTACATTACTCATCAATAAAACACCCTATTTTCACACAGTCTAAATATTTGTCTTACATGTATTTTCAGTGAGTAATGTTAATGAAAAAGATTTTCACTCGACATACGTGGTAAAAACTAAAATTATGAAGAAATACCCGACAATACCGCCCTCTAACGTACGCATAGCGACAATAAAAAAAAGAAATAGGACATTTGCACAAACACAGCGAAATGTTTGTCTTTACTCATCCACTTTAAGCATGGCGAATAAAACGAATCTCGTATCAAAAATATACAATGGTGGAGTCTATTTCACTAGTGAAAACAGTTTTTAATCAATTTACAATAAAGCAAGAACAATCACATTTTTTAACTTTGTATGTTTCAGCGATTAAGGTGCTGTTTTGGTTGACATATAATTCGTGAAAAATAGCTGACTTTAAAATTACGGATTACTCAAGAACTACTCGTCAGATCTCGCTCAAATTTAAGTGAGACCGCATGACAAGCATCAACTTTCGATTAAAAGAAGAATCATCAAAATCGGTTCACCCAGTGAGGTAATAAACATAAAAAAATACAGTCGAATTGAATACCTCGTCCTTTTTTGAAGTCGGTTAAAAATCAGTGCATATTCGAATAATACTGTTCTTTAATATCGTCGTAAAATGAAGGTATTATTAACATAGTAGTATTCGGTTATAAAAATAAAAGTTACATAAAATTGTAATAAAGAGTTTTCAAGTCTTTTGAAATCTTTTTTAAAGTGGGTTTAAATACAAATCCTACAGCGGCATTTTCAATCGTAATCAATCAAATCAATCTCTGACCAATCGTTAATTGAAATTTTTGGCCCATGTGCAACAAAAGGCACACAACCACAGAATACATAATGTAATACCTATTGGTACACAACATACATGCAAAACAACTTCCAAAGCCGGTTATGCTTTTATGCGGGGTCAAAATTACCGTAACAAATAACATCCGATTATAAGACAATCACAAACGTTTCAAATCTCCCATTTTTACACGCTTTATATTAGCTTCACCTGTATGTTTGTTTGTTTGTTTGTTTATAACTTCTCTTTGGACTTGATTTTGACCCACTTCAAACGGTCAGATTTTTTTCAAACTTCGTAGACTTATCGAGGACCGATGACAATTCAATATTTAAAGAAAAAAATAAAGAAAGAAAAACTTAATTACACGCTTTAATTAGCTTTAAATGGTCAGATTTCTTTCAAACTTCGTAGACTTATCGAGGACCGCTAAATTCCATTTCAAAAAATCAAACTAAGAAATTAAAAAATAAATAATAGTTTAAAAAAACTAAAAAAACACGCTTTTATAGAAAATCTAACTAAAAAAAAATAGAAAATAAATTTGAATTAAGAATCGTGTAATTGTAATAAAAGCGTGGGGTGCTTTTTAAGATATTATCAAAATGATTATCCTTCTATTCATTGACACCATGCACCCCACGCTTTTATTACAATTACACGATTCTTAATTCAAAATTTTCTATTTTTTTTAGTTGGATTTTCTTTAAAAGCGTGTATTTTAGTTTTCTTTTAACTATTATTTATTTTGTGGCAATATCTGAATGAAAATACAAGTAATAAATATTAGAAATACTCTTCATTTAAAATACCATCTTGTATAAACAAATATTTTGCAGCCACTAACATTCAGAACTTGATTAATTTTTTTACAGCACAGGGCAACATTCTACATATTATGTAGATCTGTGATGTAGATTAAGTCTGTGGATATACCCGTAGAAACGTAACAAACTTGTTGTTAACGTGTAATTTCACTTGATCCTTTTTGACGGCCCTGAGCCCGTTTGGTAGACAAGTAGCGGCTTGTCATGCTCGGGTTTAATCATCCCTGGCTCTTTGAAGTTCGTGATACGTTCAATACAGCGTTGGTACCGTAACAAGGATGTAACATTATACCCCTGAAGTTGTACGGATTATAAATGTACAAAGTTTTCTATGTATACTACTACACATGCTGTTTTAAATTAAAATAGTGGTAGAGCGCGGGAGTTTGACGTCTGTAAGCTCGCTCTTATGTTATTCATGTTTGAGTTGCAGTAAATTGAACGCAAATTAGTGCAATTAAAAAAGTTTACTTTGTGGTTCCCTGTGTGATTGGTCAATTTTTACAGTATTATAGACCACCTAATGGAGGCTGTAGGCGATACGAGTGAAATTAGGGAAACTACAGAATAGTTGGCAAGGCGAGATGGTAATGAAAGGTAATGGAAGGCGTGGAAAACGTGGTGTCGCCGCGAATGCTCAAGACAGAACGAACGTTTTTAATAAAGCGCTCTTATGACGGTGGTAAAAAATGTAAAATTTCTTGCACTACCTTACATTAGCCAGTCTCCACCATTTATTAGTTACATTATATGACAACAGATGGCATCACAGGTATAAATATTAACACAGACATGTATCTAGAAAATATTAAGGATTATTAAAGTTAATTTTTATACGCGTCACGCACGTCACTAACACTCTCCGCCCTAGTGCCGTCTAAACGTATAAGGCACTCATCATCCGTTGGAAATAGTGCGACGCGTGTTACCGGCCTGCTAAGTATCCCTGTCTTTGTTTTAACGTCCACTACACGTATACGACCGTCTTTCCCTGGATGAACTCGAGTAATACGCCCGCGCGGCCAAGTATTTCTAGGTAAGTTAGGATCACCGATAAACACGAGGTCCCCAGGTTGCAAGGGTTTCTCCTCGCCGTGCCACTTGGTTCTGGGTACCAGTGTCGGTAGTACCTCCTTGACCCAACGTTGCCAGAACATATCTGTTAGCCTTTGAGCTATTCGCCACTGTCGTCTTAGGTAAAACTCATTGTTGTCAAATGATCCCGGAATTGGAGATGGAGAAGTGGTACCGATTAGAAAATGGTTTGGTGTTAAAGCTTCATCACCCTGACTGTCCACTGAGACATGGGTCAGGGGTCTACTGTTAACAATGGCTTCTACCTCTGCTAGCATGGTGATTAAAGTCTCTTCACGTGGGGCGCGTTCTTTTAATACCACTCGCAGGGCCGTCTTGACACTTCTTATTAAGCGTTCCCACGCTCCGCCCATATGTGGGCTTGCTGGTGGTATAAAACTCCATTCTACACCTTTATCACTCGCTCTCTCTTGTACCTGTGATTTATCGACTTCAAGGTATGAACGTTTAAGCTCCTTGTCCGCTCCTCGGAGATTGGTACCGTTGTCGGAATATAACTTGAGAGGCCAGCCTCGACGTGCGGCCATTCGTCGCAATGCCATTATCAAGGTATCAGTGGACAGGTCTGATACAACTTCGATGTGTATAGCCCTTACGGTGAGGCATGTGAACAATACACCATACCGCTTCTCCCTTCTTCGACCCACGGTTATATCCATCGGTCCAAATAAATCCACTCCACAGTTGGTAAATGGTCGGTGGTGGTGCATGAGTCGTGCCTCTGGTAAGTCCCCCATGCGTGGCGGCTTCGGTACAACCTTCCTCATTCGACAGAATGTGCACTGCGAGGCCACCGTTCTCACTGTAGGTCTCAAACCAATAATCCAGTACCGCTGCCTCAATTCGTTAACAACCATTTCATTGCCTCCGTGAGCGGCGGCTTCGTGGTATTGTTTAGCGAGCAACCGCGCGATTCGATCCCGACCGTCCAGGATGACAGGTTGCTTCGTCTGCCGCGGGATGTGCCGGGCGGCGTCGATACGGCCGCCGAGTCGCAGCAAGCCATCTTCGTCTACAAAAGGCGTAAGTGATCGCAAACGACTGTTCTTAGCTATATTTTTATTCATTTTCAGCGCTTGTATTTCAGTCGCGAAGGCGAGGGCTTGAGAGTACTGCAGCAGCAACGTCTCAGCCTTGTGAAGTAGATCACAGTTTATTTGTTTTATCCCAGTTCTCTTACATTTTTCAATAAATAATAACACTGTAGCGGTGCTACGGCGTAATCGATTCCACGAGGAAAACCGGTTCGGGTCGGGCACGATAGGTACTACAGGTAAGTTGCATATATCTACATTATGTATAATTTCTTCACTGACTAATTTTTGTATTTCTGTTACAGGTGGTTGCGGCCAGTCATCGGGCGACGTGTACAAGAACGAGGGACCCTTGAACCATTCACTGTCCGTGATTAAGTTATATTTGTTTACCTTTGTTGCAGCGTCGGCTATATTTATACACGTAGGGATATAATGCCATTCCGATATCTTACTCAACGCATCAATCTCACCCAAGCGGTTTGCTATAAATACATTATAATTTCTATTTTCGTTTTGAATCCAGTGTAAAACAGTTGTAGAATCGCACCAATAATACTTTTTGCTTGCAGCTATTCTATGTTCCTTTTCAACCAGTTGCGCTAAGCGACAAGCTAACAAAGCGGCCTGTAGTTCAAGTCTCGGAATAGATGTTTCTTTTAAAGGGGCTACGCGGGTCTTGCAAGCGATAAGCGATACGCACACACTCCCGTCGCTGTATTGTTTTCGCCAGTAGGCGACGGCTGCGTATGCGCACGGGGAAGCGTCACAGAACACGTGCAACTGCATATCTATCTCTGTCTTTTCAATTGTATGTAATATATCCGAGTAGAAGTACCATCGTGGTATGCGTATGTCTTTTATTTCATGTAGCTGCGAAATCCATTCATTAAACAACAGTAACAGTTCATCTGGTAGTGTCATGTCCCAAGTTATATTTTGTTTCCAAATAAGCCGAAGTAAAATTTTTGCTTTTACAGTAAACGGAGCGAGAAATCCATAAACGTCGTATATAGACATAACAATTCGTAAAACGTCCCTCTTTGTAGGCTTGCATTTTAAATTTAATATATCGGCTGATATCTTTTTAAACGTTAGATCAAAACAAAGAGTATCGCTCGCTAAAAACCAAAACAGCCCAAGCGTCCTTTCTTGATCGTTGATTTTGAACTCTTTGGCACCATTACTTAAGGTTTCTTTTGGCTTGTTCTTTATAACTTGAGGCTCGTTGCTAGACCAGTTTCTTATCTCGAACCCGCCACATCTATGTATATGTGTAATCTGGTCGATCAGCTGTGTCGCTGTAGGCACGTCATTCACCGAGTCAATGTAATCGTCCATGTAATGCGATTTTAAAATTGCATTCACGGCTTCCGGCATCTCTTTGACAAATCTTTGTGCGTTCTTATTTTTTACATACTGTGCAATGAAGGGTGAGCAATTTGCGCCGAAGATTAATGACGTCATTGCATATTTTTTAACCGGTTCGTTAACGTTATTATCACGCCACAAGAAACGTAAAGCATTCTGATCTTCACTTCTTATTTTTATACGAAGGAACATATCTTTTATATCTCCAGTCACCGCTATACACCCCTCTCTGAATCGAAACATTATACCTAGTAACGATTCCAACAAATCTGGTCCCTGAAGCAGGTAATCATTAAGGGAGTGGCCACCTGATGTCGCAGCGGCGTCGAACACGACCCTCAACTTTTTTTTATTTGGATTATCGACAGCGAAGTGTGGCAGGTACCAAGTACGCGTCGCTGGCTTCGAACCTAACACTTCCCGCGCGTAGCCGTTCTCAAACAGGTGCGTCATGCGTTCTGCGTACCTGGTTCCATAATCGGGATTTTTAATGTTTTTCCTTTCCACAGCCATCAACCTTCGGTACGCGCTAGGATACGATTCCGGCATGGCGACATCGCTCTTCCACGGTAAGCCGACTTCCCATTGACCATTCACTAAAGTAGCGGTTTCAGCGAGGATTGCCACGGCACGTTGTTCGTCCTTGTTTGGGCGAGGATTGTTACTTATACCGATTGCATCGAGGGCGAATGAGTTGCGGACGAGTTCACCGAGCTCTTTTAGGGATTGGTCGTTGTCACGTGTAGTAGAACCGTTATGTTGTGTCGAGTCCGATACGAGTACAACCGAGTCGAGCGGGGGCGCAGCCACCGGTGGCGCGCGCGCGGTACACGGGTCGCGGGCGCCGCGCGGCGGGCGCTCCGGCCCCGGGGCCGAGCGCAGGGCGCCATGCACGCTCCAGCCGAGCGGGGTGCGCGTGACGTAAGGACCGTTTTTATGTAGTTGTATACATTCTATAGGCAAAAGCAAATGGTAGTTATCTTGACCGATTAATATTTTAGGTTGGATGTTGTCAATGTTAAATCTAATATTAGTTTTGTACCGATTTAATTGTTGGAAATCTACGTTTGTTATACTTTGAACCGGCAGCTGTAGCTTATTTATTTTTCGCGCGTTAAATTGTAGCACTTCACCGTCACCATTCATCAGTTCGCAGTTTATAAGTTCAGATTGACACTCAAGTTCGCTTGACTCCCAGGCACTACGTACACGCATTTTTATACACTTGCCGTGAAGTCCCGCTTGGTTCGCGATATCCGCCGACACTAAGCTAACCGTGGCTCCATCGTCGAGCAACGCGTATGTATTAACCGATCTATGAGGACCGTGAATTGTAACGGGAACTATTTTTAAAAGTACTTTGGAGCTCAACGACGCGATAGCAGTTGTCACTGTTTCACAGCCGTTGCCGTCGGCGCCGTCGGCGCCGTCGGCGCGGTCGGCGCGGTCGGCGCGGTCGGCGCGGTCGACGCGGTCGGCGCGGTCGGCGCGGTCGGCGCGGTCGACGCGGTCGGCGCGGTAGGCGCGGTCGCCATGGTCGGCGCGGTCGGCGCGGTTGGCGCGGTTGGCGTGGTCGGCCTCTTCTGGCAGGGGTTGTACGCTCCGCTTGGTGCTCCAGTGCAGTAGGCGGTGGTGATCACGCCCGCAGTCCTCGACGTCACACGTAGCTGCAGGACATGTCTGCCTGTCGTGGCATGAAGTTAGGCACTTATGACACAATCTGTGTATTCGCACGAAACGCCATCGGTCACGTCGCATTGCACGTTTAAATTGTGTGCACTCGGGTATCAGATGATAGGCCATTTTACAAAACTTACATTGTTCTGTATCACCGCTCACTGCGTGCACTGAGTGAATCACTGGTCGAGTGGTCCTTTTCTCTGATTGATTGTACATGTAACTCACACCAGCCTTAGCGACCTTAGTTGCTTCGCTTAATAGAAAATCCGATAGCAGCTCAAACTTTGATTTATCGTCGCTTCCTTGTTTATCACACATGTAGTCCATCCATCTATTTACAAGTGCACTTGGTAACTTTGATAATATCGTAGCAGTGAGTTCCGGGCTGCGTAAATAGTCCGTTTCTTGCAAGGATTGCGAGGCGGCGACAAAGTTTTGTATTTTGGTGGCGAATGCGGCGATATCCCTGTGATATTCTTGAGGTAACTGTGACATTCTCTTGAGCTGACCGACTATCTTCATTATGATGTAATCAGGTCGCCCAAACCGCAGTTCAAGCGTCTCAACTATTTTATCAGCACTCGCACCGCACATTAGTAATGATGATACTGCTTCCTTTGCCTCCCCATGTAAACACCGACGTAGATGGTATACCTTTTCAAGCTCACTGAGATTACACAAATCTGCGGTTTCGTCGTAGGCTCTCTTGAAGTGTAGCCACTCCACTGGATCGCCACTGTAACTCGGTAAGTCCTTAACTTGTTGCATTCGAGTAATTATCTGAGATTGTTCACGATTCATACTGGCGGTGGAAGACACGATCGCGCGGTGCAATGCAGTCGCTAGCTTGTCGATGTCGGTAGGCGAGCCGGCGCGCGCGGCGGCGGCCGCTGTCGCCGGCTCGGTGACGTCATGCGATGCGCCGTGCGAGGGACCGGCCGTTATTACATGAGAATTATCGATCCACTTTTCGATTTCTTCGTTTCGCGACCTTTCAGAACACACACTTTTTTCTTCCTCGAGTGCAGCTAGGTCTGCAGCTAATTTCTTCTCTATTAGGTCCTTCTCGATAGCAGCCTTAGCAGCGGTGGCTTCCAAAATAAGTTGTTGCCTGCGCGCCTCCGTCGATGCACGAGAACCACTACGCTTGGAGCGCACGCTGCCCTCCGTCTTTACTACGCTGCGAGCAGGCTGGCTGTGCACCTTCACTTCCGTATCGGCAGAACCAAATTCACTTCTTGAAGATCCCTGGTCCATCGCTGAAGATTGTTCACTCTGCTCCATGCGGAGGGCTCTGCGGGTTTTCACTGTGCGCGGAGTTTGAAACATCTTCTGCTGTCACTCGGGTCACTAGTTCGCAACTGATCCGGCTCGAAGACCAATTTGTAGGCGATACGAGTGAAATTAGGGAAACTACAGAATAGTTGGCAAGGCGAGATGGTAATGAAAGGTAATGGAAGGCGTGGAAAACGTGGTGTCGCCGCGAATGCTCAAGACAGAACGAACGTTTTTAATAAAGCGCTCTTATGACGGTGGTAAAAAATGTAAAATTTCTTGCACTACCTTACATTAGCCAGTCTCCACCATTTATTAGTTACATTATATGACAACAGATGGCATCACAGGTATAAATATTAACACAGACATGTATCTAGAAAATATTAAGGATTATTAAAGTTAATTTTTATACGCGTCACGCACGTCACTAACAGGAGGCCATACACGATCAAGTCTACTTGTCAAGTCTGCAGTTTGACTTGTCAAATTTGCAGTTTGACTTGAGGCGCCTTCAATGTGCATGAGATAGCTATATGACCAGATAGCTATACCGTGGCCATACAAGATCAAGTGGATGCCGCGTCAAGTCTGCTTGACGCTTGATCAAGTACACTTGATCGTGTATGGTCTCCATAACATTAAGTGGCACGTCTACTCATTAGACTCATAAGTCAGTCATTACAGTCATTTTATAATGCTAAATATGAGTCATAATGTCGACATTGAAAATCGCAGTCGGCACGTTTTGTTATAACCAACTTCTGGGGTAAGTAAGTTATATCAAAACTCGATGTAAAAGGCAACGTTATTTATTTTGTCAAATTAAACCTTGTACGTACGGACTGATGAATGGTAAACTCTAATTGTTTTACATGGTACCTTATATAACTTTCAAACACATCCATACCGAAAGCTACGGATTTTAACGTCAGATTAAGCCAAACGCAACCTTAATACTTTATGCAAAGTAATGAATCTAGTTTAATCTACGAGTAAACTAAGCTCCAAATATATTTTACCTCAGAAAGGTAATTTTGGGTAACGACAAATTCACCGTATCAAACGGTACTGATTTAGAAATTATGCGGTTAGGTTCTTTGACGGTATTGTGTTAGATGCGTTTGCATAAACTACTACATTTAGTTGGTGGTGATATAATAATAATCGATTAGTAATTTAATGACCATAATATATACGTCATTTAAACATGTTACAAATGAAGCTGGCCCAAAATATTGACCTCAATCATGGGATTGGGACTGACAGAGTGGGTTATCGTAAGTACAGCCGAAACCGACCTTTCCCGTGCAACTAAGGCAGTGTTTCGCGAATGAATTAATAACTAAGGGAAGGGGGGGCATAACGGGGACGTTAAGGGAAATAGCCAATAACAGAACAAACAAAATATATTAAGTAATTATTATAATCATAACACTTTGGTTACATATTAGGGTTATCATTTGGCATAGAATTTGGCGAAGTAACTAATCAAATAATGCTTAAATTTTAATTTTACGAAACCCTTATGAAAACCCCATTGTGCCCCGTGGTAGGGGCAGTATGGGGTACCCATGGTTATTTTATTTACAATAAGTGCAGATGTGAATTTCTTCTGGGTTCTCGTCGTCAACACGAGCACAGGCTGTATGACACCATCGTCTGCATAATTGGCAGGCCACCCAACCCTCCGCAGACTTTAAATATGTATGTTTCTCATCAAGGCAATACAGGCATAAAGTATCCTCGTCTAAGTTTTGTATAATGTATGTATTGCCTCTCGAACTTTTCTTTTTGTACGTTCGTACCATATGTAATACCTAAAACAAAATTAAAATTCCAATATCAAATATTCACATCATTCCTTTAGGCTACCTTACATAATGGGGTACCCCGTCATGCCCCATAGCACTGACCCCGTCATGCCCCTACTGGTAACATTATGTGAAATAATTGACAAAAAAAACAAATCTACAGTTAGAGTGATTTTGTTTAAAACATATCAATAAATAATATCTCTACAAAAACACAACAAATAAACAATAATAGTAATGAAAACACTTACCTTTTTACATGTGTTTCCGTATTCACTCAAAATTAGATGAAATCACATCAAAAAATATTTATTTTCGTAAAAACCAAACGACTGCAGACTAGTCGCCGGTCACTGTCGGATTAAATACTGATACAAAATGGTCATTTATTACTGAAAACAACAAACGTCTAGTGTGCATCGTTACTTGTTTTTTTGGGGTACCCCGTGACCCCGTTATGCCCCCCCTTTCCCTATACACAATACAATACGATAAAACAATAATCTTACACTATAGTCTACATGAAAAAAATATTTTTCTATAATACATGGAGTAATACATTTTAACGCTTAGTAGCTGTTGCCCGCAGCTTCGCACGCGGAAATTATGCTTATCATATTTATCTCCTATTTCACCCCCTTGAGGGTTGAATTTTGAAAACTCCCTCCTTAGTGGATGCCTACGCCATAAGAAGAGTACGTGTGCGAAATTTTAACTTTCTAGCCCTAAGGGTTTGGAATATAGATATATAGATACATATATAGATAGATTATTGGCTATCAATATTAGCTTTGGCTTAAGACACGTATTATAATAAAGGGATACTGGAGGTTACTCCACTTCTTTAAATCCCTCTTAAAAGTTTCGGTTGGCTTATAGTAGTTCCCCTCCTGGATATCGGAGCAAGCTGACGTCTCGACAAAACTTTACTAAAGTTACTTAATGAAAACAACCTGGTTCGAAAATTTCAAGTGCCCTCTAAAGCTTTTCAGCTTCACGAGCTTTTGTGAATATCGATCTCACTCATTCTGCCGGGTTGAAGCTAAGTGTAGTGTCATTATACAATATATTATACTGTAGTATTTTGTTAAATATAAATAAAGTTATCACTGATGTGTCGCCGACCCAGAAAGAATAAAGTAAAAAGAAAGTATTTTATCATTAAATAAGTATTAGTATATTTCAAAATGTTAGCTTAATCTCTAACTTTTTCTTTAAAAAAAAAAACGAAAATTTTACTTTTAAGGGAAATGCCTCTGTTATATAAAATATTATAAAAATAAGTAAATCGATTGATTGTTGATCTAATGTGATGAATGACGTGTAATAACTTACATTCACGTAAAAAGATGAACAATATACTACCACGAACCGTAAATTACCTACGTCTACTTTATCCATACCTTTGTTTTTCATTATTTTTTGTTACCAATCATCGACCATCATTACCAACTTATGGGTATAGATTCCACGGATTATAGTCGCAATCGGAAGAGGGAGAATGGTTTCTTGGTCGACGACCCTCTTCAATACCGTAATGCCCCTTACACATATTGGAATAGCTCGATAAAGGAAACAAGAAACCCTATTATTTTATCCTACTTTATTGTTTCCATGCGGAAAATAAGGGATCGAATGCAAATTGACTTTTGCTTTATTAATTGAACGAATAAAATAACTATATTCCATATTCATTATGAAACGTAAATACGTAATACGTCTTTTAATCAAAAAGTTCTTATCATAAAGTTACCGAGATAACTATATCAAAAATTAAATCACGAGATTTCTGCCAATACGTAGAATATGTCATACGTAATGTCCCTATCATACAATTCAGAAATAACTCCCTACAATTTATATTTATAAATTATTGCGGCAACATTTTCTTTTAGTGGAATTTTATTCGCAATGCTTAAGCTTTCACTCCATTAGTTTTTTTCAAAAGCATTTTACTTAACTGCGTCTACAATAAACTGGATCAAATTGTTCGTTCATTCAGCGTGTCGTTACGCGGCAGGCTGCCTTGCCGAGAAACGTTTCTCTAATTTACTTAAAAGCATCGACTTCACTTTATTGAGCTATTTTGAACGTTCGCCCAGAAATAGTATTGCAATACTTATAGAAAATTTCCCAGCGCTTTATTAAAGTACTTTGGATTGAGCTGGAAGCAAGAGGAAGCAAGAGTTTGGTAACTTTCCGCGTTGGTTGTTTGTTGCTCGCACTTGTTGGGTTATAAACTTATAACTGAGCCTTGACCTTGGACCTTTTGATAATTGGTAGCAGCCACTGTAAGGGATCCACTATGACACGACCAAAACAGAAGCGGAAAACTCACATTAAAGCTGAAGAGTTTGGTTGATTGTTCGTTGTTTATGTTTGAAAGCACTAATCTCTGGAACTGCCAGTCGAATTTCAAAAGTTATTTTTGTGTGTGAAGCCACATTCATTCCTAGTACCACAGAACTCTGGAGCGAGCTTGTAGCCTTCCGTTATAATATTTGCAATGTCTGTAGTAGTGTTAGTCACTCGTTATTATAATAAATAATATATTAGGTCCTAGAATAAGTTCTCGCTGTTTTCTTTTGTATTCAAGGACCTAATAAATAATATATAATACATAAATTGAATTATGTCTCAAGCTAAACTATCACAATGCACGTAGTGGTTACGAGATGTAATTAAACCCTGTAATATGTCAAATAAAAGATTAAAACTAATCAAGCGGTTAGAAAACCAGTCATACCACTATACAAATAACCTTCCAAATCGAATTTTGTGGTAAGTTGACCAGCAAGGCACTAAGGCAGAAAAGGTTGATTCAATCAATAGTGGGACTTACCCACAATCAATAACATAATTACACAAAGCTGTTACCAAAGATTGATTGCTAATTAATGCAATCAATCTTGGGTGATCTCGACGTCTTGTGTCTATTTCGGGGCTCACGGGCTTTCGGGTTTCAATCACATTTGCTTTTGCGACAAACGGAAACATTTATAAAAAAATATTTAACTATTATCATTGTCTACATATTTCATAATTTAATTTTCATACTTATTATTTTTCAAAAGCTTTGTCATAAGGCCAGGGCCGTAGCTAGGGGGGGGGCATTGTGGGGCAATGCCCTACCTTGAAATCACAATGCCCTACCTTAAAAATACCAAAAACTAAGATAAATTTATTATAATTAAATTTTTTGTTTATAGATTGAGATAAAAAATCTAAACTTTTCCGAACATACTTACCACACTTTGTGACATTAATTTCATATTATTATTTATTATTATTCTTTGTTCTGTGTATATGTCACCGGAAAATAATAAGAACCGTAAGTTTATTTTCCTAGGAAATTTATAAACTTTCGTAGGATTATAAACGAGACAAAAATTGTATTATTTTACGGCCACATTTTCGGAAATTTATCAATCTGCGACGTCTCGTGGTAAATTTATAAACTAACGGATTGCCCATTCGTAAAATTATAAACGGCTCGACCAATCACAGAAGAGCTTTTAATTTTACGCTTCTTTAAAATACGGAAAATAACACCCTGCTCTCTGATTGGTCGATGTTTACAGAGGCAATGCTTGTGTCTATAGACTTAGGTACAATCAGACTTGCCAAACTATAAACTATAAATCTATCAGTTTCGATTACCTACCTAACAGTATTTTTACTTTAAAACTATTTAGGTACCTATAATACAGGTTTACCTTTTTACATAATATACTAATAATCCCTACTTAAGGCGAAGCACCTCGCCATGAAAAAACAACTGAACTCAAATCAAAAGAAGGATAGGTTAGGTTATGGTTGTCTGATTTTATTTAGGAAAAATAGGAACCCTGCGAAGCGGGGTTCCGTCGATATCTATGGCGAAGCCCCTAGCCATGAAAAAACAACTGAAATCGAAAGAATCTGATTCGCCAACTTCGATTTCGTGTGCAATCATGTCATAGTTTTGGTCATGGCCACTTAAAACTTTCGTAGCTCTGTGGTAAATGTCACTTCGTCAACAAAGGAGAAGGAACACGTAACTTATTCAACCAATCAGAGCGCATATGGCGTTTGGTTATTGGTCACTTATTATTTTACGAGTGAGCTCGGTAAGTTTATCAATTTCCGAAAATGTGGCCGTAAAATAATACAATTTATGTCTCGTTTAGAATCCTACGAAAGTTTATAAATTTCCTAGAAAATTTATAAACTTACGGTTCTTATTATATTCCGGTGACATATAGACGGCATTTGAAACGCCATCGAATGGTTTCGATGATAGCGATGGGTTTATTTAAGATAATTATAATATCTGTGATGCAGATACCATAGATTATAAAATGGCTATATTGCAATCTATGGTATGAGGACGGGGAGTCCCCTTTTAAACTAAAATAAATATAGAGTCTGTGGCGCTGGCGACCATAGAAAGGATATAGCACTGCAATGTGCAAATCTACGTTTTCAACTTTAACTTATCTGTAATTAATAGGCCTCAAAGGATGTCAATGTGTCACGAGAGAATGACTGGTATGGTATTTCTAACCATAGATAATACATATATAAACGGTATTATATCGGTATTATAATCGGTTTCTAACCTTTAAAAAAAACAAAATCAGTTGATCTGAACGAAGTTCTTCGTATTTTTAATAACATGGCGAATCGTAGAATTCAGCTGTTTTAAATATTTTTATTATTATATTAATTATTATAATAAGTTTGCAGAAACAATATGACCTAAATGGTCATATCTATTTACTCGTATCACCCCACCCAACAATTTATTATTACCTCACTCTCACTCAGACGTGGATTTCTACATCCAAATCTGGAAGTTCAACCATCTTGTTCGCTTGTTCTTCATCATTGAGGATTTAATAGTTCTTAGATACATGCCCATGTTCTATCACAGAAATTATTTGTCTACGAATAGCTATTGAATGTACATCACTGACCTAGCAGTCAGTGATGTACATACATGGTGATTGATTTAGGAGCCCATGCTTCGGAGCAGATCAATAAAATTATGATAATTTTTTTATTTCCGCCCTACCTGTAACCAATGCTGCCCTACCTCAAATTCGACTCTAGCTACAGCCCTGCATAAGGCCATGGTTTTATTGCTTGCAACTGCAATAAGGACAATTTTTATATGTTATCTATTATTAGATAATGATAATTATGTTCTAATTTACATGACAATTTAGATTAGATTATTTACATCCAGATGCAAATGTAATTTATCACGCAAATTCAATAATAGTCAAGCTATATGCCAATTAGTCGCACGTCACGACATAACATCTTGTTAATATATACAATAAAGACTATAGCTAATATTATTTATTAATGAGCTCATAATACTGATGCGTTTATATCATGTAGACCAGTAACCTGATTATTAGATAACCTATTAAAATAACTTAATATGAACCGGGCCGTAATAATTGTCTAACAGTGCCCATAGATTACTTAATTAAATTATGTCGGAATGCTTGTTCTGACTCAAAACGCTTGGGGCTATACGAGATCTCGCTGTAACAAAGTCAATTAAGCGACCTAGGGAGAACCAAGAAGAATAAGAAATCTTTCACCTTAGTTTGAAATACTAAATATCTGTAATTTTGTATTTTGTATTATTTTCATGTTAGGTTTTAATCTAGGATCTTCTATAATCTATACTATAATAAAACTCAAAGGGCAAATTTCACTTCAATAACGTGTTAGAGCACAAAAATATATTTTTTAGCATTATTGTCTGTCTGTCTGTTTGTCTGTCCGGGCTTCACACGGAAACCCTTGATCTGATTTCGATGAAAATTGGTAAAGTTGTTACATACTCCGGGTCATATTTTAGGATACTTTTTATCCCGGAAAATTAAAAGGTTTCACTGGAACACGGGATGAAAGTTTATATGGAATATTTTTAAAACTTCAAACGATTTGTTTCAAAGTTTGCAAATAAGGTAAATAATTTCCGTATGCGAAGCGGCAGGTAACAACTAGTATATAAATAAAAATGCATCGCCAAATGTGTTGCTAAGCGCAAAACTCGAGAACGTCTGGACGGATTTTGCTAATTATTTTTTTGTTGTGTTTGTTAATGTCCGGAAAGGATTCTTATACAAGAAAAAAATAAGAAAGTTGTGCGGAAAATTGAAAAATTTAAGAAACCATGTTAACTTTTCTGATGTAACCTAAGCAACATTTTTTATTTTATTAATGTCAATCGAGGGAGAGGGAGAAGGGAGGGGAGGGAGAGGGAGGGATTGAAGTTGTTAGGCGGTACACAGTTCGCTGGGTCAGCTAGTTATTAGAACCGGTCTCACTCTGTTTATGTAATGAACACAGTTAGGCCGCCACAGCCAAATTAAATTATGTATGTGGTAGGTAATTTACATTTATCAGGCATTTTACAAATCCCATATTAACAACATTCTATCTTTATAAGGATCAGATTTCTTGGATTTAGATCCATGAATAGAAAATGTTTAAGTAGAAACGGAAAGTATATACCTACTTATAACTAGACTGCGTTCAAGTGATCAATGGCACTTATAATAAGGTTATTCCCACAGAACATCTAATAATTAGTTAGAAGGGGCATAGCACGTAATTTGTATGGGAACCGCTGTCGCCGTTTCAATAAACACTACTAACGAAAATGAACAAATACGCACGAGGATTGTTATGTGTGCATGAAGTAGGCGTGACTCTGTAGCTAGGGATTAATTGTCGATAAATTTTTATCAGTATTTATTTTCGCAAGGTATAATTATTCACTATATACTTTTATACTTTTTGATTGAAATTACTTACTCCGTCGACAGACTCATATTTCATCATGGCCTCCGAAACAAAGTTTTTTCCAATTACCGCACATGAAGGCATTTTTACGTAATTAAGTCGCAGTATTTTGCAGTACTTTTCTCCGTTGGAGTTTGCGAGTCACTAAACAGCGCAATCGCGTGTTTTTGTGCGATGTGCGCATTTGATCACAGTATTGGCGCGCCTACCTTGCCCACAATTCCTTTCTAACTAATTATTAGATGTTCTGTGGTTATTCCAACTTCAAACAAGTTCCGTGATGAATGACTACAAATATGATCGATGAAAACTGCGCAGCCATGACAGTTTGAAAACTCATTTAGAAACAGCTGGAGCTTTTAATTGTTTTGCTTTCGTCTTTATGTTGGCCCAAATTGTGCTTTTTCAGCCAGTTACTTAGGTAGATTAAATATAGAAGCTTATTAAAATTATTTGTAATATCTGTTTATTACAATACACTGAAATTTGTAAAAAAAACTCAAAACGTAGTTGTTAACAAAAAATGAGTGAGCTGTGACGTTAGTAAAAACTTTTTTTTTTTAATTTTGTTTCATTCAAGCCTTCGGTTGGACTATACCTACAACGTCTTTTATGACTTCGGTTGGTCATAAAAGACTGGAAATTTAATTGCATAACTCCAATCATGAAGTAAGAAATCCAAACGTTAATTCCATTAACTGGGTAACATAAATTATGTTAAACCAACCTTAACTCAAAGCGGTGATGGACATTTAGTTTTAAAGTTTACAAACTTTGCTGCCACAAGTGAACAAGGTCGTTATGGATTCCGTTTTAGTCAAACTAAGCCCTAAATTATCCACGCCCAGTAAGATGGTTTCCTAATGAGCGACAAACGCGAAAAAGCGACGCCACGGTGCACGTTACGAAAATATTAAATTATAGCCGTGCCATCGTGTGGCCAACTTAACGCGTAGACATGTCGCACTCTCAGTGGAAAAAAGCGTTAGTCGTGTTACTTTGAATTTTAGTTATTAATATGATTGGAAAGAGGGACAAAAGATGTATATATGCTCAATTTTTTTCCAATTTTTACCAATAATCTTGACGGTTTTTTGCAAGAAATCGTAATGTAAATCCAGTAAACTTGACGGTGTATCTCTATCTATGTATGGAAGACCCATCATGCAAACTGGATGCCGCATCAAGTGCGCTGCAAACTTGACAAGTATACTAGATCGTGTATGGCCAGCTTTATGAATCGCGTCGCGTTGGGGCGCGTTGGGTCGCGTCACGATTTTTCGTCCCTGGTAAAAATACAATGTACTTCCATCGCTTCAGTGTTACAATAGATATTATTATGTCCGCTTTTACTACTGCACTAATATATCAGATATGTAATAAGAATAGGTAATTCAGTGTACCGGATATTTTCCGCCATGTCAATCCTAAACCGAAATATACGACTTTACAATGTGTGTCTCATTCGCTGTGAGGTGACATATTTCTACTTGTAACAGCTCATTAACACGAAGACGATTCGTGTTTCTTGCCTTATCGTCATTTATCATAATTCTTTTTTTTTTGACGGCGGCGATGGTTTTTTAATGGCCGTGTTCACATGAATCATGAAAAATGACGTATATGTCTTAAATGATGTACCTACCTACCGTCTTTTAAGAATCACATTAGTCAAAAAATCAATCAAAAAGTATAAAGAGGAACCGCGAAAAAACTTGCGTCCGTATGCATTGTGAACCTGGGGGCTTACCATGAACTCTTAAAACAGGCCAATATTAGTCGATAATTGAGCTGTCCTGCTATATCCTACCATGACCTAGCTAAAGCACAGGTCAGCCAGTGATCACGTGACCGTAACAGGACAGCGGTCACGTGACTTCGATAATCTTCTTCTGCCCTGCGATTTGTGTACCATGAAGCGATTGTTGACGTATTGATGTCGGAAAGCGGCCTATGTCAACGTCAAAATATTACAGCCTACCGAAAGTTACTTTTATTGTCCTGTTTTGGCTGTTTCGTTTATTATTTGTTTATACCGTAAGTTATTGTTATATGAAACAGTTTGAATATAAATTTGTGATATTGAAGAACATTGTTTGGTAAATATTACTATACAAACCCTACTGATATAAGTAGCTATCGACCAATCTGCCTTGCCTACAATCTAATCTCTACAAGCTGTTTGCTTCATGTCTCGAGAAACGCCTTGCTAAATACACCGAAGAGCATCAGCCAATTGAGCAAGTAGGATTTATAAGTACGTATTCAACTATAGACCACATTCAAAAAGATTACATCATGGAAGGGCGCTGTAGGCAAGAGAACCAGAGGCAGACCGGCGCGGCGGAGATGGCTGGATGAAATTTTGTAAGCAGCGGGAAAAGAATAGATTGATAAAGCGAGTGACAGAATTATGTGGAGAAAAATGGAGGAGCCTTTACTCTATAGAGAGATGTCCTTATTAGATAGATATACTATAAACAAAGAAATATATAATAATTGAATTAAAAGTCAAGAATTAAGATAAAGGAAAGGATTATGGAACCCGGAAAATTGCTTAAACTTTATGTGGAAGATTTTTTAATATCCTAGTAAAAGTCCTGTTAAAATTCGTTCAGTAGTTTCGGAAAAATAATTTATTTCGAAATCACAGATAGACTCTTCAATTTTATTATTTATATAGAGTATAGAGTATACATTGCATTGCATGCTATTTAGTCGTTATAAAATTGTAAATTGAATTTTCTATTTAATAAATAAAAAGGCTTCACTATTACGAGTATTATTATTACTATATTTTTATAAACATATACCATATATTTTTTTATATAAAATATATTAAATGATAATGGTTATTCAATAATACTCCTTTTGCTTTGCATCATGGTAAGTATATTTCCAGTTTTCCTAACGTTCACAATGTTCACATCGATAACAATCTCTACTATTCCGTGATCAATAATAGAAGTAGAATATCCTACGTATTATAATGTTCTAAATAAAGTGACATATTTCTTATTCTAAATATTTAGTTTTTCTTCATAACTCTTCTCGTATGACAGCATCTATATCGGCCGATCGTTGTAGAACCAAAGAGGTCGCTCGCCGACACGGCTATCCTGACGTAAGCTCGTCCTCGCACGCCTCCGCCTTCATGTCTCCAGAGGACCCCTTTGATCGCTGGGTGCTCGTCATCGAACGCATTTACTTCTGATGTGGCCGTACACCAACACGGCCTCATGTATCGTCACTCTGCAAGGAAATATCTCACGACAGTACTTGTTCGCTCGGCCACTCCTGACCTTAAGGGGGCAATACTTTTATAAATTTAAGATGTTATTACCAGATGTTATAGCCATGTACCATAGTCGTTTCATTCAATTTTGCGACGTAACAATAACACTTGAGTAAGTCTCTTAGATCACAGGAGTGTACCATTACTGAGCTTGCTTCATCACAACAATTTTCTTACTCAAGTTCCCATCTCCATCCTAATTCAACATAAATTACATCTTATCACAGTAACTATCCGCCTCGACTGGTACATGACCTACAGGCATTCATGAAAATGAAAATGCACCACCATCACAAAATAAATATCTTTCATTTCTTTGAAAGTACGTTAAAAATTCAAAATTGCACATAAAAATTTTAAATTAACGCTCCTAAATCACATTTTATTAGACATTTGGACATGTCACTGTGTCAAGTGTCAAGTGTTGTGAAATTACGTTCAAAAATGTAGGCACACCATAGCGATTATTATTTTTGGTAATCTTAGAGAACGAACGGTTTTTAAGCTTAATAAATCACGACCGATAAGTTTCTATAACAAATCTTAAAATCTTCGATTGAGATTGTTATTTTAAACTTCTAAAAACATCAATATTACGCATTGATTTGAAAACCGGTAAACCGATAAAACGCTCTATTTCCGAACATAAGTAAAACAAATCAACTACCGTGCACAGAGTACTTAAACATCACGTTGTAGCTTGCATGTCATAGACTAAGATGCCGGACAGAAGGAGAGGCATTGCAGGCCATCAAGTGAACGTTCATGGTACGAAATACACTCCTGTCAGGTTTTAGCTACAAGCTGACCTGTCCTGTACATGTCACATTTTATTAGAGTTCATGGTAAGGCACCTGCATCAAGACGTACCGTTTCTTTGACGAATCGTCAATGACGAGTCCCGTGTGAATCAGCACTAACCCGCCCACGTAGCGCTCATACCCTTCAGGGTATGATTGGTTGGTATTAGGCTTGCGTGGATCTTGATCGTTGGAGTTGAGGAAAAGTGGGTTCGATCTATATGTTGTTGGGTAACTGCTTATGGCAAACATTTCTTGCTTGTTAACGCCCAGTCCATGATTACAGATCGTTTCCGCATGTTACTAGCACATACAGATAAATAGTTATTATATCCTGTATGTATTTTGGATATCGGTTACTTTACTTTCATATTTTTTAATTTACAGTCTTTTTGCATTTGAATACATGTCATGTCAAATGGTTAAAATATTTCTTTGTGTATAATTTCTCGGCAAGAAATGTTTGTAAGAAGGATTGTTATGTTTAGGTCCTCGTCAAAAATATCTCATATTTAGAGCCCAAACAGATGTAATCTAGTTAATTAAGTAAAATTTTAATAAGCTTAATTAAGATAGTTAATTACATTAGTGAGTTGCCAGACAATCTTTCCCTAAAAGGAAACTGTAATTGTCCTTCTTTGATCTTGGTTGACTTGTAAATTTTGTTTGAACAAAAACACTTTGATTTGTAAATGTTTATGTTTTAATTACTCAAAATATACGCTTGAATAACTAAGCTAGAATAGGTAAGTGATACATTAAAAAAAACTATTTAAAACTTTAATTAGGTGAATTAAATAAATTAAATCAAAACGATACAGACGCAGTGTATTTTGATTGAATTTTATAATAATATTTCGAGAGTATTATTTATTTTCATTAACAGTTAAAAAATAAATAAGTAAAAAAAGCCCAGCCAAATTCGACTTGCACACGGAAGGTTTTCTACCATCGTACAATATTTAAGTTGAAAAAAACATGGTTTGTATTCGGACCGTGTTTAAACATACTCTGCAAAATTAGAAGTGCTAGCAATTACGATTCAAAAGATAAAGCCTTATTACAAGCAGACTGACTGCGGAGTATTACTAATAGGATCCCGTTGGTACCCTTTGGGGACAGAGCCTTAAAAAGAGACAGTCGGACAGTTATTACAGGCAGTTAAGGCTCTTGACTTGTTTCCATTTTCAAAAATTTACTGACAAACCTATTCTACAGTTGCTGTCAGTACAAAGTGTTCATTTCAAAATGTTCCAAACATAGACTTAAATATATAGACGGGCTGTTCCAAACAAAATCCGTGTCATAGTCGCGCCAGCCATAGTACTCAATCACTACGTGCCGCATAGAAATTAGAATACGGAGGGAGACGCGACGCTTACGTCTTGTTACGTTCACTACACACTTTTAGTACTGAACAGCATGTCTATATATTTGTCTGTGGTTCCAAACTAAAATAAAATGGAATCCAGACTTTTTTTCTATTAAACTTTACATCGCTATAAAAAGTAGTAGACTTTTTCTGCGCACGTCTATTTTAAAACGAAAACAAATACAATGTGAGTTGATTTCAGCTCAACTAGCAGCTTTTTAAAAACTAAACTTGATTTGCAATAAAATAGTCTTAAAATACAGAAGAGAATAGTTGTAGTAAATTGAATCGCAATAAAATAATGCTTTGTTACATATTATACAGAATGACATGGTTTTTAACGAATGGTTTTTGATAAATTGTCAGTTAACTATTTATTGAGAGTGATCAGGAAAGCGAAAAATAATTGAATGTCGTTGTTTTCATATATGTTACAGATCTCTTTAAATACTAGAAATATTTACCTACACTAAAAATGTAATATTTATAGTGTAAACAGGATTAAGCTATGAAACTTAACTTTATGTTTTAGTTTTTAACTTCATTATAACTTTACTGAAATATTTATTACTGTAAGTACAAAAAGTGTATAATATCAAATAAAAAATAAGCAGTAGGTATATAAAAGTGGAAATATGAAAATTCATTGGCTTTCCTCAAATTTTCAATTATGATTGTAATCATTATAATCTTGTTATAGGTCCACTAGGAAAACAGTCGTTTATGGGTAAGAGAACAGTTCCAACACCTTTACTCCGCTGTTTGTCTAATTTTTGTCTAATAGGTACTTGAAGACAAGCTTTGATGTTGGTGATGTAAAAATCTGAAACCAGACAAAAAAAAACATTAAAAGTTTTGGTCCAATTTTCATAATTGTTATTATAAATTTTCCATCATTAGGCGTGCTAGTATTACTAATTCTGAAATAACCAGTATCCATACGTAACAATACGACAAGAAACCGCTTTCAATGCATTTCCAATCCACATTCATGCGGATTCTACATTGACGTGGTCTTTGTGCAATGCGATAGTTACACTACAATGGTGGAACGAGGCCAGGGTCGTATTATGTGAATAATACGCATAAGCCAAAAAGCATATTGCAATCATCGATTTCATTTTGCTACAGAAATTGCTATAGAATTTTGCTTTTAACATGAATTAGCAAACTAAGCTACTCTTTCAAGTTACAAATAAACATTAGGTATTACTATATTGTAGGTTAAGGAAATTAAGAGCAAGAATAAATAGGGATGTTGATGCAAGTTATGCAAGTTCCTCAAACTTCAGTATACCGATAGTATTGAATATCGGTTAGTGACGTCACGTGATGTTTTTGGTGGGAAATTTGATAGTGATTTTTATTTATCAATATTTTATTATATTTTAAATTGAAGATTATTATTTTTTACAATTTTTTCGTGGATATTAAGGTTCTATCTATAAAATAAAATTGAATCCTAAAATTAGTCAACATCCCTATTATTAGCAGAATAAATTATTTTTTACTTGTGGCAACAATTCGCAGCAAAATCGAGAAGCGCAGACTGTTAAAAATGTATCCAACTTCCGGTTTGAGCAGGGGGTGATGTTGTAGTACATCTTATACGTCACACGATGACGTCATGCCTGACCTGAATCCCGCTATCGAAGTACTACATGGCTCGCAAAGTATATGTAGATTATACAAGTTCCTTACATGAACTAAAGGAGCACGGCAGCTCCCAAGGCGTGACCCTAGCCTGATGATTTAAAATGAATTAAATTGATTTTTTTATGCATTTATTGTTTCACTAGCTTTTACCCGCAGCTTCGCACGCGGAAATTATGCTTATCATATTTATCCCCTATTTCACCCCCTTGGGGGTTGAATTTTAAAAATCCTTCCTTAGTAGATGCCTACGTCATAAGAGAAATACGTGTGTGAAATTTTAAGTTTCTAGCCCTAAGAGTTTGGCCTGTGCGTTGATACATCAGTCAATCACTTTTGCCTTTTAAATACGAGTATCTTACATAGATTTATAAATAAACTACGAAATCGCCCTCGCTTCGCTTCGGGAAAAATATTTAAAAAAATATAATATAGCCTATGTCACCCGGTGATAGTGTAGCTTCCCAACAGTGAATGAATTTTTCAAATCGGCTCGGTAGTTTCGGAGGCTATTCAATGCAAACAAACAATCAAATCTTTCCTCTTTATAATATTAGTATAGATATAGGGTAGAGGGACCAATGCCAAAAGTGAAGGCGGTAGTTATCTGTGACTGTGAGGTCTAATATATTTAATATTCAACCCGCGGCTGCGCCCCATTTCTTTTGCTTACAATCAACCATAAAACCCATATCCCACCGAATTACACGCACGGAAGGGAAGTGTAAAAGACTTTTGGCTCTTTCGTTTATTGATATAAAAACGTTTTCTGTACTGGAAACTGGAATAGAAATTTTATTTATCAAAGAGATACGAATACGTAATTCAATTTGGAAGAAGCTTCGTTAAGTTCAAGCGTATTATAAGTAAAGTAAGTAATAAAGAAATATTTTTCTATCAAGCCTTTTGAAAACTGAATGCTAAGAAATTGATTTAGTCGTTCTTTTCCTCAATGATAACACTTTTCTTTAATGGCGGTACAAGCAAAAAAATATTTTCTTTAGTGGAAATTGGAGTAGGAATTTTATTTATTAAAAAGATACGAATACGAAATTCAATTTTGAACAAGCTTCAAGTTCTTTAATGGCGGTATAAGCAAAACATTACATGCATAAAATGTTAAAATATTATAATTACATGGCGACATCGAAGATGGCGAAGCTGAGGTCCGAACTCCACTGGGGGTGCCCTAAGGATGCTTGCAATCCCTACTTCTCGCAGAGGGTGAACTAGTCCTCCCTGTTTGCAAATCTTCTCAGCTGAGCATTTCAATCTCGCCTGCCCAAGCTAGCTGTCCGCATGAATCTGTAAAAGCCGATAAGACCAAAAACAACTGTCCATTCGAAACAAAAACTAACTATGGAAACAAACCAGTGGGCAAGTCTGAACAAGTAATTTATTATTTCCATTATAAAGCGACTTTGCTTCTTCATACATTCTTCATCTATACGTCATATCATAACATGAAGTCCGTCGCGTCTGTCTGTCTCTTTAAGAAGATTTACTGATACAATGTAATATTTAGGTATAATAATTAGACTGGTCCGATTTTCTCATTGTAAAAATGTATTATTAAATTATGTTAACATTGTACTCCCTTAATGGGTAGGACGTAGCGATTTATAAAACTACCAACACTGTACCACATTTGTCCACAATAAAATATTTTGATTTTCATTTTGTCTATATGAACGCGATAAACTCAAAAACTACCGAACAGATTTTTGTACGGTTTTCACCAATAGATAGTGTGATTCCTGGTGTATAACTCATTATTTTTTTATTTAAATTGACTGAAATCCACGCGGGCGAAGCTGCGGGCGGAAGCTAGTAGTTAATAGTTGTTAGCGTAGTCTTTACTGAAGTTGAAAACGAAAACAAAACTATCGGTACGAGTACAAGTCGGTATAAAATTGTACAACTAAGGCACAAATCAGTTCTTTTGATCTTCTGAAGCTTGTAATACAGTTGACATTGCTTTAATCTGAGATTGAAAGTTACATTTAAAAATAAGTAAAAATAGATACTTTGTAATTTAAATGCCAAACGAATGTCTTTTATTGAGTAATTTTTTTAATGGAAATAGCCGGCAAACGAGCTGACAATCTACCTGATGGTAAGTGGCTGTCGTCGCCCATGGCAACACCAAAGACCGAAGCATCCGACCGACCGACCGACTGAAGCATTGCCGGCCAAGAAAGAGAAAAGAAAAAGAAAGAAAATTTTGTATAATAAAATCTAATTTAAGTAACTTTAAACATCCTAAAAGTTAAATACTTTACGCAAAATCAAGGAAAATAACCCTAGAAGTAGATTATGAAACTCAAGTTTAAAATAGACTGGGACTTTTCGGCTACCGACCGAAACAAATAAAATGAAAGTTTAAAGTTACGATCTTATTTTGCTAATTTTAAATATTAAATATCAGGTTAATCCACAATTTAGAAAAAGAGAAATTCAAAAATAAGTATTTGTGAATTTACGTTACAAAATAAATCGATATTGTAACAGGAATTGATGTATTACTTAAGTATGAGTACCGTTATAATACTGTAACCTCCAAATGTGTGTTATTTGAAAAATAAATCATGATCAATTATGGTTACGCTTACGAATTTTTATAATTTACTTTACTTTTATAATTCATTTAAGTAACCGTTAAGTGACTCTGAGTGCGGCTGTGAGTGTACCTAAACCTTTTTATTAGCCTTCTATACAATAATATTATAATGAGTTTGCTTACAAAATTACCTTGCTGGACCATCTGCGCTGCAGGCGGGAAGACTCACTAAACTAGGTTACAGAGTCGGCCCGTATTAAAATTCATAGCTGGTTACTCACAACAAACGGTTTAATCAAAACATTATTCTTATTAAAATGTGTAATTATTTTCCACTCATCACTTATTCTATGTTAATTTACTTTGCTGGAGCAAATTGTCTCCGTTACGTAATATAATACGAGTTTACAGGGTTCACACGTATTCTTCATTACGTCAGTTAATTACGCTGTATATTATGTGCTTAGTAGCGGCGTTAGAGTTAGGGTGCTTTTCCACCAGAGATGTGCTATGCAGCTATGCTGCGAAGATGTGAAATCCAATAAATATGATTGGTTCAATAAATTGACTGATTTCTACTAATGAATATGATTGGTGGATATCAAACGCATCCATAGCAACGTAACATAGCATATCTCTGGTGGAAAAGCACCCTAAGACGCTGCTGGGCAACCGCCCAGGGCGCCAGATTTACAGGGGCGCCGCAGGTATATATAACAGTTAAGTGCTCATTAATAGGTTAATTATGTCTCAATTTAAATATAGTATTAGAATTCAATTAAACCGAAAAAAAAACCCGTGACAGCTTTTTCAAATTATATTCTTATTCTCTTGACACTATCTCTTTGTACGTACACTATCATTGCTCGCAAATCTCCCGACACAATTACCAAGTCAAAATTGCCTACCACTCGATCCGCTATGAATGTCGGATGAAGTTCCACTTAAGCAGCTGAATGCTCTCGAATGTCATGACGCTCCGACGATATGGTGAATAATTCTAGCCAAGTGCACATCGAGGCCGTAATGCGGTTAAAGTGGCGGACATGGAGATTAATCGATCCAGCCCAAAGTGGCTTCTTCATAGAATTATTATGCTTGACCCACACCGCTTACAGTTGATGAGACTTGTAGATAAAAAAAATTACAAGATCACAACTCACAATCTTTATTTGCCTCTTTGTAATCAAAACCGTAAAAATCATCCGTAATCAAAACAAAACTCTTATAATTTCGTCATGACCGTCCACAGCATTGCGCAGAGACCTTTAGTTGGCATGGTTGACATACCTATTTATTAAAAGTAAAAAGTGGTGAAACAAAATCTTTAACACAAATTTTTCAACTTCGGATTGAAAAGTATATAAAAATTTTGTATTCAAAATAAAAACTTCAAATCAACATCAACTACTTTTTGAGCATTGCGGTCACAAACTTTCATTATGTGGTTTAATTTTTGCCTTTAAAGATGATAAGTACCTCTCCTTTTATACCTTTTATGTTTTAAGTACAATAAAGATTAAATAAATACATGTATAAGTAACCTACATGTATATAACCTACATGTAACGTTAAATGACGGCTGATGATAAGTACTAAGTACAGTGCTGTGGTTGTTTTAAAATAAAAAGACCCCATTCCACTGCAACCACTTTTCCGAGAAAGAAAAGAAAATTGCACTGAAATTGAATTACACTTCTTCGGATTTACCGACATTAAACCTCTTATGAGAGATGAAATGCTTTATAAAAAGGAATGATTTAAACTTATTCAATTGTGTAGATTTTTATTATATTTATTAATTACTGGTGGATACCCATCAGCAAAAATCTTCCACACGCAAAAATTTTTCTAATGACAATGACAGATCAGTGTTGACAGTCTGTATTATGCGCCATCTTCACATATTATCTTCCAATTTTCGTATGGGAAAAGTGGAAAATCTACTTTATCACTGAACTGAATGTGCCTATATGTATAATTCTTTTATTGGTCTCAAACTGCCTTCGGATTATTGCCTTTTATTATTTCCCTTGCCAGGGTTATTAATTTTTCAAAAATCTAATGATGCATTTTTAGTTTTAATCAAAATCGGCCCCAAGACTCCTTTGACTACTTTTCGCTATTTCTCATTGTTTTGAATTTGGCCATCCACGCACACTTGAAAAATTCATTCTGTATATGTTTAGATTATAGATAGGTTTTTAGTTGTGCCATTGACATGGCCGTATCTCGTTATTATTACACTCCAATATCTTAGACAGATTGTACAGACAGCAAATGAATTAAATATGCAGGTCATGATACAAAGACTTTAATGTAATGTTTAAATGATTGTGTTATTTTCGACTATAAATCATACCTTACATACGTTTATAGGTAACATAATAACAAAAACATTATGTAATATTAAAAATTAAATACCTATCTCATGCCCTACATATACCTAACTCTTTTGCTGAGTGTACATAGGCAATATTTTTATTATTTCAGAATATGAAGATAGGATAAATATATATAATATATATATAAATAGGATAATTTGCATAAAATGCCGCTCATTCTAGTGATAGCGCCACCTGGTGTCAAATCGAATTAAATCAATTGCCTAAGCTGATTTTGTTATGCCCACTATACCCTAATGGCTGTTTCAATAATCAATCTATCCTTTATTCTTAGATCACATACCAAGCAACTGTCAAAAAGGCACATTATAGTTTTATTTGCACACTAACTTATCACGAGATTAAGGATAATATTATATGATATTGTTTTTGGAAATGAAACCTTTGATAAGTTATATCGATTAGATATTTGAAAATTGTACAAAATCAAGGCTTTTAGTTCGTATTAATCAGATACTGTATCTATTTTAGGATTGTACAAATTACGTATGAACTCATAATGGAGTTGTCGAATGTAAATTAATGTTTAATGTTATTATTAAATGGTCATTCGAAAGGCCATTTCATTATAAACAACCGTTAAAGTTCTACGAAAGAGCCACAGATAATAATAATACGAGGACCCCGCGCTACGAACCGTAGACGTTCTACGTTGTTACGTAGCTTGAAGCTACGAAAAATGTTTATGCCCTTTTTAAAGGCTAGTTCCACCGAAGCGAAAAAGCGAGGACGAGCGGCGTAGCAGTCAGACTCCAATTGAGTACGGAGAGGAGAGCTGGGTAGAACGCAACAGATAGTGAGTGAGGTGCGATTGTGGTATGAAATTCCCAATAATATACATATAATAATACTAGCTGCCCGGGCGAGCTTCGTATCGCCTAACAATCATATTAAAAAATAAGGGTTGATCGTAGAAGGGTGAAAATTGAAGATTGTATGTATTTTTGTATGTTGTATCATAAAAAAATAGAAATTAAAAATTTTGTCTAAAAAATAAAATAAAAAATTTAGGGGTGGACTACCCCTAACATTTAGGGGGATGAAAAATAGATGTTGGCCGATTCTCATAGATACCGGATAAGCACAAAAAATTTCATCAAAATCGGTCAAGCCGTTTCGGAGGAGTATGGCAACGAAAACTGTGACACGAGAATTTTATATATTAGATAACGCGCCTTTTTAGCGTTCCGAAGCAAAATCGGAATCCTTATAGTTTCGTCATGTCCATCCGTCCGTCCGACCGTCGGTCTGTCTGTCCGAGGCATAGTGCCGAGATCCTTAGTGCTTGAAAGCAGTAATTTGGCATGGATATGCATATTTATTAAAACTCCAAAATCGTAGAATAAAATTTTGAAAAATGTTTTTTTCAGTGTATCTCCCCTACAGGTGGGGTATTGTTGAAAAGGTCTTTCAAAATATTATGTGTCTTCTAAGACCATTTTTGGAATTAGGGATTCGTTTGTGAAATATGTATTTGGCTTTAATGTGCTAATTTTGGGTAGAGTCAAGGCAGGGGGTTACCCCGGTTTTTTAAATTAGACAATTTCTATAATACTACGTCCTCAAATGAACGCTATGATGAGATGATGATCCTGTTGCTTTAAGGTGATAATGTAATCATATAAAGTTGATTAGTGGTCTAGCAAAGGTTCCCGGATGCTATTTCCAACAGGAACAAACATTTTTGTGTGACAAAGTTTTTCTCTAATGTGGATGTGTGACGTCTTATTCTCGGAAATTACCCGACAACTGAGTCGAGAACTACATAGTGCTATTAGTCGCACTGAAACAAAAAGATATGCTATCCTCCTGTTCCTTCTCCTACTCCACTCTCCATCATAAAGAATAATAAAAGAAAAAATATATTTTTTATTTATAATTATTACAAGCTGTGCCCTTCGGTTTCACCCGCGTTAATTTGGAGAAAAAACTAACTACTAAAATATATGATGTTAAAGCCTATAGCCTTCCTCAATAAATTGACTATCAAACACAAAAAGAATTTTTCAATTCGAACCATTAGTTCCTGAGATTAGCACGTTCAACCAAACAAACTTTTCAGCTATATAATATTAGTATAGATTATATTCATTAGCCTAAGACTCGGCTTTTCAATTTTACGGATAAAGGAACCGAGCACCGTAATCTTCATTACTCTAAGGCACAGAACATCATTAATCAAGTAAACAGAGCATATTTCAAACAATAGAATTAACTATCCGTTTCTGAAAGCAGTTGATCTAGAACGCCAAGCAATCCCCATTCTCGTGGGTGCTCGACAAACCGCTTTATCACGATAAGTAAATGACTTAATAACAAAACAAGGACGAAAATAGCATTAGGAATACAAATACAGGGACTTAATCCTCTAGGGTGGTGTGATATTGTTTTTGGCAATGTCATAGTGTAATTTATTCTAGGACTAGCGCTCCGCCCGCGACTTTGCTCACGGCTTCCGGGATAATCTGTACCCTATACATTGATGTATACTAGCGTATAGAACCGACACTGCGAACACCATGTATGTACCAATGAATTGGCGCCACGTAGCTTCAATCTTCAATGGATTCGTTCGATTTTGAAAGGAGTACGGGGGCTCAATTTTGAAAATGGAACCTCCCGGCGGGACACATTTTGTTCGAGATGTCTATTCTATGATATTATACTTCAATGACCCTATATGTTATTCTACATCATGTTCTTCCTGTGTGCTAAATTTCACTAAAATATGTTTAGTTGTTTTTACATGAAAGATTAACAAACATCCATTCATATCATTAATTAATCATTAGTAGAATTTAAAGAACTTCATCCTCCATCTATCTTTGAGTTTAAATCAACTAACTTCCCTTGCCCATGGCGGTAGATACCATTGAATAAAGAACAGGGTAACAGCGAGTCCACCATTAAGCAAAGAGAGATCTCCCTATGTTTATATATATAAAGAAAGAAAATAAGAAAGAAACATTTATTCCAACATAGGCATTGCAACAATGTTTAAAAATTGGTGGTTTTATTATTATTTATATTATATTATACAACAATTTTTAATTGCATTCGGAGTTGCAGCTACCAACATGCCGGAAAAGTGTCGCACTCAGAATACGGCGTATTTAAGTAACAGATACTTTCTACGTCCTCTGATTTTTCAGTGCGCCCGTTAGTCAATGTAGATCAGCGAGCGATATACTTTCTATGTGTATACATGGGGAACGGTCATGCCCAATTGTTCATTTTTGAAACTGTGTATTATATATATGTACATGTGAAAGTTGTAAACTTCGATGGCATAATCTATGACGTAATCTATCTCCTACTGTTATATTTCCCGTGACATGAAAATACTACGGACCATACAATAAGATATCACAACAAAGACTTTGGAATAATCATTTATATTTTATAAAAACCGGGGGTAGAAACTAACACAACACGTCGCTTGACTTGACGAATACAATCACCACAGCATTACCGCGACAATAATAGACAAATAGAGATGAAAATATTCCCTTTCAAGATCATCCCTTATTTTTTTAGCATTATTGCGAATGGTATTTTTGAATAGAAAATAATGGCCTTTATTCAACAAAGACAGTCTGTTCAATGTGTTCATGCTTTAAAACCCCCGACTACAAAAAAAAGTCTGAATAGTTAAAAAGCAAAAAATTATAAAACATACCTTTAAAAAGTCATAAATAATATGAATATTTAGAATTTATAATACAAGATAACATAATTATAATATTTAAATGAAAACTTTGTCGTGTCGAGGGACCGCTCAATACCAAGTTACATATGTACATATATCTTTACATATATGTATATATTTGTACCTACTCGGATTAGCCACGTATACTCAGGTACATTAATGTTCAATGTTGCTTCATGTTAATGTTTTTGGTAGGTTGTTACGTTCGTAGTTAATTTTTATTGATTAAGTATTTATTTTATTAAAGTAGTTTAACATGGAGCGATCCCCCGAGACTATTCAGATCCCTAAACACAGGAAAATTGTTTCCATATAATTTTTATACAGAAAATAGACATTAAAGCTGACAGTAAAATTCTCAACTTTGTAATGACTGACGGCTTAAGTAGACATCATCCTCTGGCAGTATAATTTGTCTGAAGACGAAATTTAAATTTACCTTTGTTTGTACCTCAGATTAAAAAACATCTGAGGTTTGTACGTTTTAGAAGGTATGTACATGGAGGAGCCGGGATATTATGTAGTTGACAGTTACATTACTCGTATTTGTTGTTCGTCACATATCAGATAAAATATAGGTGAAATGGTTAGATAGATAATAGGTTCAAATACATTCAACCAATTATTCACTGACCTACCTCGTCACGGAAAAGGCTGAGAGCATACCTCACGCTGCTTCAGTATGGATTGGTGGTGGTTAGCCAACCCTAAATGTTGGAAGTATTTATGGTGCTAGAAAGCCTCCGACATAGCTTCACGACTGTTATCTAACGAGTCGACTGCCTTCCTAAACACGGAAGCGCTCAAGTTTTCATACAATTAATTAACCCAACCACACTATCAACCACGCCGCAATTACTGAACTTCGTCGACCACTTAGGATCGACACAAGCTGTTGCCTTGCTCTCGCAAAGTTGACGCGGAGACATGTATATAATTTTACTCTCAGCCACACAAACAAGTCAACTAAAACAAAAATATTTGTGAATTATTTAGCCCTATAGCCTATAGCCTTTTGCGCGACTTTGAGCTAATTCATAAAACAGTAAGCCTAAACCACGACTTGGAGATGTGTGAAACAGAGATACTATAATGACTTGCCAGTGGCCAATTACACACACTGCTCGAATACCTTTGACTTTAGGTAATGAGGTAGGTATACGGTACGGCAAGAAATAAAGTAATTTCCGAAAGCAGCCTTTCCAAATTGGATACTACGAGAGATATTTTCAAAACGAACAGGTATATTTTTCTCAGGGAATGATATCCGTTTAACAAGAAAGGAAAATAACATCAAAAATCTTATTATTAAAGCTAGAATCTGATTTGGGTACCACAAAAGCCATGAATTAAATTAATTTCAGGGAATCTTTTGTGCGAGTCTAACAGAGCATTCCCAAATTAAGTCTACCCAACGACAACAAAAATATTGTACAAAATTAAGCATCTGGGAATATTTGTAATTTTCAAGGTGTACTTTATTTTTGTACAAGTTATTTCGTAGTTATTAAAAGTGTAATGATAATGACAATGTAATTAGTTAACTGCTAAGTTAACTATACTAAGCTATGTAATTAGTTAACTTAGTAGTTATATTAATAATTTTTATTTCAATGGATTAATTTCTAACCGACTTCAAAAAGGAGGAGGAGGTTCTTAATTCGACTGCATTTTTTATGTTTTACCTTATAAATTTTTCGGGTGTACTGATTTTGATGATTCTTTGTTTATTTAAAAGCTGGTACCTGTTATGTGATCGCATTTAAATTTGAGCGAGAACTGACGAGTAGTTGTTATATATCCCTAATTTTGAAGTCGGTGAATTTTAAAGTTTTTTAGAAGAAATATATTGAATATGTGACGACCCGTGTGGCGCAATGGTTACCATGCCGGATCGCCGCGCCAAGGGTCCTGGGTTCGATTCCCAGCGAGGCAGAAATTTGAATGATGAGTTTGAATTTCTGTTCTCGGTCTGGGTGTAAATGTCCTTGTCTTGTGTGTTGTCCATGGCACCCACGACACAGGGAATCCTAGTGTGGGGCTATGAGTGTGAAGCGTTATTTATTTATTTATTTATTGACCAGAACTCCATAGACCAGGACTCCATAGACCAGCCGGCAGTGAAAATAAGCGTAGGGCAAAGTTTGAAGATCAAAAACCCAGCATGCCGATTTTAATTACAGGTAGCGAATAACTTTACAAGACACTTATGTTGGAACTGGTTTTAACAGTCTTATGTGTCTTCAACGGACTCCAACCGCCTAAGAGAGGCTCCTTATAGTGAGCAATGCCTATGAATGCAATCTTTTTATCATCACATTACCGGACTACTGTATGCTTCGCTGCAATGTACAGCTTTAGCTCATAATTAAAAAAACTCCTCATCATTCAAATTTCTACCTTGCTGGGAATCGAACTCAGGACCCTTCCAAAAGTTGTCCGGTGGTTCATCTTCATTGTCAATGTTCTTCATTGTTATTAATTAATTTATATCATACTATGTTGACAACAGTCTTGCATTTCATTTAGCTTTTGTTTCTAATGCTTTGTTTTTTTAGTTTTTTTTTTTCTCCTCGTTAATCATAATTTATCCTTAGTTTAGGAGAGATTACTGAAATTATGAAATAAATAATTAGCAAATAGTAAATTTCATCCTCCAAAATCACCAAATGACTGATGTCGTCATCTAAGATAATGTATGTGTAAATTCGAAACTTATGCTATTACCTAGTGGAAATTTCCTCATCGTATTCAAATTGCTCACATAATTTTGGCATTATGAAAAACGCTGACAGGAAGCGGGGTGGAATAATAGAGGACAATGATATTTTATGAAAAAATGTCCTTGAATAGAACACTTTTAATATAACAACAGCTTTGAAATATTTATGGCCCGGTTTATTTAGTTCATTATTTTATTACAGTAACGAGGTATTATAATTAATTGGTAAGTTCACAGTTCAGTAAAGTTAAATACTTTTTGAATGCACATATACCTAATACTATTTTACTGCGTTTTCTAAGGATCTTTTTCTAGCTTATTCAATACGAGTAACCGCCCTCGCTTTGCTTCGGTTTTCTTTATTTTTTACACCTTGAGTTACATTATTGGAGTTTTATTAAGGATCCCTATTTTTTTTGAAAATATAATATAGCCTATGTTACTCGGGGATAGTGTAGCTTTCCAACAGTGTAAGAATTTTTCAAATCGGTTCAGTAGTTTCGGAGCCTATTCAATGCAAACAATCAAATCTTTCCTCTTTATTATTAGTATAGATTAAAGAGAGAGGTAAAAAAATAACAATATTTTTCTTTACCAATATTCTATAATATAGGTAACTATGTCAACGTTGATAGTGGCGTACAATAGTGGTTTTTGGTGTTACATTTATTTTATGTCTCATAAAGGCGGTCATAAAGCTGGCATGTAGTAACGGGGTGGTAACAAGCTCCAAGGTGTATCGGAAAGGTCACATAGCTCGTAAAATGTCAGGGGACACATATCGGAGGACACATAATAATAATACTCTGGCTTCTACACTAAAAGCCGATCTCATCCTTCCTAAAGTTCCTATCCTAACCAATTTAATTGAACATCCTGCATGTAATTTTAGGAAACATTAATTAACTATATTTACATAATAATAATATAATTTTACGACCCGTGTGGTCGTATCATTACCGATGATACCGCAATAGACCAACTTGAGGGTCCTTGGTTCGAATTTCAGCGAGAAATAAATGTGAATTACATTTGATTCGATGGCGATATAAACTTATACAATAAATTAGCAGATAACAATGCGAAAGTACGATAGAACATCACTAGTGGAAAATATAGAAGGTACGTGAGCTTGGAGGGTCAACTGTAAAAGTATCTGTAACAGTACCAAAGAACTGACGTCATTGTTAAATGGATAATAAAACAAGGATATATTGGTCACAGTTCGCTTTCGGATACATTACATACGATATACATACATATATGATACACGAAAAACGTACGGATATAAAATATCCGTTTATTAGGTAGGTACCCACAGATTACACTATTGTGTGACAATTGTCAGGACACTATTAGATGTATTCCTAATCTTTAGTGGGGCTCTTCCACTTCCATCTATACTAATATAAATAATAAAACTATTTTCTATATTATTAATGAAACAGTAAGGTATGTGTCCGTATGTTAAGTTATTACAGGGTAACCACTGAGAATTTACCCCCTATGGGTTCCGTTCCTAAAGGGTATACCTATGTATACCCTGGCTAAACAGGTTCAGTTTATTTACGGGTTACGTTCGTCACTTTGCCCAAGATCGGTATCAAAATCTACAACCACAAAATTCGGAAAAACTTTCGTATGACTGACAGATACGTGTGTCACGAGTAGGTGATACCTAATAAGAGTTCCGATATTTTGTGTTCAAGGAACATTAAATTGTTAATTCAACTACAAATTAATTGTATTCCTACATTGTATTAATATAGATATTCATGACTGCAATTAAAAATTGGACCGTGGTCAAGCATTAAGTTATTTGTGTAAAAAAAACACTTCGCAGTTAAATTATGAAGACAAAAAGTAAGAGTAAATAAATATATAAATAAATTTTGGTAACTAGGCACAACGTAATCATGGCTACAAGTTTTAAATTAATACACATTAAGGTCGTTAAGGCTTGGCTCGGCCTGTGTCGCGTGAATTTTGTGGCCTGCTTTATGAACAAAATTGCCGTCCCGTAAGTTAAACTAGGAATTGTCGTTTAATAAACAATACATGTCATTCGACGGAAACATTGCGAGTTGTTATTTTGTTATTATCCGTCGTATCCAGAAACGAAAGTTTCCTAAGTTTCGTAATTATTGTTTATAAAATGGGATTAATTAATGACAATATATTGACCTTTAAAGCGTTGTAGTGTTGTTTCTGAATACGGGCGTAGCGTAGCTCTACTCTACCTACAGATTATGATCTACGACTCTACGTGCACGTAGGTCTTCTCTGTACAGAAGACCACTTGAAGCCGAAAATATATAATAAATAGAACCTAAATAAATACCTAAATATTAGTATTTGTAGGTTGTTACGCACTTTTGTATTACATAAATTTAAATTATATTACAGTTTATTGAAAAAATTAAAAACGAGGATTATCAATTTATTAGGCGGCCCCTTACAGATGTTTTTTTGTTTACAGATGTGTGGATTCTGTTGTTAGATTGTATAATACTAGTTATACCTATTCTTTAGTTAAAAATAAAAACAATTGGCTATCGCTGTCCTACTGTATCAAATGGCGTAGCGCGCTTACTCTTTCTCACTCTAAGCAATCTTTAACAGCTGTCAACTCCTATTTGTAGACCCCACATGTGGGTATCTTTGTCAATAAAATTAGGTATTTCATGACCTTAAATTATCGCTAGTTTGTTGCTGGACATCCTGTATAAAATATGTAATGTTACTTACTCATCTACACCGATGCCAAGAGATTGCAGTCAAGACGTGTGCAACAACGGCACCCATGACTTTTCAACGGCATCCATGACTTTATGTTTCTGTGGATCCGAGTATAGTTTGTTTCAGTAACAAGTGCATTAAATTATCCCTAAAAGTTAATTCAAAATAATTAAATTAAAAGTACTAGCGAGCACATTTTAATAGGTAGCCTAGCCAAACCCAACCTCATTGTGTATGTATAAAAATTTGATTTTAATTAAATATTCGATCTTACTCTTTCATTGATACCTACCTATATATAGGTATTATAATACATTATTTTCAATATTTGCATTGGTTAACTAACGTTAGCGTGAGCGTTGGCCGGATTGGCTTGTAAAAGTTTGGTTTACAAATATTTTTTTATACATTCAAATCTAATGAAACAGTGATTTAGTTATGAACGTCGCTCTTCTACAGGACGGGCTCGAGTTTGAATTTTACGAGTAATTATTCATTTATCTTTTTCTTCGGTATAGGTAAGCTCCGCCAGGCAGAATAAACTTTTAGGAATAAAAACAGTTATTAGTAAAACGATCTTGTTATGAAGCAATCATGAATACCTATATGAACACAAAATGTAGGAATACAATTATAATAAGTGAAATGAAAAAAATTTTTTTTTTAAACGCTTTTATTTCAATAATGTTTAGTTTATAAAATTAGCTACAAGTTGTGAAAATTTCAAGTCTCTACGTAAAATAGAACATAGAGAATTATGCGTCTAAAGTCTGAAAATCGTTTTTTTTTTTTTTAACAACAAATAAACAATGAAAATTAGTTTAAAATATGATTTTCGTGTATTGTCATGGGAAATACACATGTCTGCCAAATTTCATCAATTTTCATTAAAGGGAAGTCATTCAAATTAACGTTACAAGATTTGATCCACCGAAGTGAAAGTAAATAAAAGCGTTTAATTAAAAAAGTACCTATTATTTAAATGTTTGAATAATCTTCGCTGTATTATTCATGTTAGTAACTACCTACTTTGTACTTAAAAGTTGTTCTCAATTATTTCTCAGAATCGCTTTACAACAACGTCCCTAACTGCGCATTTCGGCGTTGGTAAATTATTAATATTATGTATTTTTATTGCGTTAATGAGAATCTGGAGTGGCTTTCAGAATAAATCAAATCGTCTGCCCACGTCCCAAGATAATAAGAAGTTTTCTAACTTTGAGGTTATCTGACACCACATGAATCGCCTTGAAACGCCTCTGACACGTACATATGTAGGTACTGCCTAATGTAAAAGTTTGCAATAAGTTCTTAAACAATCCATACATAGAAGTTAAGCTATTTTAAGCTTAATGGGGCCAAAGGCAATGGGGCAATTTTAGTACTTAATTTACGGTCCTATCCTATTTATATAAGACTAGGAAATCGCCCTCGTTTCGTTTCGGGAAAAATAGTAGCCTATGTCACCCGGGGATAGTGTAGCTTCCCAACAGTGAAAGAATTTTTCAAATCGGTTCGGTAGTTTCGGAGCCTATTCAATGCAAAAAAACAACAAATCTTTCCTCTTTATAATATTAGTATAGATTTAAAACCATGAGCCCAATCGTATACCAAACGTCAGTTCTTTCGCGATTACCTATGTAGATTCACGTGAAGATATGGATTTTGTACATTTCAGTTTTTCAGTGATAAAATATTTTAGTACGCTTATGACAAGTTTATGATAGCTTAATAAAGATTGAGACTATATACAAGATTTTATTTAATTCAAAATACCCTAAAAAATCAGCTATAAAAGATACTTCTTATGACGCGAAATTAGATACTTAGGTTATTTTTTTTGTAGTTTTAAGATCTCAATGTTATAAGATAATGATAAGAAAAAAGGGATGTAAGTAATTAATTTAAGAGCACCTAATATAATTTCAATAGGTACTTTTCTTCATCTAAGTAAGTAGTTATGACCACAAACTAGTCCCGAACGAAATTTCAAAATGACTCCTTCAGAAACTATGTAAAACACTCTCAATCAAGATAAAGTTGTGACCGGTGGAGTTGATGACCCGAGACGAGGAAATTAAACTGTTATCAACCATTGAAGTATTATTACTAGTGTATAGAACCGACACCGCGAACACCATGTATACTATGTCCCAAAGCATTAGCGCCACGTGGCTTCAATCTTCAATGGATTCTTTCGATTTTGAAAGGAGAACCGGGGCTCAATTTTGAAAATGGAAACGGGCGGGACACATTTTGTTCGAGATGTCTGTTCTGTGACATTATACTTCAATGGTCCCGCCCGGGAGGTTCGATTTTCAAATTTGAGCCCCCGTTCTCCTTTCAAAATCGAACGAATCCATTGAAGATTGAAGCCACGTGGCGCCAATGCATTGGGACTTGCATGGTGTTTGCGGTATCGGTTCTATACGCTAGTAATAATACTTCAATGTTATCAACAGGCATTTACACTCTGTGACGCTCGTGTGGCTGGGAAGAGTGGGAAGAGATATTTGGGTCAAGGGTGGTCGGGTGCCGCTGTTAGAGGGATTTTGCAATTATTGCCTCTCGCATTAACGACGCTGCCGACTGATGTTAAATGACGCTTGTCATTACTGTGCAAGCAGGGCAAGTTTATAAATTAATTAAATGACAATTTTCAAGTAAGTAGGTAATAAGTTTTATTCAAACTAAATCGCATTGGCATTTATAAGCATATCTCTCTCTTAATCTCTTGTTTTTAATGTTTCTCGGAAATTTAATATGTAGGGTACCTAAGCAGTAGTAATTTTGACCCCCCTCCAATTAATTGACCTTTTGATTTAAATTCCATTTATTAAAAGTTGTATTGATTTGATTTACGAGGCACGAAAAAATATTCTTATTTTTCTGTGTTTATAATACTGTCAAACGTAACTGACAGTTGTCATCACTAAATACTTTCTGAATTCAGTCACTTATTTTATCGATTGATACGTGTTTTATCAGCATATAGTATATAGCATATATTATATAGTATATAGCAGTGATAGCCTAGCGGTTAGAACGTTGGTCTCCCGAACCAAGGGGCCCGAGTTCAAATCCTGGCACACGCACCTCTAATTTTCAAATATTATGTGCGTATTAGAAGTTAATTATCACTTGCTTCGGTGAAGGAAAACATCGTGAGGAAACCTGCACACCTGAGAGTTCTCCATAAAGTTCTCAAAGGTGTGTGAAGTCTACCAATTCGCACTTGGCCAGCGTGGTAGACTATGGCCTGTACCCCTCACATTGTGAGAGGAGACCCCGAGCCTAGCAGTGGGACAATTATGGGTTGTTGCTTTGCTTTGCTTTATTATGTGTTTTATCAATATCCGTCGAAACGAAGTTTTATCCGAACGTTTTAGCCTTTGTTATTTATTACCAGTGACTTCAAGTATAGGTTTTTTTAATAAAACAAAGGACGGTTTAAATTCAAATTCAAAATCATATTTTATATACATTATGTGTATTGTTCTAATTAGAACAATATGTAAAACAATTTTTTAAATCATGCGGTATGAAAAATTATGTTAGTGTGAATACGGTGTCACTGAACATGCCAGCTCGACCTATTTTGCTGTACCTAAGCATAAAATGTACCTTGAAATACACATTTAAAAATCTCGCTACTCTAAGAAGCGCGGTAGGCGGGATAAAATTAAGTACAAAATGGTTTTACAGGGGCTTACTTTTCTTTCCTCTGAAATACGTAGGTACCTACTGTAATATCTTGTACATTCGGAAAAATTGCGTACCTTGCGGCTTGCCCTAGTTGTAGATGTTTTTTCACTTTCAAACTTAATTGTTTCGTTAGATGAAACTGATAAAATACTTTTTTTTAAAACACTATTTTCTTGTTTCCTACGTGTAAAGAGGTGTCTCATATATTAATCTGACACGTTAGTTTAGTGTAGAAACAGCCATCTATCGTTTGTTTCAGGAAAATATAATAAATTAAAAGTGTATAAATAATACTATAAACTCCCTAAACCCAATAAAACACAAAAAAAAATATTTATAATTTTACAGACGATAATTTCTAGAGCGGTTTGGACGTTAATTTACCTCTCCTGTAAATCTCAGTTTTTGACATGTCGCTTTATACGTAGAGACCGCCGATTTATGCGTACAGAAAAATGTAATATCAAGTATTACATGAGCTCGCAGCAGGCTGCCTTTATTCACGTCATGTTCATGGATTAAGGTTTTAAGCGAAGGTATTAACACGACGTAGAAGCAGTAGGTACTAAGTACTTTATTTCATTCTTTTCTTAAACAAAGCGTATATAAGCTCCGGGGCTTATTATTTCTCTAGGTACACAATGTAGTAAGACATTGGGGCGTTAAGAATTTCTAATGTAACTGACCTCTTTTGACCTACAAATTAAACTTAAGCTCAAACATATACGTAAATACATACATAAATCGTTTCTGCTGCCAGATAAGATATGAATTTTGCCAGATGGGATTAGATAAGAAAATTCACGTTGTAGAAGTTTATTTTATAGTATTGTCAGGGTCGTAAAATTGAGACATGGACCATGAAATCATCAGATCGAAACTGCATAGATGCCTTCGAAATGTGGTGTTGGAGGAAAATGCTGCAAATACCGTGGACAGCACATAGGACCAACGTATCATTCCTTAAACAACTAAGCATACAAACGAGGCTCTCTACCACCTGTCTCAAGAAAATCCTTGAGTACTTGGGTCATATCGCGAGGGAAAATGACGACAATCTGGAAAAGCTTATGGTTACCGGTAAGATTGAAGGAAAGAGTCCTAGAGGACGAAACCCAATACGTTGGTCCGATCAAATCCGGACATCTCTCGGTACTACTTTCCACAATGCTCTAAAAGGCGCCAAAAACCGCAACAAGTGGAGAGATGTAACGAGGAAAGTGCTTAGTGGTGGTCACGACCCTCAGCACTGAGGAAACCGACCTATAGAGAGAGAGAGTGAGGGGCATAGCTACTGCCGTATCAATTATACGCCGCCCATGTTGTATTATGCCCCCGGCCTAAGGGGGCCCCCAATAGTAAAATTTTTAACCGTAGCTGGGGCGGCTTAGAATACTAACCCCTATCCTACGCCGGATGGGTGTCGTAAGAGGCAAGTGGTAGGGTCCCTCGAGGAATTACAGTGGACCCCCGGTAATCCGGCCCCTGTCTAATCCGGCACCCCCTGTCTAATCCGGCACCCCCTGTAATCCGACATGTCTATTATTTATTATTGAACATTTTTTTGGCAATCTTCGCTAATGCATGATTGAACAAGTTATAACTTGTACGCACCACCACTAATTGTGCTTTACGCGTAGGGTATTGTTTTGATTCTGATTGCTTAATCTGAATTTGACTACATGTGATGAAGATAGCGGCGCAGTCTAGCGTGTTTTCATTGTTTACTGTTCATTGTTGTTGACATACATAATGAAGTATGATTTGTACTTCAGAGTACATATATATAACATACAGAATCTTATCATTGGATCTGTAATTTGTCGGATTACAAGGTACTCTTTTGTAAAAAATTCCGGACTATAGGGGGTTTTAAGGCAGTACTCTATAATCCGACAAATTCGATAGTCCGACACTGCCCTGCAAAATGTTTGTCGGATTACCGGGGGTCCACTGTATATTGGTAATATTGATTTTGATTCTTAATTAATACTTACCATTATAATATTACTATTATTATTTCTCCACAGGCATCTCGCGCAAGCGCGAAACCGGCAGCTAAGTTGTTGAAATGTTAAAAATTGTATTTACTGTCACGTGACCTCAAACGCCATTTTGAGAATATGACGTCATTGTTCCTATTTTATATGGAAATTCAACAAACTTCAGTAGACAGATAGTATTGAATATCGGATATTGACGTCACGTGACGTTTTTGGTGGGAAATTTGATGATGGCTTTATTTATAATTTTTTTATTTTTATAATATTTTTTTCGTGAATATTAAGATTCTACCTAAGTATAAAATAAAATTGAATCCTAAAATTAGTCAACATCCCTATTATCAGTCATCTGTTATCACGGTTTGTTCTGTATTCTGAGGTCATAGATGTAATCACAGATTACTATACTAGTAGCTAGGATGTAATACTGAGGTCAAGTGAAGTCATTACACATCATTTCTGTATACCTAACAGGGAATCCCCGAGGTTGCGTTCAAATACATTGTGTCTCTTGAGTGAGTTGAGTGAAATAATCTAAAAATAATATTTATTTTAGTAACGATAACCAATTTCAATCATTTATAACGTCAATATTCTATGTACTACTTTATTGAAGTTCATTTGCTCGTTTAATATCTAAAATTATAAATTATACAAAAACTTTATAGTTTTAAAACAAGAAAATAGAATGTGAGTTACGAACGTACCAACCAGGTCCTGTCAATGCTGTCTGTCATTTAACAGTGAGTGATAGAAGAACTGTGATAATGATAGACACTCAGGATAAACACTAGATAACTTTATTTTTTATAATTCTTGTTTTTTAACTTAGCAACTTATAAGATTAAGTGAAGATCTTATATTACCTCCTCATTGAATTAGAGAAATATTCTAAAATGTTTCGTCCTAACGTGCAAGGTAAAGTTTCACACAACGTTTTGGCAAACATAAATATCATTACAGTGGATACTATGCTGGATATTCAGAAAGATTTGGAGCCATATGACATTGTTTCATTGGTATTTCTCTTATACGATGTACCAGACACCGCCTTACAACGATTGATTACTTACCAAAGGGTGTCAAGAGATATGGCGAACAGTAATCTTAATTTGCTGTACGAATGGGCCCTCTACGCACAGGCAAAGGATCGACCGACTTGGAGGTATGAGTTTTTAGAAGCTCTTACAATTTGCAGACTGTACAGCATCATCAAAAAACTAGGATTCGATGTAGAAGGTGTTAAAGAGCATTATGACCCAAACAATATCCATGTTAATGTACATATCCATCCAGTATTGAAGCTGCTCTATAAACTCAGTGAAAATATTACCTTGGAGACTCAACTAAAACTAAAGGATACATTTATCTCATACGGTATAGATGTCACTGAACATGAATACAGTGAAATTATATTCCTAGAGCTAATATGTAACAAATTTATTGTTCTAAGCAATCCAGACACCAAGGGAAAGTCTGCAAAAAAAACACATCTCGAAAAACTGGCAAGAATTCTCGAAAGTTACAATGACTTAGAAAACTATGCTAAAATACTACGTGAAATAGAAATGAAACTAAATAGTGACCTCGATCCTCTGAGCCCCAGTATCACAAATACTCCAACTTCATCAAAAACCAAAGTTGATGATGCTGAATTTAAACCAGGGAACATGTACGCTGAAGATTTGAAAGATGTGTTTCAAATGTTTCATCAAATGAATTTGGAGGACATACCTATAAAAAGTTTGAAATCAGATACAATGCAATTAAACGATGATGTATATCCAATTTACAATCCAAAACGAGTTGGAGTTTGTTGTATAATAAATCAAGAAAAGTTTCATCCGTCAAAGCAAACTATAGAAAGTGGAAGCCGTCAAAATATACTAAATGATCGTCTCGGATCAAGAAATGATCAATTGATGTTAGAAAAAACAATGAATGATTTAAACTTTGTTGTAAAAGTTGAGCGTAACTTGAAATATAAGGAGATCTTTGATTTTGTTAGAAGATGTATTCAGTTCAGCACTAAAGAAGACAGTATGTTTATTTTATGTATTCTTTCACATGGAGTGCGAGATCACATATTTTCATCGGATTCTTTAAAAGTCAAAGTGGAAGATATACAAAACATGTTAGATTCTAACGATGCTCTTCACTTGAGAGATAAACCTAAAGTGTTGATATTGCAAGCGTGTAGAGTGGACGAAGCCCCAGAAGGGCCCCAACCACGTCTTGTCTCCGACAGCGCTACATCAAGTTTCTACTTGCCCAAATCACATTTTCTTATATATTGGGCCACGGCACCAGAATTTGAAGCATACAGAGACGAAAACCTAGGCTCAATATTTATACAAGCACTGTGCTATGTCATTAAAAAGAAAGCCAGTACCGAACAGCTGTGTGATATTTGTACGACTATCACCAATTTTGTAACAGGTTTCTGTACTAAAAAACAATGTATTCAAGTACCTATATTTGAATCTTCATTGAGAAGAAAGTTATATTTATGTATACCTAGCTTGACTCACTCTAAAGCAAGTTGAAACCACAACACTAATAAGTTGACATCCCTTATCTGAAATCTTATTCTAACAAGGTATTAGTAAAGAGAACATTTTTGAACTTTACTACACCAGCTCTGCCTCGCGGTTTCACCCGCGTTAATTTGTGAAAAAAACTAACTACTAAAATATATGATGTTATATAGTCTATAGCCTTCCTCGATAAATGGACTATCAAACACAAAAGGAATTTTTCAATTTGAAGCAGTAGTTCCTGAGATTAGGGCATTCAACCAAACAAACTCTTCAGCTTTATAATATTATACTACTTGTGGCGTTTGGAAAAAATATTAGTAAAAATTTTTATGAAGTTCTCAGTTCTTCCTTAGTTTCTAATATACAGTTTACAAAAATGGTGTTTCATAAATATAAAATTAAGTACTATTTTAATTATTTTAGTCACAGGTTCATATTTCCTTGATCTTGATCACACTTTAATTATATAATTGATAGTGTTTCACTTTTTTACAGGATTAGTAGATTAAAAACTTGTACTAGGTATGTGAATATTGTATATTTTTATGAATAAATCTTTTGATTGTTTTATATTTTATGCATGTTATTTTACACTCTTATGATGTTAATGCATGACTGCAAATGTGCAAACATAATATACTCAAATGTAGATGCATAATTATGTCATTATAACAAATAAAGTATAATTATGGTATTCATAAATCAGGTAAAATAAGATTCAACAACTTGGTACTTATATTTTATTGTTAAATAAACCAATGACCTAAATAAATGTTACTTATTAGAACTAATATTTTCTAAATTTATAGAAACATCTGTTTTGGTGAAGTCCATTACAGCGGCCTCTAGAGCTTTTCTTTCATCTTCGGTCTTCAATTTTGACCACATTGAGTCTAAATAGGCTCTTTGGTATTTTTGTATGAACAAAAAACTGTGCTTCAGGGTGGCCCCAACGTGTAATGTTCTCAGAGAAACATCGAGTTTGCCAATTTTAGTTATGAACGGTAAACTACTAGTTACAAACTTGTGAGGGCCGTGTCTCGACCTCAAAATGGCTATCCGTGTCCTTTCATTACAATATTTAGTAAGGAAGCCATTCCTTACAGCTGCCACTCCAAAGTCGCCATGTAACAGCTGTATTTTCTCCAAAACTGTCTCATAAAATATATTCGACTTTAACATTAAAGGTTTATCTTCTGGAACTTGAGGGGAAATTATTTCCACTGTGATATACCTGGAAAATTACTGTAGTTTTAATATTTAAAAAATTTGTAATATAAAAACAATATTACATAATAAACATATTTAATCTACCTATTCTTAAAGCGAACCATTATTTAACTTGGAAACTATAATGTCCAAAACGATCCACTGTATCATATACAAAAATAATAATTACATACAAAATACTATTTTATTATTAGTGTCAATTCCGTAGATAGGTTGGATTTCAACCCAATTTTCAACAAATAATTGGTTAAATCTTTTAATCTGTTTATTTGTATGTAAATTGAGCATTTAACCTAAGTAAAAAGTTAAAACTTAGGTTAAAATAAAACTAAAATTTTTGTTTTGTTTGCGTTCAAGTTTCGTTTCACTAACAATGCTGTCAGTGTCAATAAAAGTACATTTCTGTCAATGTCAAACTCAAATGCACAAATGTTGCCAGGATATAGGCTGTTCTTATCGACAAAAATGTTCTACGATATTTTGCGTGACTTTTAAAATCAAATGAACTCTGTAAAATTTTGATTCTATTATTATTATTATTTATAGATGCATTTTTCGTGAAGAAAATGTGACCGGATATTGTTTAAATTAAATACAACTTATCATAATTGATTTTAGCTGGCATTGAATCATAAAACGGAAAGTATTTTAATTAGATAAGAAATGCAAACATATTAATAGATAACTATTTTAACAACGTAATTAAAATGTTTTCCATTGCACGCCTCAACAAAACGTTTTTTCACCGGTCACTTTTTCGGCGATTCAAGCGTCGACACTGAAATATTGACTTACCCTCGCTATTAATTTTCTGAAATAGATAGCTACACTATTTGTCAAAGTAGGATTCGACTATGTATACCATATTTATGCATAAAATATCATTGATAAAGGAGTCAAAAACTTATATTTTTTTTAGATACAATTCATAAATCAAGGAACGACATTCTGTCTTTTTTACAATTGAATTGAACCATTTGAATATTTTGAAACGTTAAAATAGCGTACCTGTTATTATGTTGTTTGTGTAGTAACTGTACTAGCGACATCTATAATCACAGTAGGACAGTTACAGTTAACAAAACTTCTTGCTTTTTATAAAGAGAATGATATTATTTGAAAATACCAGTCCATTATAATTCTAACATTCTTAATAAATGTGTTTAGAAAGTTAGTGTCATTGAAGTAGGAAAAAATAAATTAAGCTTTGATATGAATTAGCTATTCCATAAAATATTGTATTTTAGGTCTTGCAATAAATGGTAGTTCTGATTACAATCCTTGGTTTATTACTATTGTTACAGAGCTACATTTTTTAAATTAAACCTTCCCGTTTTTTCCATTCTTCTTTAAGCTTAGCCTTTTTCTTCTTTTTATATTCTGATTTCTTATACTTTGATTCCTGCTGTCTTCTTTTTTGAGCTTGAACGCTATCCTCTCCATTCAACATTTCATCTAATTTTGCAATTAACATTTCTCTAGCAATCTTCCGATTTTCATCTTGACATCTATCTACATGGCATTTAACTACTGTTCCTGAAATTAATGTATTTAGCAATATTAATAGGGAGATTATAAGGTTTAGTTAATTATGTAACAGTTTTTAATATTGAATTTTAATAAAATACAAAACGAAAGAGAAAAATAGAATAATGTACATTGCATGTTCATCAAAAGGGGTAGATCAGGGGTACTTGGAGACAAGAAAATGCATGTTTCTCAATTTTTTCGGCTAGTAGCATAAAACAGAAAGTTAAAAGAAATTATTGAGTATTTTTTACCCACTTTTAATGTTTAAAATAGGATAATTTAATAAAAACTACATATAATTTTTTTTATTGAAATTAAAAACCTAGAACAGAAGTTTTCTATGAGGTTCTTTGTTTTTGTATTTTTAGTCAGAACCCAAATTAACTCATGATAGTCATGATAGATGAAAAATCCAACACACAAATATTTTTTCTTAATTATAAAAAATATTATCGTTTAACATACCTGTCGGTATATGTGTTATCACCACACAATTAGCGTTTTTATTAACAGCAGAGCCTCCAGGCCCGCCTCCCCTAACAAATTGTTCTGACAAGTCATTCTCATTGATTTTAGGTACTTTGGAGTAGTCTATAGTATGTTTAAGGGCTACAGAAGTATTAGCAAAGTTTACTCGCAGCTGTTTAATGTACTGCAATGATCTAATAACATACATTATTATACAACTACTCCGCGCTTTAGCAGAGCTTCCCCTTTCTGAAACAACAGTACCAATGTTAGTTTAAGGCATTGAAGTATTATTACTAGCGTATAGAACCAACACCGCAAACACCATGTATGTCCCAATGCATAGCCGACACATGGCTTCAATCTTCAATGGATTCGTTCGATTTTGAAAGGAGAACGGGGGCTCAATTTTGAAAATCGAACCTCCCGGACGGGACACACATTTTGTTCGAGATGTCTGTTCTATGACATTATACTTCAATGGTTTAAGGTTCATCATCATCATCCTGCCCATTTCCCAATTTTATTTGGGGTTGGCGCAATGGTTTAAGGTTATAAAATTTAAATAAATACAAATAAGTAAAAAGTAATGTCCACTGAATACTGATTAAGAGCCATTTCGCGGTTAGACGCGCGGAATGAAGAATTTGATGTCAAAAATTAGTATCATAAGAAAGATATTAATGCTGGCAAATGAACTCATAAAATAGATCAATCCTTCATCTTGGATCTTCATTTACCGGAATTTTGAAAATATTAATTTGTTTCTGCGTAACTGTCAATCTAGCGTAACTATTTTTCAGCAAAAGGACGACAGAGTCAATTTCATACACTGATTTTCTTTATTAAGTTTTATTAAATTGAGTAAAAAAAAATGTCTAGAGAACACTCATATATTATATTTTGCATTTATTACAAGGGATATACGATTACTATAATATTCGTTTCAAAATTAATTCAATAACATTACCAATTTTCATGGTTTATGCCATGACTTTACCATCGATTTTTGTATTCAATAAAGCGTATTTCCCATCAAAAATTTATGTAGTAATAAAATTTGGTCTTTGTCGAATATGACACGTATTTTTTTTTTATCTTACTGCAAAAAATATTTTATTAAAACGAATTTACTTTACCATATAAAGATACGAACAGGCGCGAAATCAAATCAGTCGTGCGGCAGCACTCTTGGACGTCGGACCTATGTCAATTTTTGCTTTAGCCATCTAAGGAATAGATTTCGTAAAAGTAACGTAATTATATTGCCATTGAACAGTCTTGATCACGTGAGAATTTTTAGTTACAGTCAATTGTATTATTTTTAGTTTTCTATAATTTTCAGGGTTTTGTAGTCAAATCGGAATCATGTCTAGTCCGTTCGTTATTTCAACCGGCCGGCTAGCCCGTCCGGCCGTCCGTCCTTCCGTCCGTCCGTCTGTCCGTTCCGTATGATTTTTTCTTCGTCTACCCCTTAATGTGGGGTATCGTTGAAAAGGTCTTTCAAAAATATTATAGGTTTCAAAAGACCATTTTTCAATTCAGGGGTCCGTTTGCGTAATATTCTGCTTTAAACATCTTTGGTTTGAAGAAAACAATAGAAATTAAGTAACTATTTCTTTCCAATTTATGTAGTGTAAGTAGTAACGGAGAAAATCACGAACATACATATGTACAAAATATAACTATATCTATACTAATCTATACTATTACTATTGTAATATTATAAAGCTGAAAAGTTTGTTTGTTTGTTTGGTTGAACGCGCTAATCTCAGGAACTACTGGTTTGAATTGAAAAATTCTTTTTGTATTGGATAGTTCATTTATCGAAGAAGGCTTTAGGCTATCGGATTTTTGGAAATTCAACCCCTATTGGGTTGGAAGTCACTGCTGTAATTTGAAATAAAACATTGTCCGTTTTTAGACATTAGTTACTGTTTACAGTATTTAGGTTTTTTGTTATATGTGTAAATTACATATTTACATAGAAAAAAAAATAATAAATAATTATAACTTGTATACACATACCCTTTATTTATACAACTTTTAGATCAATCTGTACTTTATAGAGTTCCGTACCCAAACGGTGTCAACGGGACCCTATTGCTAAGCCAAAATGTTGGAATGATAGAAGCTCCGACATTAGTCAGCTATAGTCACTTATTATTAGTCAAAGATAATACATTCGTTGTTTGGAAACTCTCGTGCACCCAAGTTCCGTCAACTCCCCAAAACTCACGTATCTCAAATACACAACACAAATACAAATCACCCTCTCATTTTTTCCCTTCACAACCCCTCGCCTCTCCCTATACCCCCCCCCCCTCAGTTCTTCACCCAAAAGTGGAATTTTGCGTCGTGATAATCTGGGAGGCATCCGGGCCAATACCGCACTCATCAGGTAGGCGCAGATCGGCAGATCAGGATATCGGGATATAGATTTTTGGAAAACCGGAAATCCCGGATATCTCGGAGACGGTGCGTCCTAGACAAGTTTAGACGGAAATTTCAACCCCCTTTAGTAAACCCCCAAACCTTATTGCTAAATCTTACTGAACCCACTTTTACCCCCCCCCCCCTCCCCAAATTTTCCTAAAATACCATATATCTCCTAAACGGTACGTCCTAGACGATTTCCGACTCAATTTCCATCCGCCCTGTGGAACTCATACTTGCAACATTACCCAATCTTATTGGGCCCAACCTTAACCCCCCCCCCCTCCCAAATTTTCCGAAAACTCCTTATATCTCCTAAACGGTGCGTCCTAGACGATTTCCGAAAGGATCGAGTAAAAGTTGTAGCCCATAAAAAGATTGACATTTTATGTGCCATACATTTTTCTTGTAGAGCAAGTGGTTTGGGAGGAAAGTGCGAATTTCGTTTCTCATAATTTATTATACTAGACTATTGTCAATATTTTGTTTTGTAAACCAACAGAAAACAATAAAGAATTCGTTTTTAACATTCAAAGAATAGTGTTCTGAATATCTTCTTTTTAAAGCTGTAATCATTTTTGTGTATGGATTGTATTTACCTTTATTTTTACGTTATCTTTTGTATCACGGTAATGATTAGGGTATCGAAAACCGATCCTGTTTTAAATTACCGGGATTTTCGGTACTCGCCTATGCTGGAACCGGGATTCCCGGGATTTTCAGTTCTTTCGGGATTATTTTACCACGGCTTTCCCCGCGTGAAAATAGTTAGTATCGCGTTTCCTATTTTATCTCTCAGGAGCATTAAATAGGGAAAAACTGTTTTCTACCCAAATCCGTATAGTCGTTTGCCGTGATTGTGTAACCATCATACTATTATACCTTACATGCAAACATAAGTTTCGTATTAATTGTATGAAAGCAACACAATTGTATTGCACAATTCAGCACTGCTTGGACGAGAAAAAAGAGTTAAATCATCTTCATTTATATTAGAAAAATATCGATCTGGGTTGTGTAAATAATATTATATTAGTATAGCTGCTTCATGTAGCCGACGTTCTGAATATCTTCTTTTTAAAGCTGTAATCATTTTTGTGTATGGATTGTATTTACCTTTATTTTTACGTTATCTTTTGTATCACGACGCGACATATTTTTATTTCCCAAAAGTTCAGAAAATCCCGGTTCTTTTATTTTGTTTCCCGGTTCTTTTATTTTGTTTCCTGGTTCTTTTGAAAAGTACCGTATTCCTTTGTAAATCCCGGGATTTTCGGTTCCGGGATTTCCCGGTTCTATACCCTCCGATTGATTTGAATTTAGGTATACCTATGTATTTCGACGCGCTGCGAATATCGCAGGCAAAATGGACGCATATTGCATTTTATAGATCACCTTGAAAAAACGTGATTTTTAATTTTTCACGTTGATTTGCCAAAATATTGATTTTTGCAATATGCATCTATTGGACATCTTTATTGTGATGTACCTAAGTAGGTACCTAAAATGTATTATGTAAATAAGTTACCGATAATGGTACTACTACATTGTACTCTTAATTGTTATATAAACTTATATTGTCACAAACCAGATACATGTATGTGGTCACAAAGTGTATAATTAAAATTATATGTTCATAATTTTAAAATTTTTACGTTTGAAAGTATCAAGAAGATTACTCGCACAGAACTGAGGTCAAGCGCGACGCGAGCCGCGCGAGGCAATATCACGCCGCGGAGCCGCTTCAAATACCTATAGTTTATCAACCGAGTTTTGCGAAATGGCTCTTAATAATGCTTTCAAGAATCACTTAAAGAAAACAACAGATAGCTATTGGATTAACAGTCCAGGGCTTGGGAACACTGATGGATGAGGGATATATTAAGTTGTTTGTCACCAAGGAGTGCAAATACACTTACCATCAATGTCACAGAATAACTAGTAAAAAGGTACTCGAGTGACTTATTCAAATCAAATAGTATCAATTGGACCAGTCAACTAACCACCTACTTACCCTACACGAATTTCATAAAAGATACAATTTCTTCATAATAGTTACAGTATATCTTTTCATGAACTAAGTATCCCCCTAATTAAGATTATTAAGCTACCATAATTAATTAGGGCAGTAGCCCTTGGTTTTTCAAGTAATTATATAACAAGATTAATTAAATACAAAATACCAGTCATTAATATTTGGCTACATCCCAAGCAGTATATTATGTCAGTATTTAGCTAAACAGTCTATAAATTCGTAGGTTATTTTTACATCTTAGGCACCAAAATTTTCGATTTCTTATAAATAATATTGTTAGATTAGAAGTGGGTAGTAGTAGTAGTTACATACCTTGTAAGCGTAATTGATTTCTTCTGGTTTACTTAATGTCTTGTTACGTTTAAATTCATTAGAAATCCTTCGTTTAAAATATCCAACGTCTGTAAAACTTAGCGACTTTGAGTACAACATTAAGTTTTTATAAAGTTTTAAAACTTCCGACCTAGTTGCAGACATCATTCATGTATGAGAACAAAACTATCTTTCTTTAGTATATTTTGTCAGAAATAGAAAAGCATTTTTATTCATTTAATTAATTAAACTCAAAAATATATGAAACATCTAACAACCTAAAATAAAATAAACTTTGTGATTGTGACTTTGTCAATATGTCTAATTGTCTATGACCTATGTCAACGTCAACCTGACGTCAACGGTCAAACTAGGGATGCACGATATAAATCGATATTCGATGTAACACTCGATAAAAAGTATGGAAACATCGATTTAATCTGATGTTTTTTTTAATACGTCAACATCGAGTAAGTCGAGTATTCGATGCATCAAAGAGACAACCCTAATCACAAAATCCATCATCAGGCCATTAGGCTAATGTTGAATTGAAAAGCGTTTCCTTAGTTTTTGGACACCAAATTCACTGCCGATGACCCTTTTTTTAGTCCCAATAATAAAAAACAATCTAAAAATAAAAACGATGTATAAAAACATCGATTTTTTTTCAATGTGCATCCCTAAGTCAAACCAAATGTCATCTACCCACAAGTGACAGAAAAACAATGTTCTCTTCTCTTCGTTCATGTTATTTTTCAGTGACAGCTAGTACAAAAAAAAACGAAAAAATTCAAAGGAAAAAAGGAAGTTTTTTTTAAACATAAATATAAAAAGTGCATGTGCCTGCCTAATGCCTATGAATGAAAATGAAAATTATTGTACGACAGAAAAAATATCCGTAACTCACTAATCTAGTTCTATTAAACGTTTATTTTTAATTCACAGAAACACAAAAAGTTTAATAGCTTATTAATGGAATTACAATAGTGTTATATTTATATCGAATTCATCAAGTTTAGGTAGTGAAGTTAATGTTTGTCTTTATTTTATTTAAAAATTTTATGTCTTTATCTTATCTTTTTCCTCTACCGAGACTGCTAAGATGTCACGGTACTATCAGTATCGTATTTATTAAACAGTACATAATGCCAAGGTCGACAGTAAATTGTTTCTGCATCGTTCAATCAGCAAAACTATATATTAATCCATTCGCATAGAGATCACAAAATTAAAATTTGTGGTGTAATAATTAATAACATTATACAACATTTAACAGAGGAATTAGTAAGTACATTATGAATTTATTTGGACATAAAATTAGTTTAAACTTTTGAGGTAGTCCGTCCTATAAATGTGCTGAATAAAAAGTTTTCTGATTAGATACATAATTAATTCATGTTTATATAATAGTATATATTTAGTAATCACTTGTGGACTTATTTAAGTGATAATAATAAACATCTTATTGTTTTGTTTCTTTCGTATAAATACTTTCAGCTTCATAATAAAATTAAACTTGGATTTCTATTCATCTATTCAGGTAAATGTGTAACTGGCATGTAAGTAACTAATAATCTTTACTTTTTTAGTCAATTATTTAACAATGGAAACAACATCATATTTTATTGGTGTGGATGTAGGGTCTGGCAGTGTGCGTGCAGCATTAGTTGATCAAAAGGGGTGTGTTAAGAAAACTGCAATAAAAGACCTGCAAACCTGGAAACCGAAAGTCAACTTTTATGAACAGTCATCTAGTGATGTATGGAATTGTTGTGAATTTGTTATAAAGGTAATCTAGCTTAATAATTATACTTATTTAAATGATCAAAAGTATTCATAACAATATTTAAAGTGTGAGTGTAAGTGAACATAGTACAGAATAAATATATTTTGTATTAGTTATGTACAACTCAGAGTTCTCAGAGTATCCGGGACAAGCCTTATTTTGTGGTTTTAATGGATATTTTCTAACAATATTTTGTAATATTACTTTTGATTTTGATAATAAAAAAAAACTTTAAGAAACTTTGCACAACAGTTTAAAGAAATTTTTGTGCAATTAGATATTCTTTCAACTAAAGATTATTTTTCATCGTCTTATTTATTACTGTTGACTAATAAGTATTTATAAATTTTTTCCAGGGTGTTGCAGATGGTGTGAATCCAACTGATATTAAAGGAATTGGCTTTGATGCTACTTGCTCTCTTGTAGCTCTTGATAAAAATGGTAATCCAGCAGCTGTAAGCAATTCCAACAATAATGAACAAAATATAATTATGTGGATGGACCACAGAGCTCAGGCTGAGGCAGATCTAATTAACAAAACTAATCATGACATTCTCAAGTATGTTGGAGGCAAAGTTAGCCTTGAAATGGAAATGCCTAAACTACTATGGTTAAAGAAAAATCTTTCAAATAAGTGGTCCCAGTACGGCTACTTTTTTGATCTCCCAGACTTCCTCACATGGAAAGCAACAGGGTCGCTAACTCGATCATTGTGTTCCCTCGTTTGTAAATGGAACTATGAATGTTCTGTTGATGGAAAGAAGGGCTGGAACATGGATTTCTTGAAAGAAATCGGCTTAGATGACTTAGCTGTTGATAATTTTAAGAAAATTGGCAGCGAAGTGTTGATGCCTGGGCAATATTGTGGTGGACTTAAGGATGATGTGGCAAAGCGACTTGGCTTAAATCCGGGAACTCCTGTAGCAACATCTATAATAGATGCTCATGCAGGAGGACTAGGAATGATAGGCACAAATGGTGAAGGTATTGACAAAGACATGTCAAGTCGCCTTGGTCTCATTTGTGGTACATCTACATGTCATATGGCAGTTAACAAATCTCCAATAATGGTAGAAGGAGTGTGGGGTCCTTATTTTAGTGCCATGGTTCCAAGTATGTGGTTGAATGAAGCTGGACAAAGTGCATCTGGTATGTTGCTAGATTATGTAATCTCAAGCCATCCAGCAAGTGCCAAGCTTTTGAGTGAACTTAGTACTGGAGAGTAAGTCCTGTTAATTTATATTTTACATATTTTTATAAGTATTGGCACAGACTTGAAAAAAGAACCAGACGGCTTGTCAGCAACAAATTCAATGAAGCACCCATAGTAATACCAACTCCTCTATTTGTACAAGTATCACACGCACACATTGACACCATGCTGTTATTAATCGGCCGCCATTACCGCATAAGCGTAAGCGGGCGGCGTCACTATAGATAAAAAAGGTGACGTCTGGTTTTTTTAAGTAAGTCTGTTGGATTTTAATTTTTTAATAAAATAAGGGATGGATATGCAGGTGCATAATTTTTTCTTTACTGTATAGGGTGAGGATTCACTTAAAGAATTTGCTCCTGAAGATGGCACAAAATCAGGGCCTTGAAGACTTGAATTTACTCACTAAAGATTTTCATGTTTGGCCTGATTTCCATGGAAATCGTTCTCCATTGGCAGACTCAACAATGAAGGGCATGATCACTGGTTTGGTGATTGATAGCAGTGAACAGAACTTGGCATTGCTATATTTAGCAACACTGCAAGCATTATCGGTAAGAGTACCAAAGTATTTTTGTCATTGTGTATGTTTTTTATAAAATGTGTTTCAATATTTAATTTTTATTTTCAGTATGGCACAAGACACATCATAGATGCATTGTTGCTGGCTGGATATAAACCTTTTAAATCATTACTTATCTGTGGAGGAATCACTAAAGATCCCCTATATGTCCAAATACAGGCTGATGTTGTTGGCTTACCTATACTAAAACCATATGAAAAGGATTCAGTACTTCTTGGCTCTGCCATTCTTGGTGCCTGCGCTTCGAAATACTTTAACAGTATGAATGCTGCTACTGAAAACATGGGAGGATCGGCTGAGGTGGTTAAGCCAAAACCAAATATTAAAGCATTCCATGATAAGAAATACAGAGTGTTTCTCAAAATGTTCCAAGATCAACTTAAATACAGAGCTATTATGAGCTGATAAATTACTTTAACATTATAACATATTATCTTAGATTGTTTAAGTAAGAGCATATTATTATCGATCGGTTGATAATTATTTATATTTTTATATGATGTTATAATTATAAAGTTGTTTATATACCATTTTTCATTTAATTTCAGTGTTTGATTTTCGTGCATTTTTTTAATGCATGAAATTGTAATAACTGCACTGCAATTCTAATGTAATGTAATTTCATCTGCTTTAGACCCATGGAGTATAGAGGAAAGGAGAGCCAATAGCCATCTTTATGTATGAACTATGAAGTGTCCGTAAAAACGCGAACAATAACGGGTGGCGGCGCTGCGGTGCGCTTGGATAAATTTTATTGAACTCTGCAAACTTCACTCCGCAGCTCCATCTACAACAGCGTCAACAGTTCATATCGTAGTTATTGAGACGCCAGTTGTACGTGGTGGTAGATACTGGAACTAATTCTATTTTCAGTAAGCAGCTGAACACTTTCAACTTTCCCCTCATTTTAGACAGCTCTCCTTACTTCTATAATTCATGTTTAGACCGAAATAATGTGGTAATAACAGAGAATATTAGTACCTATTTGTAATAATTAGAAAATAATTATTATTAATGTGAAAAAGCGCCCTCTATGGTTTATTTGAAGTTCTACCAAGATGTCAACAAAAGCCTAAGTTGCATGGAGTTTAAAGGGTACCTTTACCATTCATGATAGGGAGTTATGACGGTAGATATTTTTTTCATACAAGTTTGTGCTGGACTGCAAAACGCAATATAATCTTACTATAACAATAGGTTTAATTTAATACAATAAATTCCTAATAAGAGTTCGAACATGATTACACATAAAAAGTAAAGAAAAAAGGTGTGATTTTGCGGCTGCATTATATTATGTTTATGACTTCCAGTTCAAAGAAAAACGGAAGTAATTAATTATAAACTAAGTACATACTCCGGGGTCTATATATTCCGTGGTACATACTTTATGTAATGTAGTACTAGATGATAGGGGGTGTAGCAATAAAAAAATGCAATTTCATAACATTGATATTTTCCGATACCGGTACTTTACAAAATTGAAAAATAACATGAATAATCTGAAGCAAAATACCGGTACTTTTGTTGCAGTTCTTTGTAATATTTAAATTTTTACCGAATGTTTACAAATAAACAAGTAGTATTGAGAAAAATCTTACCGGCTGTTACTCGTGCACCCTCCTGGCTTCACTCACTGGTCAGTGCACGGATAATTCGTGTATACCCGTGCATCCGTTGCATCAAAGTTAGAATTTTAAAAATATTGATAAACATTGTCGATAACATCAAGTCGTCTATGACCTAACAGTTAACACTATTAAAGGGCAGACAAACGAGAAAAGATTCATCGTCGTGGGTGAGGGATTTAAACTGAAAACAGGACCTGCAACTGGACTACCATACGTGTCAGCAGAGTTATGAGTAAAACGTAGTGATAAAGTACTCTGTGGTTATGAGCACAGAATATATATGTACCCTAAAAGGACTCTAGATAAAGTCCTTTTCATGAAAGAAGTCCCCCAGACGCAGCGCTGTACTCGCGTGACATAATGTTGCCATTTACGAGTAAATACCTATTTTACATTTAGCTTATGTAATTTATCAAATAATACTATTTCCTGCATATTTCGAGGAAACAATATAAGCTCTTAAATTGTGTTAAGAAATAAATACATTTTAGATAGGCTGTAATTTCATTACTCAATCCCATATTATAACAATAGTTCAGATAAGTGAAACATGTATATTTCTGATAAGTCAAAAGTATATTTGGGCATTTTTATCAAAATGTCTAATGTATGTCTATGTTAGTAGACATTTTGATAAAAATGCCCATTTACCTTATACTATTTACTATATTCCTGTTATGTAAAAAGTATATTTTTACTTATATAAGCGGTGTTCTACTTATTTACAGGGAAAAGATGAGAAAATAGGGTAAAGAAAAGCATTACAATTTTTTATTCAGAGTTTTATTGCATAATTGTGATCAGCGGCCATAGGAACATCACTGTCTGAAGAGTGGATGGAAACAGAATCAGATTCTGTTTCAGTATCACTAGCCGTAGATATGATTATTCGGTCCATCTCTTCATCCATAAGGCCGTCATTTTTTAAATATTCCTCCTCTAAATGTTCGACATGCGTGCACTGAGCTGTCCAATCTTCCGCCGTAATAGACTCAAAGGCCTCTTCGGTTAATTTTGCAATTTCTTTTGGATCTTGTGCCACGTTCTTATCCGCCACCTTTCTTTTTACAAGGCTCCAGATTTTCTCAATCGGGTTGAGGTCGCAATGGTAAGGCGGCAACCTTAATACTTCGTGTCCGTGAGCTGTTAATAATTCATCAACTGCAAATGTCGGTGGGCCTTTATTTTGCTTGATTAGCTCAAACAGCACAGCTTTTCTCCAGGTGTCTTCAAAATATATACCCTTTTGCCGGAGCCATTCCTGCATACTACTTTTTATATTTGACATTGAAGGGGCTTTGTTTAATTGAGTGCAATGGTAAGGAGCGTTGTCCATTACCACAAGGGACCTTTCAGGTAGATTAGGTATTAGTTTTTCCGTCACCCATTTTAAGAAATTTGCAGAATTCATGTCATCGTGGTAATCTGAGGACTTTGATTGGGATTTGAACATTAATAATGCACCATTTATGAATCCATCTTTTGTTCCCGCATGAGCGATTATCCAGCGACTCCCTGCTGACTCTGAGACGAACATTCCTGGCTCCTCCTCACTCTGCCAACAACTTTTTGTATGATAAGTATTGTGTATATAGGTCTCATCTAAGTATACAACGGGTCGTTTTTCCACAGTGCGATTTATTCGTATTTTATCCAAATATTTTGCACGCCATGCGGTAATGTCGTGACGTTCCATAAGTAGTTTGCGTCTGGATTGACATCGCTTGTACTTGAAACCAATCCTATTTAATATCCTGTGCAATGTTGTGATGCTTCCCTGAAAATTGATGTCTTCTCTCAGAGCTGCCCGTAATTTAGCCAAAGTTGGTAATTCTTTATGCACAACGTAAAAACTGTGAATTTTTTGCCGGATAGCGCACAAATCGAACCCGTCTAAGTCGAACTTTTTCGGATGCGGGCGACTCTTCCCCGGGGTGACAATTTTTTTCGAAGTACTCGCCGCTGTTATACCTTCTTTTGTAATTCTTGTTACAGTTTTCTCTGACACACCTGCAATTAAATAATGAACAATTACAAATAATAGTAACTTTAAGTTTATAATGCTTATAATATGTACTATGTAATATATGTTTTAATTTCAGTTACCTAGTTCCATCACATTATGTATTTGTTCAATTTTGTCGCAAAAATGAATTTATATCATAAAAGTCCCATCAATACAGCAAAAAAATATTATATGGCAACTCTAAAAAGTACCTGTTATGGCGGCAACTCTCTTCCGAACATTGTTTAGTGGTATCTTGGTATCTTGGTATACCTTGGTTCTTTTGTTCCGCTTCACAGAACTCTTTCACCTTCAATATCATATCTCGAGCCGAACTTTTTACAACTTTTGGCATTGTAAACAATCTTTAAAATGCACTAAGCTACTTAAAAACTCACAAAAATCTACCACAACAAACGCACTTGATAACATCGACGAACGACAACATGACCGACCTGTCAAATTTAGTTCCAAAAATCACCGCGGGACTTCTTTCATGAAAAGGACTATAGTTCTATATCGATAATCTAATTGAAGGAAATTTTTAACAGTGTGCTTAGTGCGAGTTTTACGTGACATAACGGGCTCGCAACATAAATGCAAGTTTGCTACAATTTGTATGGGACTGAAGCAGAGCCATCTAGCGGCAGTGAGAAGAAAAGCTTTGGTCCCATACAAATTGTAGCCAACTCGCATTTACGTAGTGAATCCGTTATGTATGTCACGTAAAACTCGCACTAAGCACACTGTTAAAAATTAAGACTTCTGTTTTAACATCATGGAGTATAGAGGAAAGGAGAACCATCTCACATGACGGAAAGTTGAAAAAGCTGTTTACTAAAAAATATTAATTAGTTCCAGTAACTACCGCCACCTTACGACAATAGCACTGGCGTCGCAATAAGCGTAACGCTGTTGTAGCTTCCGAACTGTGGAGTGAAATTTGCTTTAATATTTATCCTAACACACGCCACCCGTTATTATAACATCAATTAATTGATATCAAGTAACGCGGATCTTAAATAACACCCACACCACAGAGTGTATTATTAGTTTTAATCTGTGGAGCTAGTGACAATGTCATTTTGGACAGTTTAATGTACTCTGTGACTGTCACTGACTGATTTTTGAATTTTGAAATTTACTCTGTGGACCAGGTTGGCTGAGCTGGTATCGGTATTATAATTCGTGTAAAACGATTTTAAATTAATTTAGAGCATAAATGAAACTTTTCTTTTGAAAATGTTACAAATTATTGATTGTATATTACTATATTTAGCGCTTAATGCTAAAACATCGCTGTAAAACTTAATTTTTTAAATTGTCAATATTGACAAGCAGGTATGTATACAATCCGGCTAAATATAAAAGTAACCCTTGTATGCGTGTCAGTCGTTACATAAAGGGCGATTTAATTTGTAAAAGTTACACCAATCAATAATAACTAAAAGTTTTTCTTGTAAAAACTGTGGCATTTTGTAATAATTTTAGGTAAAAGATGTCGAAACGCGCAGCGGACGATGGGGGCAACGGCAGCGGTCAGCCGCCGATCAAAAAAGTTCATTTTGAACCCCATCTTATCGGGCCTGTATCCACCCTAGAAGAAATGGATATCAAAGTCTTACAATTTCAAAACAAAAAACTAGCTCAGGTATAGATATTTCTCCATCGTTTGAGGTAATAATCATTCTCCAAAAGGGCACAGCACCAAGAAAGTATAGCAATGTCATAATCAGCTGATATGTTGTACAATAATATTTATAGCATTTTCAGTAAATATCTATGTTTTTACTGAAATTGCAATATTTTTATACTATAGAGGTATGTTTTACTTTAATTCTGCAGTTATTTGGAATCCAAGAACATTTAAAATGGTTAAACTTCTTACACTGGTAGGTTACAAAAACATTAAGGTGTACAACTTTTGTTACACTATTGACAACTGTTTTGGGTTTTCTAATATAAAATATGTATCATTTGGATTGTATAAGTGTAAATGATACCATAACAAGTCATTTTTATTGGGTGTTATGTACAATAAGTTAAAAGTATGAGGTTATGTTACTGCAGTTTATCCTTGTACTAAATACATCCAAACTTTTGTATTTTCTATGTTTAATTTGTTAATACAAATTCAGGAGAAGTAGATGGCAAGTTTACCTACATAATATACATAGACTATTATCAATTAATCTTACAGATTAGCAGATGAAATTGTTCATGGTCCCTCTGCTTGATTGTGTGGGTCACGTCACAGATAATTTAATTTTTTATTGGCAAAATCATATTACGCATAGAACTATTGGTTTAACCAGTACAAATCATTTAGCCATGACACTACTAGTCTGTACAGGCAATCAAAGTTCCCAAACACTACATAAAAATCTTTTTGGAAAAAATAAACTGATCTACTTAAACTAGTATTTTATAGGATACTATTGAGAGCAGTATGCTTAGGCCGTCAGAACAAGGCAAGCCCACACACACAAATGTGTGTTGTACAACCCAACGTCTCAAGATCTTTGGTCTGACAACACAGAACACTATTCTATATGTATAATATTTACCAACAAATAATATTAGTGTTAACAGCTGCAGAGTGATGATAGTAAAGCAATGATAGTAAGCTGGGCTTCTCGGCTTGTATGGCTGTACCGCCACTGATTAACAGCTCTATAACAACTGCATCTATGTTTCATCGAATTAATAGTTATAATAATTGGTTGCAGAGGATAGAACAACGTCACAGATGTGAAGCCGAGCTCCGAGCTCGGATCGAACAGCTTGAGAAGCGGCAAACACAGGATGATGCTGTGCTATGTGTTGTAAATAGATATTGGAATTTGCTTAATGAAGATATTAGGGTATTACTTCAGCGTTTTGATGCTGAAACAGCTGATGAATCGGAGAATAAAAGTGAGTTTGATTTGATGTAGCACTAACATTCTTTATTGGTTTTTTGCAGCAACCATATCAATAAATACAGTACAAAACATGAAATTCACTGATACTAATACTAAAGCTGCATAGTCTCCTTCATTGTAGTTGTTAGAACATTACAAGCTGAGATTATTGTCCTTAATTAAGACTGTTTACATTTAGTGTCCATATGTCATCAGGACTGAGTAATTGTAATGTAGAATTCACTACACTGATTGATATTGCTGATCTAAATGATAATAGGCATTACATGACAGTTAAACTACTAGGTGGGAAGTGTCCCTAACATTCCCATTCAGTTAATTTAACTTTGAAACACTTTACAATAATATTCATTAGCTTAACCACCACTTAAATTCCAAGAAAAATAATTTACATATTTAGGTTTATAGCTCTTTAACAGATATTTAAAAGCCTTATGCTGTTACATTTTATGTAAAAAGACTGAACAAACCACCTGATGGTAATTGGTCATCGCAATCCATGGACTTCAGTAACATCTTAGGCATCACCGATGCATTGCCGGCTAAAAAGAAAAGAAAATGTACTTATATTGATTGGACATGTCTAATACTGTAAAGAAAAAGAGTATTGAAAATGTGAAATGTTTTCAATACTCTTTTTCTTTACCATCTGCTCCAAATCAGAGACATTTCATTTGGTTTTTTTATTTAATTCAGTCTTATTATTGTCTATGTAGTCCACACTTCGTCTCCTAAATGCCAGCCTTCTTAAATTGAAGGTTTTAATAGTACAACATGTGTTGCATTTTGATACATTGATGTTGATGCAGATATACCTATTTATTTTATGTTATTAATAGGAGTTTTTTATCTTTTATATGTTGCATTACTTTCCCTTCGTTCTGGATACTTTTTTATAAAAAAAAAACTGTTTTAACTTTTTAACTTTCTAGTTAATGCATAGAAAATCATACCTTTATATTAAAATCTTGTTTACATATAGGAATATACGAACTAAATCTTTGTTACAGATGAAAATGAAGCAACAACTTCATTTTTAATGCAACTGTCGACGTGGGACAAGGAGGAACTGGATGCGCAGTTGGCAAACAGGGTACAAGTCAGCAAGCGTGCTGTGGCCAAGGTGTTGCAAGCGTTTGACCGGCTGCAACAGAGGAACGATAAGATATGGAAAGCTATCAAGGGAGAAGGCGAAGGTATTCTTGTGAAATATAATATTTTGAAAGATAGTCAATAAATAGTTCTTCTTTAATAGCCTTGATATTTCTTCCGAGGTTGAAAATGATAAAAATTTTAAACTTATAAAATAATTTTTTGACCAGCGTTGTACCCGTGGTTCATTCGCATTTTTCATGTTTATAATAACCCTATGTATTATTCCATTTTATAGTCTACCTGCATGCTATATTTCATGAAAATCATCCATACAAACATTCACACAAACTTTCAAAATAAATGTAGATCAATTTCAAGGTTAATTATTGTATTTCACTGATAAGAGACTACTTAACAGGTTGACTGCCATGTTTGTTTGCTACTTGAATATGCCATCAAATTGCATCACATTATTCAGAAGAATCAGCATAATTTAATAAAATTAATGAAATGAGTTAAATTCTGTTAAAGTGTTTGGTAAATAAAAGGCTTAATTATTATTATTATTATTAATGAATTGACATTGCAACAATACAAAAAAGCACTTACATACCCATATCCTTGCAGAAGGATTCCCATGTTGTTGCATGGTGACAGATAGTTACAAATAAGATATCACAAATCCACTCTCAACCAACACCTACAACCTAAGAACATTTATCTGTTACTTAAATGTCTATCCCAGCTGAGAATTTGAGAGATTGGAATTGGAAACGCTTCACACTCGTAGCCCTACACTAGGATACCTTATGTCGTGGGTGCTATGGACAACACACAGAGACAAGAACACTCACACCCAGACCGAGAACAGAAATTCATACTCATCATTCAAATTTCCGCCTCGTTGGGAATCGAACCCAGAACCCTTGGCGAGGCGATCCATTGCATGTGGAAGTTCTTTATATTTCTCCTATTAGTTCTTTCCACGTCCACCCAGGCTCGACTGTTGGACAAAGCCACTGGACATTAAGTTTAACCCTGCTTAATATTACTTAATAATCACAGAAGGAGCACCAGCCCCATCTCTAGACGAGGTAGTCCGGGCAACCAACGAGGAAGTGACCGCAGAGAACCGTCGGCTGCAAGCTCTGAGCACCACCCTGCACGAGAGCCATCACGCCATGACGCTGCGAGTGGCGCAGCTCCAGGACGCTGTCAACAGCCGGGACACTGAGAACGCTGAGCTTAAGAACCAGATTGATGACTTGCAGTACGAGCTCATGAAGGTGAGTGATGTTGTATGGTTTTGGAGATGCTGTAAGGTTGGATGTGGTTTACCAAATTGGAGAAGGCCAATCAAGACAAGAATACAAGCTGATGTGTACGTGACTTCCTTTTAGATGGCAAAGACCCTAGTAATATGATGTTATAAATAAATAAATTTTATGATAATGCTTTTTATGATGATTTTGATGATGGACATGAGCTTCAAAAGTATCATCAACTCATGCTAGCCGAGAATGAAAGGGAGAGTATCTTTTAACAATTGGAAGATTATGATCAGAAGGATTTTGAATACTACTTCCTAATAGTGTTGGCACTCGTTTAATTGTGACCTAAACATAGTTATGTATAAGATACAAAAAATGTTTTGTACTGATGTCCTTTATAGACTCTGAAACCATCCAACCGATATACCTCAAAATGGTTTCATTTGAAAGGCATAAATCTGAAGGTGGTTGGAGACCACTAAAACAATGCATTAGGCACATTCAGTCCATTGATAAAGTCGTTTTTCTACTTTTCACATACAACAATTGTGGAGGTTAGTTTCAAAATCCGCTAAAACGGTTTCTAAAAAATATACAGGAACTAAAAATTTTAGATTTTCTTCAATTTTGGAGGCATATAGTAAGAAAAAATATTTATAATTGATTATCTGCTATGTAATAATACATTGAAAGTGTTTTGTATTTCTAAATAGCGTCACCAACGGAAAAATAACTGAAATTATTTTTCATTTAGCGGATTTTGATGCGAATAATACATTTTAGCGGGTTTTGCAACCATCATTCTCCATTTTAACGGGTTTTGATTTGAAAAGTATATTCTAACTGGATGGTGTAATCCTGTATGCTGCAAACAAAGATATAAAAGTAAAGTAAGGATACAATAAATAATAAAATGCATTGCTATATTATTATTATTTTTATTAAGTAAATTAAAAGGAAAAAAATTAAAAAAAATTGAAATTATACATGCAAGTTAATATCATCAAATCCATGTTCACATAAATTATTTCTGATACATTGTTTTCAAAGCCTTCAGAATTTATACCTTGTAAGCTTTCTTCATTTCTTTTATAGAAAACTAACTGAGGTAAATTTCGCACATAAGCACAAAATATTTAACTACCAACCACAGGAACCCGTTTTTACCAAACATGTCCCACATACGTGCATAAAACCTCTGACGAGTATTGAAAAAACAAGAAACGTAAATTCATATAATAACCGTAGCTGTTCAAACATGGTCTCTACTTAGTTCACTGGGGAAAATCTTGATTAATAATTTTAGTAAGCAAATTTCACATAAATAGAATCTTGCAAGTATGTAGCGATGATTATCTGCTCCCTTTCGCATAACACCTTTATCCTCCATTTAGCAAGCTGTTAAAGACAGATTTTGACCTTTTTTTTGTGCTATCATGCGTTTCCACTTGGATTAATCACGTAACCTTTTTCTTGTATCTTTCGGATTACATTCTGCTATAAATTCGCCACATTCATTAATTTTTAATAGGAAATATTTAATAAAAACCACGACACTCGGCTAACCGTTTACTGAAAAACGCCATACTGTTTGAAATGTCACGTGATTTGAATGCCGTGCTGTAATTGGTCCATCCAGTTTTAGAGCGTTTTGAAACGCACAGCTATAGTTTTAGCGGATTTTGCAACAAACATTGATGTTTTAAGCCTATTTACAATGGATTTAGCTGTTTTTGACAGGAACTAATTGATTACATATAGAAAAAATTACTTGCAGTATCATATGAAGGTTGTAACACTGTATTTACAAATTTTCGTTTTAGCGGATTTTGAAACTAACCGACACAATTCGAAGATAATAATAATATGTAAAGATGTCGGTTAAACAGACTGTCATCAAAAATTACTGATCTGTTGGTATCAGAATTTTTTTAGCGTAATAGAACCTGCTGGGTGTCTGGCAAAATAAGATAAATAATTTATTTATTTATTCTTTATTGCATTAACTTTAAACTAGGTTTGACAAAGGGCGGACTTAATGCCTATTGGCATTCTCTACCAGCCAACCCAGTGTGACGGAGAGAAATGCGTGGTAGGCGTAAATACACAGACAATTAAAAAAAAAGAAAATATTTACAAAGAAAATATTTATTTTATTTATTTATTTATTTACATTTTTATTTATTTATTTAATAATGTTTGAATTCCAGGTTCGATCCCGCAACGACAAGCTGGAGAACCACCTAGCGGAGGCGATAGAGAAGCTGAAGAGTTACCACCAGTCGGGTACCACGGTAGCGCCGGCATGCGCGCCCACCACGCACCCCGCCAACGCCAAGCTCGAGGACATCGCGGCCGAGCTGGAGGAGCAACGTGAGCTGGCCAATAACCGGCTGGCTGAGCTGGACAGACTACATCGACAGCATCGGGACACTTTGAAGGAGTTGGAGAAGCTGAAGATGGATGTGAGAGCATTATTACTAGCAACAGAAGTATTATTACTAGCGTATAGAACCAATGAATTGGCGCCAATGGCTTGTCTTCAATGGATTCGTTCGATTTTGAAAGGAGAACGGGGGCTTGATTTTGAAAATGGAACTTCCCGGGCGGGACACACATTTTGTTCGAGATGTCTGTTCTATGACATTATACTTCAATGTGTGAGAGTGCTTTGTTTGTGTTTCCATTCTTAATGTTGCGTCTATCCATGATCCTCTAGTTCTTTGCCTAGTAGCTGCCTAAAATCACAACAGTATTGTGTTAATATATTGTGTTAATACTGTTGTGAAGGGAGTCCTTTATTTTAGGGTTCAGACCAGAGACTGTTTTTCTTTTTTTCCAAAAAATGTGAAGATTATATGTATTGGTTAATTAATTGATTTTTTCACGTCAACGTAGACCTCCGTCGAGTCTCCCGTGGACCCCTGTTGGTCCACTTGGACCACTTTGGGAACTAATGTTTTAGAGAAATAAATATAAATTTAATACATTCCAGATCCGACAGCTACCTGAATCAGTGATAGTGGAGACCACGGAGTACAAGTGCCTTCAGAGTCAGTTCTCAGTGCTGTACAACGAGTCCATGCAGATGAAGACTGCCCTCGACGAGACGCGCATGCAGCTACAGAACGCCAAGAACCTACACATGCGACAGATTGAAATGATGGAAGTAAGATTATATTTTTTTGAAGTTATACTTCTTTTTTTATTTATTTATTTCATTGACAATAAAGAAAGTAACATATTAATAGGGTATAAACATAAACTCTTTTGAGTTTTACCGTACACCCTGCGCCGTCGATGTACATACATTATTAAGACATACATTAATAAGATATAAGTCATTATTATAGTAATCAGGCTATTGTTTGAACTCATGTTACGAAAGACTCCTGACACAAAAAGAACGGTCTTGATGAATTATGAAAAGAAAATAAAGAACACACAGTTGTCTATATTGATGTTGACAAAATATTTTCTCATTTTGACTTTTACACTACTATTTGCTATGATTCTGTAATTTTGTACTCCATACAATGTTTTCTATCACGCACCGTTTTATTTATTTACCTCCTACCCGGGCAGTTATATTAATTTCAATATGTCTTATAAGTTAGATGTGACGAGTATTTTTAAAGGTAAGTCAAAGTATGAGTTATACCAAATTGTAGTTCATTGGCGAGAAGGCTAGTAACTATCCAGATGCAGTATATCAGCCAGAGTGCTTGAAGCTTTAAGAGTGCACAAAAATGATGATGACCAATATAATGTCTATTTATACATATGTGTACTTGTATTCATAACAACATCTTAGAAATTTTACAATATTATTGTCTTTACACCTTTACATTTTCTCTTTCAGAGTGAAGAATTGGCAAGACAAAAGGCACTCCGAGCAGAAATGATCCAACTTGAAGACGTATTAGGTCAACTAAGGAAAGAGTATGAAATGCTAAGGATAGAGTTTGAGCAGAACTTGGCTGCGAACGAACAGACGGGGCCCATTAACAGGGAGATGAGGCATTTGATTACGTCACTACAGAATCACAATCAGCAGTTGAAAGGAGAGGTGCATAGGTACAAGAGGAAATATAAGGACACTAGCCAGGAGCTAAATAAGGTATCTATATTTTTTATTACCAAAAGGCTCTAAATGCCTGTGTGCCTTTTTATGTATTCAAAGAGTAACCACCCTCGCTTTGCTCCGTTTTTCTTATTTTTTTTACACCTTGGGTTACATTATTGGAGATTAATTAAGGATCTCTAATTTTTTTTAAATATAATATAGCTTATGTCACCCGGCGATAGGGTAGCTTCCCAACAGTGAAAGAATTTTTCAAATCGGTTCAGTAGTTTCGGAGCCTATTCAATGCAAATTAACAATCAAATTTTTCCTCTTTATAATATTAGTATAGATAAGTTTTAAATAGTTTTGCAATTTAAAAATACTACATGCCACTTCGAATGTCATTGTGAGCTTAGCCTAAGAATGGCTTCAACCCATTAATGGTCCACTACTGAGCACGGGTCTCTCCTCTTGAAGAGGCTTAGAGCATACTCCACCAAGCTTCTCCAGTATGGATTATTGGAGGGATTGATGGCCAACCCAATGTCGGAAGTTTTCATTCCACCCAAGAACCTCTGACATGGCCTAACTACAGTTATAGACCGACAGACGGCTATACGTGCCCTACGAAGCACGGAAACGCTAAGCTTAACTTTATCGATCACTTAGGATCGACATAGTCCGGGCTATGATCGCTAAGAATGGTTTCTTTAAAATAATCATGGGCTAATAATTGTACAATAATTTGTACAATATAATGGCGTAGCAGTGAAATGATAGATATTATTATTACTTGAATTTTCGGGCCCGGGACAACCATTCCAGGGGCCACCAGGCTTGATCTATTGTGGCCGTACCTGATTCTGAGTTAGATCTGGTCTCCAAGTCCTACAGCCCGGACGAACAGTAGGATGTTCCTAGGTTCCAAATCTCTTACTCGGCTGGCTGGGTGGGATTGGGTGGCCTCATGGCCTCCTAAGATCCTTCTGCAGTGATTTATGGCAGGGCAGTCACAGAGTATGTGGATGGATGTTTCCTCTGCCTCACTGCTGATTCTGCACGTTGCAGTGTTGCCCAAGAAATGATAGCTGAAAAGTGATTAATAATTTAATAATTTGACATTAATTTGACATTTAATAATTTGACATGTGATTTGGAGGTTAGTTTTTGTTTGTATTGATTATATAGAGTATTGATTAATTAGCTATAATTTTATATAATATTGTATGCCCATTTGTGGCGGGAATACAGAGATCCATATGTTTGACTTGTTACACTTGACTTTAATTGTACCTGTATTCCAGAATAAAGATGATGATTGATTGATTGATCTGTTTCAGTTACGTAAAGAGACTGAGGAGGCGGCGGCGCGCGGGGGGGAGGGGCCTGACGAGAAACCTCTCACTGTTAAGAAGGAGGAACCCGAACCAGAGGTAAGTTACGATTACCATCATGTGGTCATAGTATATTATTCTACTTTGTTTACTTATGCTCTTTAACTACACAATTGTATCACACTAGAACAGCATAAACCTATCTTTCAAAATCTGTCAGTACCTGCCACAGACATGTATTTACTATCTATGTCTGTGGTACCTGCTGTCTGATTATTATTCTTTTTTGTTTTTAAAGGTCAGAAAAACAAATGGCAGTAATGACATTATATATAAAAATTGCAGTAGTGAAAACTGTGCCGCAATTTACGCCCATCCCGTAACACAAGCCGTTTTAATGAGCAGATTCCGCGTCTGATTGTCTTATACCCCCTCTGATTGTCTTATCCCCCTTCTCATTGTGTTACCCCCCTCTGATTGTACCCCCCGTGTTGTCCCCCAGGGCGAGGATGGCGCTGGTGAGGCCAAGGCGGCGGCCAGTAAGGAGCACGGCCGCGCCAAGCTGCAGGAGCAGGACCAGCTCATCAAGGATCTCAAGCAGCAGCTCAAGTAACGCTCTCATACTATACTCACTCTCTTTCTCCCTCCCTAGACAGGAAGCCGAAAATGCTAAAAAGAACTTTCGCACCTTTAAACTTGCGCGTATGTGTTGGGTAAACGCGTTATACGCCAAAGTTCCTGTGGTGCCAGAAAATTGCCATTTTCAATCATGACCAATTTAATTTTCCATGGGAAAAAAACTAGTTATCACCATTGAAGTATTATTACTAGCGTATAGAACCTACACTGCGAACACCATGTATGTTCCAATGCATTGGCGCCACGTGGCTTCAATCTTCAATGTATTTGTTCGATTTTGAAAGGAGAACCGGGGCTCAATTTTGAAAATCGAACCTCCTGGCTGGACACACATTTTGTTCGAGATGTCTGTTCTATGACATTATACTTCAATGATTGTCACCTTAATTTTTGTCGTCAAAAGGTCAAAAGTAGATTTAAAGAATATTTTTGCAAAGTTCCATCTTAATTCATACAACGGTTCGCTAACCGTTGCTGGGGTAATAAAATAGTTGTTAAGACATGACTCATGCTCGTGTGGTGGGTGGTGTGTGTGGTGATGCAGGAAGGCGGTGAACGAGCAAAAGGAGCTGAAGCTGCTGCTGGACATGTACAAGGGCGTGGGCAAGGAGCAGCGGGACAAGGTGCAGCTCATGGCCGCCGAGCGCAAGGCGCGCCAGGAGCTCGACGACCACCGACAGAAGGCTAAGATGGCGCAGGTCAGTCACACACACACCCAGAGAGAGACAGAGACACACACACACACACACACACACACAGAGAGACACAAACACATATATACAGAGAGAGAGAGGAAGGGAGAGAGAGAGAGATAGACACACAGATAGACTCACACATTGCACAACACACACCCACTGTTATGTGCAGAGTGACTCTCTTGTTGCATAACAAGTTCAAGAAAATGGACAGATTTTTATCGACGAAAAACTGCATTTTTTAAATCATAATCCATTTTTGTGGTTAAATTGATATCTTTCTCATTCGTCCCTTAACCCATTGAGACTCCTGAACTCAACTGCACTAATTGATGATGATGATAATGTTGTTGTTGATGATGTTGTTGTTGTTGATGATAATGACGATGATTTATTTAATCATTAAACACATCCATAATTACAGTTGAAAACCCAACGCGACAAACAATAATTAATGGCCTTTAATATAAAACTTCATAACATAATGTTGTTGTGTGTATAGTAGAGCAAGTGTGAGCAGCGTTTGATATTGATGTTATTGTTCATGTTGTTGTTGTTGGTGATGTTGTTGTCGATGTTCGCAGGAGAGCAAGCGCGAGCAGCGGCGGTTGATATTGATGTTATTGTTCATGTTGTTGTTGTTGGTGATGTTGTTGTCGATGTTCGCAGGAGAGCAAGCGCGAGCAGCGGCGGTTGATATTGATGTTATTGTTCATGTTGTTGTCGTTGGTGTTGTTGGTGTTGTTAATTTATTTATTTATACACATACTTAACAGGACTAACCCAAAGCATTACGTGCAGAATTTAAAACTAAACCAAATGGGTACATACATGGTTGACAGAAAAACATAGTCTACATACTACAAATTAGAACTAAGAAACACTGAACAGAGCAATGTAAACTTATTTAAAGTGTTATAAAATATGTCATCTTCTGGAATCTGAGCTAGGAAACAATTGAGTAGGATGGGTGCGGCCCTATACGGTGCAGCGGCCGGTTGTTGTTGTTGTTGTTAATGTTGTTGTTGTTAATGTTGTTGTCGATGCGGGCAGGAGAGCAAGCGCGAGCGGCGGCTGGCGGACGAGGACGCGCTGCGCAAGATCAAGCAGCTGGAGGAGCAGAAGTACGAGCTGCAGAAGCAGCTGGCGCGCCCCGCCGACCCGCTGCACGCCTTCTCCAGGCCCTTCGCCGGCTCACAGGTACCCCCAGTAACCACCCCCACCGGTAACCACCCCTAACCACCCCGTAACACCCCGGATCGTTCGTGGTGATGTTGGTTTTATAGTCGTGTAAGTAAGTCGTATATTACAACTTTTTTTTGTTAATTATGCTAACGCATTAGGCTTTGCCTGTAATGTTAGTGTAACTTTGGATTAAATAAAAAAAAAAGTATATCAGACGATTTTTTTCTTAGTGGTGTGCTTGACATGACTTGGGGTTCGTCAAAAAAAGATGTAAAAAGAGTTTTCTTTAGCGTTACAGTGAAGATAACTGTGGTATTGCTAATGTCCACTTACCATGGGGTGGTGTCTACTATTTCGTCAGGCCTTCAGGCTGTAAAAAATGCGCCCTGTATTAAATCTTTAGGGGTTGAATTTCCAAAAATCCTTTCTTAATGCTCCCCTAAAGTAATAAAGAACCTTCTATACAAAGTACTTCTAGGTCAACTGGTTAAGACTGTGCGTTGTCATGCAGTCAGCAATGTTTAGCATGGGTTAGATAGATTAGGTTCACTTGTAGAGTAAGAAAAAGTTTTAAATAGAGATGTTTACACTAATTATAAATTACTATAAATTTTTGTCTAAAATACTAATGGTAACAATTAAAAGCCAAAAATATGATTCTTTTATCGTAATCAATGACAATAAATTAAATGTCATTAATTTAAAATGTTAAAAATTGTACTCACTGCAATTATTGTATTTTATATGCAAATTCAACTAACTTCAGCAGACAGATAGTATTGAATAACGGATTGTGACGTCACGGACGTTTTTGGTGGGTTTGATAATGATTTTTATTTATCAATTTTTGTTTTTAAATTGAAGATTATTATTTTTATAATATTTTTTTCGTGAATATTAAGGTCCTATCTATAAAATTAAATTGAATCCTAAAATTAGTCAACATCCCTAATAAGGATAATCGATAATAAAATATATTTTTTTCCAGGAGGAGGAAGCGTTACTAAACGAAATGGAAGTGACGGGGCAAGCGTTCGAGGACATGCAGGAGCAGAACTCGCGACTTATCCAGCAGTTGAGGGAGAAGGACGACGCCAACTTTAAGCTCATGTCGGAGCGGATCAAGGCCAACTCCCTCCACAAGCTGCTGAGAGAAGAGAAGCAGTTGTTACAGGAACAGGTGTGTAGATTGTTTTGATGCAGGATTTTTCTCCGTAGGCACTGGAGCAGTGATGGAGAAGCAAAGCTTTCTCGGTTCTGTAGGAAGTAATGCCTTGTAATGGAGTATTTTTTAAAAGTATCTAGAAATATTCTATGGTTCATGGTACTTGGTGGTATCATTTTTCACAATGACAAAGCACCTTTCCGAAATAGTGATAGAAAAAAATATTACGTTCCTAGCTGCATGAGTGTTATATGAATAAATGTAAATTTTAAAATTTTAACAACTCTCGACAGGATGACCTTAAATTAAGGTTTCAAACTTTTCAAACAAAAAAACCGCACAATAATCGATCCATTCGTTTAAGGTTCTTAAACGTTCTTAAACCTAACGATGCCACAGACAGACCTAGACAAGTCAAACTTATAACACTGTTTTCGTGGAGGGTTAATAAATAAGCTGTTATGTCAGGTGGTGACCCGCGACCAGCAGATAGAGTCGATGGGCGGCGTGGCGCGGCGGCTGGAGGAGAAGGAGCGGCTGCTGCAGGCCACGCTGTCGGCGGTGGAGAAGGAGCTGCTGCTGCGGCAACAGGCCATGGAGATGCACAAGCGGAAGGCCATCGAGTCTGCCCAGTCCGCGGCCGATCTCAAGCTGCATCTCGGTATGTTGTGGTAGAGTTGGTGATAGCACGTTATAATATATAGCGTGATAGCGCGTTATATTATAGAAAGAAAGAAAGAAAGAAATTATTTATTTTGTTAAGCACTGCAACAAGCTGTAACACTTAATAAATCATTTATAATGTTATTACATAGACATAACCTGCTGCAGCACTGCTCAACAAAAAAGGTACGCACTCAGCATATGCCGAAGTGAACCACGGCTACTGATTTTCAGTACGACCTTTATTGTGCCGCAGTTCGGACGAGTGATTTCAGTTCGCCGCATAAAGAGAAAAAAAATTTATAGCGTAATAGCGTGCTATAATTTTTTAGCGTTAGTGATAACGTGCTATAATTTATAGCGTTAGTTATAAATTATGTTTATCTCCTGCGTCCCGCCGTTCCAGTGACCTACATTTACGTCTCCCGACTCCATTACACCACGAAGGTCTCCGATGTCGTGGAGTATTTGGAGAAGAAGACAAAGTGCCGGCCGCTGGTTGAGAAGTTGGACTCGCACAAGGCAGTGAACTTAACTCGTTTGTTGTGCGTGTTCCAACTGATCTCCTGTCGGATTTCCTGAAGGAGGAGCTGTGGCTAAACGGGTTCGTTTTCCGAAAGTTCCGTGCACGTCGACCACCAACGGGAGTCACCAAAATCGCGTCTTACTTCGCGAATAAGTTAATGTTGTAAATATCAAAATATAGATACTTCTTGCAATTTGCATCTTGTGACATACGAGAAAAAACTAAATTGTTTTTTTAATGTCATTGTATTCTTTTCTGAATAAAATGTCTGTCGTATTTTGTTCTCTGAAAAAGTACGTTTTATTATAGGTTATGGGCCCAGATCCCAAATCCTTATATGTATATAAAATGGCTAGTTATTATTTATTGTTAGAATTATCCCCGTGATGAACAATGAATGATTGTGTATTACTAGCAGACTTTTTGTGTAAAAAGGGAACTACAGACCGTATGATTGACCGTATGTAACATGGACTTAAATTCATGGCCCAGAATCCCAGCCCGGATCCGACGCATATAAAATGTCATATCCTCGCGACAGTCTCAGTATGAGGAAATTGGTGTAACGGATCAGACGATTGGAAAAATGGCTACGAGCTTGGACTTCGTGATTCATCTTCGTGATTAGACTCAGAAGACGTGAAATCAATGAAGAATGGTGTTTTGCTGTAGAGCATTTCCTAGTTTTGGCATGCGGCAAGTGTGTTAAGCCGGATGCAGAATTAAAATTAGGAGCTACAGATGCAAGGACCAGAGCTCAGTAAGTCTTGATGATAGATTCCTCGATCTATCTGCATATCAAGAATGTAGCAAATTCTAATGGAACTATGGGCTGAACTAAATTACGGATTTTGATTGGAAAAAGTTTTTGTATTTATCCAAGAACACTATGACCAGCAGAAGACGTCATAGTGGTAGAGGATGCGAGTCAAGAAGCTGCAGATAATGCGAAAGAACTACAGTGAGTGGTGTTTCGCAGCAGAGAATTTTCTGGTGTTAGAAGGAATGGTTGGGTGTATAAAGCCCGAGCCTGATCAAACGCCAGGAGCTGCAGATAATGCGAAAGAACTACAGTGAGTGGTATTTCGCAGCAGAGAATTTTCTGGTATTAGAAGGAATGGTTGGGTGTATAAAGCCCGAGCCTGATCAAACGCCAGGAGCTGCAGATAATGCGAAAACAAAAGCGAAGCTGATTTTAACAATTGAGTTCATATAAACGGCGTCAAAACTTCAAAAGAATTGTGAAATAAATTGAAAATGTTATTTGATGACGACTCTGGATTTAAATTTACATGGATGTCGTCGTATGTCACAAATTGTTGAAGCAGGTCAGAAATTGCAAGGGACTGGATTTGACTTAAACGACGAATGGATTGGTTCGATCATGTTGGCTGGTCTAACTGAAAAATACATGCCCATGATAATGGCTATTGAACATTCCGCAAAAAGTAAAATCTGTCTAATCAAAGTCAACGTTCGAAGATTGTAAAGTCTACACATTACGTGGTTGATAAAGACGGGAATGCGCAAAAGTCAACTTATGTCAAAGGAAAACCAAAACAGAGCAAACCACGTCAGCTTCAGTGGGAGATCCAGTAGAAAGCAGTAAACAGAATTCTACTGTTACTTTATGTCAGGAGAGGTATATTGATAAGTTATTGGAAAAGTTCAATATGACCGATTGTAAAACAGTGAATACTCCAATGGAGGCAGGTTTGAAATGTAAAAAAGAGATTAATTGTAACAGTCAGCATCCATATCAGCAGCTTATCGGGAGTTTGATGTATTTAGCTGTTCTTACGCGTCCAGATTTAGCTTTTGCAGTATCTTATTTGAGTCAATTTAATACAAGTAATACTGAAGAGCAGTGGCATTACGCCAAAAGAGTATTAAGATATTTAAAAAAGACTAAAGATTTAGGTTTGAAATATAGTAAAGGCAAAAATATTAATATTGAAGGATATGTAGATGCAGACTGGGGCAATGATATTAATGATAGAAGATCATATTCAGGTTTTTGTTATACTTTATCAGGATCAGTTATATCTTGGAGTTGTAGTAAACAAAAATGTATTGCACTTTCTAGTACAGAAGCTGAATATGTCTCAATCTCAGAGGCCTGCAAAGAGGCAGTATATTTGAGAAACTTACAGTATGAAGTAACTAAAAATCTGTATACAATTACCTTGTATAATGATAGCATGAGTGCGCAGAAACTGTTGTTGAACCCTATCTTTCATAATAAAACTAAGCATATTGATGTTAGGTATCATTATTGTAGAGAAGTTGTAAATGAAAATATAGTTTGTGTTAATTATTTATGTACATCTGATATGCCTGCGGATTTGCTCACTAAAAGTTTAGGTGCTGTAAAACATTATAAGCATTTGAATGCTTTAGGAATTGTTAAAGTGTAGTTACTTTGTTTATTGTTAAGTTTGGTTTATTTTTAGTTAAGCATCTATATTTTGAGTGGGAGTGTTGTAAATATCAAAATATAGATACTTCTTGCAATTTGCATCTTGTGACATACGAGAAAAAACTAAATTGTTTTTTTAATGTCATTGTATTCTTTTCTGAATAAAATGTCTGTCGTATTTTGTTCTCTGAAAAAGTACGTTTTATTATAGTTAATTTTAAATCTAATTATTTTATGTATGTTAGTCTGTAAAGTATTTATGTTATGGGCCTCGTTGCCTGAATTAAAGATTTATTTTTATTATTATAGTGTGTTATAATTTATAGCGTAAGTAACATATCGTTATAATGCATTGTGATGTGGTTAGCAACCACATCACCATTCCACATGTTCAAGAGGAGGGTGTCATTAATTAATATAGACAACTACGTGATGATAACACTACAGCATAGCGTTAATTCGTTCATTAATATAAAAAAATATATATTTTGCAGAAAAGTATCACGCGCAAATGAAGGAGGCGCAACAGGTGGTCGCAGAGAAGACCAGCGCCCTGGAGGCCGAAGCGTACAAAACAAAAAGACTACATGTAAGTGACGTTATTTACATTTACTTTGACGACTCGTGCGGCTCACCTGGGCAGGGACATGCCTAGGGCTATGAGTGTGTATGGTTTACAAATAAAATAACTAGTGTGCTTTAGACCAAACGACTAAAGTAAAACTTCTTTATTATGGATTTTCATTGATAAATAATATTTTTGAAAAGATTTGTTATTTAGTTATTTACTTCAAACGTAGAATATTTAATATATTGAACAAAATATTAATTTATAAAATCGTTCAAGAACGAAATGAAATTACGAAATAATCAAGAAGTCACCGTTCGCGTAACGCTAGCAAACTCGCAAACAAACTACCGTTCGCCTCGCCCGATCACAATTTTCGTAACGCTCTCGTCACGCATTCACCAGCTTACTATCCAAGTCGAGCGTAAAGAAGTTTTACTTCAAATATCTATCTATTGGTAGATAGATATTTGAAGTAAAACTACTTAGAATATGTATTTACTACATATTTCGTAATAATGTACAGACAGAACTTGAGTGTGGCATCGGGTAACGTTAATCTATGAGCAATCAATGTACGTAAAATTTAACCGCAACGCTAGAAAAGTCGTCAATGGATTGACTTGAAATTGTTGTTCGATATCTTATTTTAATTGAACAAATTGTCTGTAAGGTATTTGCTATGGTATAAATGTGAAAACATGGCAAATTTTTATAATTTCTTAAAAATCAGATAGGGCAACACTGTTATCTGTAATAGAGAAAGGTGGGGCACGATTTGACATATTATATTTACAGTAGTATTTGTCTTATCTTGCTCCGACTTACCTCTTCAAACTTTTACATGTGTTTAGATTTATCCAGCGATATATTACCAGTATCTCACAAGTGATGTGTGTGTGTTCAGGAGGAGCTGGCGGTGCTGCGGCGGAAGGCGGAGCGCATGAAGAAGATGGAGCAAGCCGGCAGCAGCATGGACGAGGTGCTGCTCGAGGAGATCCGGGACTACAAGGAGACGCTCACCTGCCCCTCGTGCAAGGTACGGTGTGGGGAGAGGCAGAGACAGACATACACACACATACAGACATGCATATACAGACACGCACATATATAAACATAGACACAGGTACAGAGAGAGAGACATTCAGGCACATACATACTCTACTCTACGTGAAGGCCTGTCTACGAAAGAACTTTAAAAAAAACAACCCATGACAGACCAGCCAAGTAGAAATACTTAATTTACTATGAAATAATGAAACTTGTGATTGAAATCCCAATTGATCATGTTGCAGGTGAAGCGCAAAGACGCGGTGCTGACGAAGTGCTTCCATGTGTTCTGCTGGGACTGCCTGCGCACGCGCTACGAGACGCGCCAGCGCAAGTGCCCCAAGTGCAACGCGGCGTTCGGCGCCAACGACTACCACCGCCTCTACCTCTCCACCTAGAGCCTGCGCCCCCCGCCCTGCGCCCCCCGCGCCACCCGCCTGCGCCCCCCGCGCCCCCCGCCGGCGCGACACGCGTCGCAGATCTCACTAGCTACCATGAGTTTGTCGAATCATAATTGCATTCGCGTGATGCAACGCCCCTGGAGGCGGAACTTGGAACTGAAGTAGGAGCTGTTATCCAGTATCCAAGGAACTTCCGAAGGTCGGATCGACTGATCGAAGGTCGAAGCAGCGTGGTGGAGTGTGCTCTAGGACTCCACTATTCCGGGAGACCTGTGCCTTAATATGAGCCGCTGATAGATTAAAGCCAAAAAGTGTATGCGGGCGTGTGTCCAGTGCCCCTAGCGGTTGCGTTTCGAACTAATAATGTGAATGTCAATTTGAGTGTAAATAAGGTGTCGAGAAGTGTCCCAACTCATGGTAGGGGAGTCCGGCGGTAGAGCATCCCACCTGACCCGGTAAGTTAGTCGTGAACCAGTATTGAACAAATTCATGTTTTCTATCTAGCGTCGGTTGTGAGTATTGTGCTCTCGGCATCGACTTGGATCGTGTCGAGGTCGTCTCGGTGTCGTCACGGTCTCGTGATTGTGTTTTCTCGGTAGGCTGATGGTGAGCCGAGAGCTGCAGTGGTTTGGATTCAATTAGATTGAGTCAAATAATTAAAAAAAAAAGTATTTTTTTCATTTCAGGCCTGCACCTTATATTCTGCCATGACTAAGATGAAAAATATATAACACTTTTGTAATATTACTTTGTATAATTCATTATTAATTACTGGTAATTGAGTTACGGAAATTCAAATGCAATTTTACCCTATTATGAATATCACCTCTCCACTGTAGCGCAGGCATTAGACAAATTTTTGAAGTACTTGTTACATTACATGGCTTTCGATCGTGAACTTCGATTAAAGTATTTACTGTGTAGAACTCTAGTTAGACGCAATTAATTGTTGTAATAATTTTAACATTGTAAGAGTTAAGAATGTACTGCGCGTGTAAGCGGCATAGAATTTTTTACAAGGGATTTTGAGCGTTTTTTGAATCGTAAAATTACATTGCAAGCCACTGATTCTTGCTCTCTTCAATCAGTAAAGCGTTTGAAATCGAATTTAGTATAGGTAGATAAAATTTAAAAATAATTATAACACAATTTGCAATTTTATAAAAATGCAAGTAATACTATTATAATTTATTTTTGTAAGGTAATCAATATTCAATTTTCATTTTGCAGTAAGCAAAGTTGTCAGTATTTATACATGTAATTTGTAATGCTTTATATTATTACCGGAGTTTGTTTCGCTTCGGGAAGAGGAATTAGGAAAGCAGTGCAATGATACATTTGTTTCCACAATATTTCATATTAAGAATTTTTCATATTTTTTATATTTCAAATGTAGTGTCCTTGTATATGCGACATTGAAAAAAGAAAACGAAGGGTTGCCATTGAAGTTTAATTATTAGCGTATAGAACCGACACCGCGAACACCATGTATGTCTGTGGCTTCAATCTTCAATGGATTCGTTCGATTTTGAAAGGAGAACCGGGGCTCAATTTTGAAAATGGAACCTCCCGGCGGGACACACATTTTGTTCGAGATGTCTGTTCTATGACATTATACTTCAATGAGGGTTGCTTATTAATTTTCATCCAGGTTTCATCTAGTTACATACAAAATGTATCATTTTGTATTTACATCATTAAAGCTTAAATATGTGTTGTTTGTGTTGAATGAGCTAGAAATATATCTAAATCTGTTAAGTATTTTCTATGTGATGTCTTTATAGACGAATAGAAAGTGCATAAAGTCTTCTTTTGATTATAATAGGAACTTGCCTTCAACTATATTAACTTAATATGTAGACATTGCCCTTTACAATTTTGTACTATTATACATTATTTCAAGTTATATAGCTTCCCTGCTAGAATTAAAAAAAGTAGGACTGTATTAAGCTAAAATCAGTTTTGAAAGTTCCTCTGAAATTTTTTCATTGTTGTAAGTGATACTTTATTATTGGTTCTCGTTAGTGAGCGTAACTAAATAACTCTGTAAAATTGAGGGTGTCCTAATGAGGATGTTCTAATGTGATTTCTGTTTTGACGGTGAGGGAATTTTCAGTTGCATTTTTATTGATCAGATTTTGAATAAAAATAATTTTGATTGTAATATTGTATTATGCTAATCAAAATACATATGTAGATATAATATTAGCATGTATTGGGTATGAGCGTATGAGTGTTTCTCATTTACTTATTGGGAATGAAAATGGAAGGTTTTGCATTCAAAATAATAATATCTATTACCTCTCGTCCAAAGTATTGTTGTTGCGGTAATACACTATCTTCGTTATTAATTACTATCGACAATCTTCGTTTTCCTTCGTGTTTTGACTGTTGTCGTGTTTATGAGGGAAATGCGAAATTTGTACGTTAACAGCACGTATGATACGTACGATACGTATACATATTACGTGCAATAAGCAAATTAAAATATTTGGATCAACATTAACTTGACTTTGTGGGTAATTAGATTGTATAGGTCCAACTAAGTCGGAAATAATGTTTGCTAGTAAACTTTCCAAAAAATTGTGTGTCATTACACGCGCCGTAGCAGGGAAATCCTCCAGTCTTAAGCATTGCATGTTTAGGTATGTTCGACGCTATTAACAGGAATAATATTGACTTCACAAGTATTGGAAGGGAGGCCCGTCGACCATTCATTCCTTATAATTATAGTGAAAGAATTTTCCATGTATTTAAATATGAATTTATCGATGCACACAAACATATTATAAGATTTTTTTGGATTGCATCTCGCAAACATATTGTCACATGAGTATTTTATCAATGTTGTTGTATATTGAGATATCATAAAATCGAACAAGCGGATGTAGTTTATTTTGTATTTAGTGTAGAGTTAAGAATTCAATTGTATAATTAGTTCAATGACGGGAGGTTATGTATGTATAGATAAACATGTGGGATCTGTTTTTTGTTGTGGGCATTCTTTTATTTTTTTAGCTGTGGTACATCGATACTGCATTTATCGATATGAATCGTTCTAATCACACTACGTGAGGCCCACTGACTGATATTTATACTGTTAGGCTTAACTCATGAAGTAAAATCATTAACCTCACGCTGGGACACTTGGATCGAGCTATCTTGGTTTTATTGGTGTGAAAATACACACAAGAAAGAAAAAATCTGCCTGTTTTATGCTGTTAGATTGCTTGCATATTTAGATATTTTTCTTATGAATGCTGTTATTTTTTTTTCTAAATACATTGAACTGAATAAGGCGAGATGGCTCGATGTTCGCGTCCGAGTACAATTGACGTGTAAATCGATTTGTATTTCCTGAATGTTAACATTGTACATTAGAACTAACGGACCCTTTTCAGCATTCTTGTTAAATGATTTAGAAAATACTCACAATTTTTCAATTAGCTACCGCAAATTAAATAGTATTACTGAATATGAAATGAATAAAAGTTATAAATATTTGTATATTAGAGACTCTAACTCTTTCTTTTTCAAATTGTTGAATGTGTAATGTTGTGTATTAAACATGAGTAGGAATTTAAAAGTTGCATCCTAAGTATTGGCGTTGAGCTCTTTTGTCGTGCAAAAGATAAGAGTTCAATTTTGATGATATTGAGTTATAATCTTTATCCTATTCCTTAGGTTATATATAACCAAACAAATTAGTGTGATTAGAATCAAATAGCATTGTTCAAAACTCACGAACAAGAAAACTTCTTATTTTTCAGGTAAAGTGATGACTTTACCTTGTAATCAATGCGATTACATCGAATTGTTACTTATGTTAGCGCCATATTTGGAACATAAAATATAGTGAAGAAGATTGGGCTTCATATTCTTGTTCTTTTTATTACCTCATTACCTAAAACTTAATTTCTTAAAAATGTACTGTATCTTTCGCACGACAGTGATGCAATTTTTATTATCTATCAATTCCGTCTTGTTTTTTTACACCAACAGTGAACGAATATTTAGTATATTAGTTCATTGCGTACCAACGAGTGGCGCTAAACCAATTAACTCCTTAAACAATTAAACCCCTCTATTGTTTTTAGTTTCGTATTGAAATTTACAATACATTATCTTGAAGTGTATTTTGTAACAGGTCATGTACAAAAGCGTTTCTCAATGATTGACGGTTTATAAAATATGTATATACATTATCTTTTAAGGACCTATTAATTTATCGTATCTGTTTAATTATTATTCTTATTATTACGTTATGGAGTTAATCGATTTGGCATTTAAGTAGAATCTAAAGAGAAGTTATAATAATTCAGTCATTGTTTCATGTTAAGCATGCTTGCCTTTGAACTATGACGATACAGCAATAATTTTGATAATAGTGAAGGAATTATTTACAGTAAGGACTCGATATAACAGCTCTAACGCGAATACTAATTTTTTATATGCAAAATTAATGTGAAATACAAAGAATAACAAATATTGAAATATCTAATGGCTGGAAACTTGTTAATAACTCAAACTGTAAATGTAAACAAATGTAATATTAATTTAATGGAGTATCGAATAAATGTTCCAAACAAGATTTATTGATTTTTATTATAAATGTCATTACATTTCTCAACTGCAATTTGGATTATCGGGGTCCGTATTCTAAACCCATAATAAAATACTAAAAATAAACAATTAATACCAGGCTCACAGCTACATCATTGTCGTGGTTGATACTTGATCATGTTGCTAGGTTACGGATGGGTATTGGGAAAACAAGGAACTGACAGTCTTGTGGACTACAAAAGGCAAATCATTAAAACATCGTTTTGCGACTGATTATTATGGTGTGAACCGTGTGAACATTAAAGTGATAGTTTAGCTTAGTGATAGTTTAGTTTAGCTTAGTTTAGTTTTGGTATTGTATTTATCTTTTAGTCCTACCTGCCGCCGAACTGGGCCTGGTTTCATTCTCAGTAGACAAACATTTGATAGAACTTTTATAAAATATATTTAGATTTTTATAGAATATATTTTTGAAGTTATACTTCTTATGGCGCGTTTGGAAAAAATATGAGTAAAATTTTTACGATGCGACAGCCAAAAAAGCGACATGATGAAGGCACAGGTGCGTGATACTAGGCGCACAACAGCCGCTAAGAGTTGTTTTGGATTCCTAGTGCACGCCGGGTCGTGGGTGCGAGTGAGAGGTACGTACGCTGTACTAGGCGCACAGCAATCGCTAGTTGTTTTGGAGGTATAGTATGAATACGGTACGCCCAATATCTCATAGATGGCACTGCGTACATTTATTTTAACATGTATCATTTACTCACATGTATTGGTAATCCATAATTTCTATGTACCTATATATACCGCAAACCTGCACTTCAGCTTTATTCTGTTACGCCAAAGAAGTACAACTTCTTACGTGCGTACACACACGTTTTCTTTTCATATTTGCAATTTTATAATAGTTTTGCCATGGGAGAAAAAAAACACCTTCATTATTCATAGTTTTATATTTACACATTATGTACATAACATAATTTGACAATTTCATTAGTATTAGTTGTAACATAACTTGTTAACCTACTCTGGCGATACTAATCCACAAATTCTTATAATCATTTATTATACCAATAGTGACATTAGCACCTGAAGCAAGCGACATGGATGGACGAAGCGTTATATTGCATTTTGTACTATTAAGAAAGCATATCTAATTGTCTTCGATTTGCAAACGATACGGAGAAAACGATCGATACTGTAAAAAAAACATCGAACAGGATAGATCGACAGACACACACCGACAGACAAACACATCGTAACATAAATATAACATCAGTCTCATGTGTTACAATTTCCTCAACGAGTAAATGTACTTAATTTTATACAATAATAAATTTGATTTACGCAAAATTTTAATTACATCAGCATTGGTGCATTTACCTTATTTAAAAATAAATTTAAAAGAGGCAAGTGCTATAAATTCTCGTATAATGTTACACATTAGTCGATCTTAATGTAAATTTTGCTACATAAAATTCAATTCCTTTGATTTTATGTAAACTATTTCAAGTGTTTCATTGGAGAATAATATTGACTAGACACTTTGATTGTGTACCATCCATTGTTATTTACATATAATGTACTAAACTATTGTATTAAATTCAATTATTTTGTAGAATAGAGAATTTCCAATGAACTATTTAATTAGTAGTAATCACTGTTTAAAAACAGCTGAGATGGCATTAAGTTTTCGTAAATTAACAGTGTATTCCTAGCCACAGATCACCCCCAATAGATACCGTATACAAGGCAACTGACGCGCGCCAACACGTACGTGCATTTGAATGTTCACGACATTAATTTCGACCAATACTGATCCGTCAAGTTCAAGTATGAATTAGAAATAGCCAATCACAGCGCATTTTGATGTCCCCCGCAAGCCGCACCTTCCGCCAAATTTTGTGAGTTCAAACTCTAAGAAAATTTCACATAAGCGGTATCTATTGGGGGTAATCTGTGATTCCTAGCATACATTCACCAGGACTCAACTAATGGCACTTAAATTACGTTTTTGATTGTCAAATATCAATCGTAATTTATATTTGATGGCCGCCAGCGGACTTCGGCAGTATGACAATATGCAATATGAATTATTAAGCAATTAGTTTATAAAAATAAATTGTCACGAGTCATACAGTAGGATTGGTCACGTGCTGTTGCCATCATATAACTTCTATTTTAGCATTATCCTTGCAAAAATAATTAATAAACTTAATTTACATAATACAGTCAACAGTTACAACTATGTTATTTATACATAATTAAATTGTTATGAAAAACAAATGACAGTTTCATAGTAAAGGTTTAGTTGTCTTTAAATGGTAATTTACACAAACAAATTATAAATGGACTTCCTCACTTTGTCTAAACTACGTAGACAAGTCATATTAAGTGAAATACATAAAAACAAATCCTAAATGCCTTTCGGAATGAAAAAATAGTTTTTGTTAATACTTATTATAATACAAAATATAAAAGGCGAAGCAGTTGCATTGTTCAATCCACACAATGAGATCATTCACAATTATTTCGTCAAAGCGATAAGTTTGTTAATTAGCTATACGACTCGACGACACGACGTCACGACGAATTAACATTTACATTATCAACACTTGTCAACAGTTTCCCTAATTCCATTAGCTACTTATTGTTGAACACATCTTATTAGCAAAATTTCTTCAACAAAGAACGCCAGACGGAATCTCTACTGATCTTAAACTTGTCTGTGACTTCGGATAGGAACCTCATATATGCAAATATTTACGATTGCAAGTGTTATATGATTAGCAGATTTGAACAAATGTGGAGTAAAATGGTTTACCGGATCATAAGAGATTCCGTCCAATTTATTTTATTGGTCTGAAGATTCCTAATATTATTATGAACCAGTAACGATTGTCGCACCATAGACATCTTGAACAAGGTAAATACTAAATATAGACATTAGATTAATCGTAAAATAGCAGCTACGCAAACCAATTGGTACAATCTCTTGATATAAAACAAAAGTAAGAACTAAAAGCGTAGATTGTCCTATTTCGAAAAGTAGACTTGTGTCCATTATGCAATTATAGGGATTCGGTATTTTAATATTTTTTTTTTCATTCCATTATTTCGTTTGAAGCATGATTTGAAGTTCATTCGTATTTTTAAATCGCATAATCTATGGTTCGACAATCGTTTGTAAAGGCCCGATACAAACTTAAAATTCCAATTGACGACCTAAAGCAATCTGCCTTATATTTGGCACTACATCGGCTCAATAGCCAAGCAATTCGTTCAACAGTCATTGACCGTTCATTATGAGATATTATTACACACCTTGGTCCTTTTTACTGTTAACTAACTTATAGTTATATTGCTAAACAATAACTTCACTCGTCACTTGGCAAGCACTCGCGTCTACGGACGGATGTCTCGGGTCGTTCACAGATAATATAGCGAAGGAATTCGTTACAATCATTTGAACATTATCGAAAATACGTCATTTGAAACTGTAAATAGATCCTACTTTATTCAAATGCATACTTTACTAGATTTGTGATGTCATTTAGTAGAGAATCTTGTATTAATTGCTTTAACTACAGATCTTGAGAGAGAGCTATCGAAAGACTTCGGTAAAACGGACAGACGAAAAAAGACAAGTGAAAATACATATATAGGAGAAAGTTACATATCAGGAGGTGCATTCGGACGTCCCGAGCGGACAGATTTGCGTAAAGCTTATATTTTGGCATATCCAGTCGTAACTTCCACAGAGTCTACTTTTAACACGCAATTACAACGTACTTGGTACGTATAACGGAGCGTGTGTGAATGCGTGTGACTTGCAGAGAAAATTCCTCTCCGGTGGAACTTTCGTTATAATCAGTGGAAGTTTTCAACTCGGTCGTTAGAGTTCGCTATTTATCGTCACTCGCACAGTCAAGACACGATTTTGGACTTAAGGCTGCAGTCTTGCAAAATTCACTCGCGGCGAATTATTTGCACAACTTTGTATTTTTTTTTCATACAAAGTAATGAAATATCATAAAATATTATTATTACACAAAAGTAACCATAATATAAGTAATAGCTAGTTATTTTTTTTAAGTTCATCTAGGTGGATTTTGTTAGGTAAATCAATCGTTAAATACAGCTCTCTCACGCCCAACGTCATTTCGAGTTATGTTTGTGCGCTTACTTTATGGAAACAAAGAATTAATTTACAAATCTGTTCAGCGCATAATTAGCTCAACATTCTTGTCTTAAAAATGCGCTGAATAGTTTTTTCTAATTATCTTTCATTTTCTTAATTCAGACGTCACAATTCCTTCAAAATTCTCTGTTTTTATCTCTTTACAAATGGTTTGTTTCATAATAACTATGCATCGTATGTATGTAAATAATTGATTATTTTAATGCCACGAGTTCAATAATGCAAATACAAAAAAAAGTGCACCTAAATCACCTTACTCTAACAATAATAATAATCTGAAAAGACCTACAAAAAAAGAGTTTATAAACAAGAAATGCGAGGGAAATTTCTTAGTGGCCACTGCACGGCCGAAGCGTTCAGACGTGTAGTCCACGACGAATAAAACTGTTCCCTCTCACTCTAACCTTGCCCTGGCTCTGACGTAGATTGTGTATCGAATGTTGCTCTACTTTATTATTATTTTTTATAATTTTTTGCGTGTTTTGTAAAAATTTGTATATATAATAGTTTATAATAGTGTAATAGTATATAATAGTTTTGTACATATTTGATTTCAATATGGATCGTAAGCTTAAAAAATATGCATAAACACACCAGTGAAGTACATTAGAAGTAATGCTATCGATACTAACAACTAAAACTACACTAAAACTATACTAAAGTAAACTATACTAAAACTACTAAAACGGTTCAGTTCGTTATACAGGGTGGTCCAAAAGTATGGAAACCCCTGAATAACTCCTCAGGAATGCATTTTGGAGGAAAATGTTTCGTACAAAAGTTTTCTGATTTTCTCTAGACTAACCGATGATGACCTTGAATTTGACCTTGACTGTGGCTTTGATGGTCAAATCAAGGTCAACTTCATTTTTTCAAATTGTAACTCCTATTTTTTATTCCGGATTCGGAAAGAGCAGAAAATTTTACGCCAAAAACGACCTTGACCCTAACCCTGACCATGACCTTGAATGCTTAATCAATGTCATTTTTCGAACGGGACACTCCTATTTTTTACTCTGGATCTAGGAAGGGCACCAAATTTTACGTCAAGAAAGATCTTGACCCTTACCTTGACCATGATTTTGAATAATAAATCAAGGTCAAGGTCGTTTTTGAACGGAGGACTCCTATTTTCTTTATCTCCGGAAGTTTACGTCAGAAAGAACCTTGATCCTGACCTTGACCATAACCTACATCTTTATAAAAAGGTATACACGGTACAATCTGGTATAAAAAATGGAGATTCTCGGTAGAGAATGTCACTTCACCTTGATTTAACGATGTAGGTCATGGTCAAGGTCAGGATCAAGGTTTTTTTGACGTCATATTTTCTGCCCTTCCCAGATCCAGAATAAAAAATGGGAGTCACCCGTTTAAAAAATGGACTTGTTTAAGCATTCAAGGTCAGGGTCAAGGTCGTTTTTGGCGTAAAATTTTCTGCCCTTTCCGAATTTGGAATAAAAAATAGGGGTTACAATTTGAAAAAATGAAGACCTTAATTTGACCTTCAAAGCCACAGCCAAGGTCAAATTCAAGGTCATCATTGGTTAGTCGAGGAAAAATCAGAAAACTTTTGTACGAAATATTTTCCTCCAAAAAGCATTCCTGAGGAGTTATTCAGGGGTTTCCATACTTTTGGACCACACTGTATAATATTATACCTGCGATCTAGACAACTTCCACTTCTTACTAAAATTATAGTTATCAGATGTAATATATCTTGTCTTCTAAAAATATAGTACATAGTTATATCAATTCCTACATTTTTTCCTCTTTATTTTCTTTAAGAAGGAGCTAATAACAAGTGTACATGTATACAACTACACATCTTTATATGTTTAAAGGGGTTTTTTGTTGTCATGTTATTGCGCTTCAATTGATATACACCTATAGCTTACACCTACATCCATTTAGGGCAAATATTATCAATTATAAACAAGAAGTGATTTCAACGAAAATATAATTTCACGCTGTACATTGCACCCGTATTGAACGTTAAGAATACCAGATTGTATTACTAGATTACTTACAACATCTATACCAGGCATTCAAAGCATCTACACTAGCAACAAGGTGATTATTTTGCCAAAAATTGGTGGTATACGAAAAAAACGCCGGATCCGGCCGGATTACCGGATCTGTTTTTCCTTATTGCAATCCCTATTTCTATCATATTATTATATACCTATCACGTCTGTGGAGTTTCGCTAGCTAATTTAATTTGACCCTGTAGTTAGGCCCTAAGCATGAATAATATAACTACTTACCTTTGGATTCTATTTCTCTTCATCACTTCTACTTTGGCACCCAATTTTCCATGCATTTTTTGCATTTGGTGCATTTTTTGTGTTTGCTTTATTGAACTCATGGCATTAAAATAATCAAATTTTTTCATACATACGATGCTAATTTATTATGAAACAAACCATTTGTAAAGAGATAAAAACAGATAATTTTGATGGAATTGTGATCTCGGAATTAAGAAATGAAAGATAATTAGAAAAAAATATGCAGTACATTTTCAAGACAAGAATGTTGAGCGCGCGAAAGAGCTTTATTCACACACACACACACACACACACACACACACACACACACACACACACACACACACACACACACACTAAGTTGCAGATTTTTCCTTTTTGTTATTATTTTTTTGTTAATTTTGGTTACTTAGATTGTTAAACTGTTATCTGTTACCTAAAATGAACATCAAAAACTATGTTTATGTACTTACTATGTCACACTTCTAATCTATTTATAGTAAACGGATACCTCTTGGGAGAGTTCAGTTGCCTATATTACAGGTTTACGCCCAGTTCAGGCAGCTGACGAACATTTAATTTGGACTACTTACTATAAAAATGTATTACCCAACATCATGTACATGTAAACATATTCCTGATGAATAAATGAATTTGAATTTGAACTATTTACCTAACAAAATCCACCTAGATGAACTTAAAAAAAATAACCAGCTATTACTTATATTATGGTTATTTTTGTGTAACAATAATATTTTATGATAATTCACTACTTTGTATGAAAAAATATAGAAAGTTGTGCAAATAATTCGTCGCGAATGAATTTTGCAAGACTGCAGCCTGTAGATTTTCTTTATTGGGGATACTATAGAACACAAAAACACAGACAACTCTTTTATAGAAAAAAAATACTTAGTAGAGCAACTTTCCGAACTAATCAAATAATTACACTATGTAGGATGAATGCGGGGACTGCGGGGAGCCTACGCGCAGACGCTTGACGTTTGGACTAGCCGCACGCGATTCTTATTTTGTGAACTACGAGACTAGGCCCTTAACTACAACCCAAATGCTCACTGTAAATATATAACATTATATTCCCCCTCTCCCAAACTCCATCATCCTCTAAACACACGTTTCAAAACCCAGACTACACCTCCATTCTCCTGTGTGATGTAAGTAGACGAGCGAGTGAACACAGAAGACCGAACCCCCATAAACTCCATTGTCCACCGAACTCACCGAAATAATACTTACAGTATGGCCGCCGTATCTTGGCCCGTTTGAACGTGCGCAGAAGGCTGCGCAGTAACATAATTCGGCAATGCGCTCGGTACGCGGCGTATTATGTCTCAATCACACGGTAGCATGTTCGTGTCGCTATCTCTGTCTTACATGCGCTAAAGTTCGCAAAGACTATGTTCAGACGCGGCAAGATACGTCGGCCATATTGTACTGGTGGCGCCTCTGCTGCTTGGACGAGTTCGCTGCGATCGCGAACGCCAGTCCGTTGCTACGCTCGTATTATTCAACAAAACTCTATCATGACGTCACAGACTGCGATTTCACGTACTAACAGAATGCGCTGTAGAAGGTGTAGAAGGCGCTGTAATCGCCGTGGTACGTCCACCCTCTGACGTCACGCTAAGACTACAGTGTTACGTGCAAGCAGCAGGCGGCGTCGCGGTCGGTGCGGGCGAGGGGTCGGGCGGGGGGGCGGCGAGGGCGAAAGCCAGGCGCTCCAGCCGCCGCTGCAGGCGCTCCGCCCGCGGCCAGCCCGCAGCCCCCGCCAGCGCGCCCAGCGCCGCGTCCAGCGCTGCGTACCGCGCGCGACGCTCCACCTCACTGCATGACGACAGCTCCTGCAAGAACAGTACTTGTTTATTACTAGATCCGCCTTGTTGCGCTAATCTCGGAAGAGTGGTTTCATGGACATGGCTTCAATCCATTAATGGCCCACTACTAGGCACGGGTCTCTCCTCTTGAGGAGGCCTAGAGCATACTCCACCACGCTGCTCCAGTGCGGATTGGTGGAGGGGTTAGTGGCCAACCCGAGTGTCGGAAGTTTTCAAACTGCCCGAGGGCCTCCGACATGGCTAAACGACTGTTATGATAACAACCGGTACCGACGGCTTTACGTGCCCTCCGAAGCACTAGCGGCCACCCGTCCAACTACCGACCGCGCCCGCTGTTGCTTAACTTTGTCGATCACTTAAGATCGACGCAAGCCGCAGGGCTATGAGCGCTTCATGGACATATAAACGTCCAAATAATCCAACGGGAACGTATAACCAGGTTAAAATCCATCCTGTTTTGAAGCCTGGATACAGTCCGTCTGTGTGCCAAGTGTCATCTCAATCCAAAGAACGGTTAGCGTGTGAAACCCAGAACCAGTTATCATGAAATATAAATTACAGTTAAGATCAGAAGATAGATACGAGGAAAAACAACTTACCGCTTCCAATACTTCTATATCATCCTCTTCAACGGACTGGGCCAACTGCTTTTGGAGCGTCTGGCAAACAGAAATTAATATTTAAAGACAATTTCACATATAAAAATTTATCTAACAGCAGAAGCCCCGATACTACGACGCGGCTCTACAAACCACTATAATTTTATTTTTGCATTTGCTTAAGCAATTCAGGAAATTAAAAAATGTTTAGATGTGTATTCTTTAAATGAAAATATTTAGCAACTTTTTTGTTCGCTACAACAGCTATAGACGTGAGGAGACTTAGAAAAGATATTTTGTGTTATTCACATGGTGTTATATTTTTGTTGATATATTGTGATACATTGCCGATTGCCAGTGATATGTACATTGTACAGGGTGCGGCCCGACTCGAGGCGTTAGAGCGTTGAAGCTATATGCTGCTATATTTTCGTATGTTCCCTCCTATATTAAACTCATTTACATTTTATACAGTGTATGAAATAAGATTCAAACTATGAAATATTATAAATTAATCTTTCGATGCTATAAGTTTAAAATACTATAATAAAAAAAACTACAACTATCTATAATCATATACTTGATCTGTATTTTTACTCAATTATATCCTTTAAAATTTGTTTAATAAATAAAATAATTGGTATTTTCATTTTTACTTTGTCATTTACAACGATTTATTAAATTGGAATCTAATCGTACTCTACATACAAGTAAGTGTATTTGTGTACAACAGCCAAAGTGTAGCTTAAATGTACACAAAATCACCTCTGATTTTGATATACAATAAGGGCATAAGAAATGGTAGTAATGAAGGAAGGAACATGCGACTGGATGAAGTTTAAGCTTACACATAGTGTCGTTAACCTTGGCGCTTTATTCTTGACTCGAGATCTCCGAGCAGGGCCTGAATGGTGTAAATACCTGTTTCACATTAAATCAGTTAACGGTACTACACAATACACTACGGTTTCTCACATTTGGACTATATACTTACCAAATATACGTTACCTATCATACATGAACTACGTTACGTTACCTGTCATACATAATTTTTTTAAAGCATTTCTACTTGTTTGTTAATTTGGTGTACAAATAAAGTGTATTTGTATTGTATTGTATTGTATTAATTACTATTACTTATAACATTGTTACACAATATCTCATTAAATTATGTATTAGGCGGCAATAAGTAGACACCGGCGTTTTTATTCATTTTTTCAGTTGTAGGTTGTCTGGCATGAAAAATATTTGCTTGCAGTAAAATATTTTAGGTATTTTTCATTATTTTTCGACATATTATTTTTGAATAACCGATGAAATAGAGCTCTCTGATATTAGACCACATTTTTACATTCTCTGTATTGGTATGATTGTGACAATGTATTCTTATTACGAATAGAATCGTATGTTCAAGTATTGTAAATCTAATACCTTTAAACGAGCAATTCTTGTATATATATAAATAATTGGAATCTCGGAATCGGCTCCAACAATTTTCATGAAATTTAGTATAAAGGGTTTCGGGGGTGACAAAACGATCTAGCTATAATTCATTTTTAGAAAATGTCGTTTTATCGGTGTTTTCAGGCAATGATAAACTTCTACAATATACTCTTCCTGACATCTATTGGCAAGTAGCAATACTAAAGCTACTTCAGTAAATGGCGTTGTTAAGCAACACTAAACCGAGCAAAGCTCGGTCATCCGGATATTATGAATAAAAAGTTCGATGAAAGCTATGACCAAACATCTAATCCTATATCAAACTATGGTGTCAAGAATAGATGTGAATTATGTATGTTTAATGTGAGTGATTTATGAAATAGATAAATAAGGTGTGTGTCTAATTAATATGAGAAATAAAATGTGTGTGTGTGTGTATATTCTATAAACTTATTTGTTGTGGTCTATGACCGCTAGAGGCAAAATTTCATAGTTATTTCCGATACAGTAGGGGCACTATCTAAAAATCAGTTCAATCTATTTTAGAACAGGCTATTTATTAAACTTTAAACCAGTACCTGTATTAGACTACATACTGGAGTAAAATAACATCTGATCATCTTTGGATAGGCATTCGTGAGGCTTTAAAGTGGCCACACCACATACCAATCGATCGTCGATGTCTACTTTACAATGGATACTTCTCGATAAAACGTCGATTGATTGATATGATAACAACTTAACGATCGACGTCAACTGATTCATTTTATCATCGATCAACGGTTGATCTATTCGTGATGATCACCCTAACAAATAATACATGTACCTAATGAGTAATGCATTGTATCCACTGATGTCCAGAATATAAATATACTTGATAGGTCGTCGTTAATATTTTTGATTTGTCTACTTAATTCCTATCATTTTGTTGATCATTGGATTCGTAGTACCAACAGACTTCAGAACTAAAATACTATGTGGCGTCGCAGCCAATTAGTTTAATTGACCTTTCAATCAACAATTTCCGTAAAGACCAATCGAATATTGACGGTTTTAATTTCAAATCAAAAGATCCCCTTCTAGTGGGGTTCCGTCGACCTTTTGGTCATCAAAACCATTTGAAGTCTTTCCATAAAACAGTCTTTTATTTCTAAGCTGCCCATCAAGTATTTATATTACAGGGATCAGTAGCAACCAGGTAACCATGACAACGTGCGTGTCACCATGGCAACGGGCGTGCGTCACCATGGCAACGGGCATGTTACCATGGCAACGCGGTATGTGGCAGTGACTCACTTCGACGGAGTGCTTGTAGTGGTCCATGAGAGTCTTGCTGGCGTCCAGCTCGGCCAGCTTCTTCACCACCACGTCGGCCACGTTGCGCTCCGTCACGTCTAGCTTGTCTCTGCGAATGGCGCGAGCGGACTTAATGAGTTAATGGAGTTGATGGAGTTAGTGAAGTTAATGGAGTTAATGGTCGACGTGACTAGCGATTGACTATGTTGTTGGACGTGCAGGTGTGTGAATGATCCATAGTAATTTTTTTGACGATTTTTATGAGCAATTTAAAGGTCAAGCTGATACAAAATAAAAAGAGAAATAAAGAGAGATTAATCATTTAATGGCAAAACTAATTATTGTTTGTTATTTATTAGTGTTTTAAAATTATTTAAATGAATAGTTCAATAATTGTTAACCAAACAAGACTCGTTTAAAACAATCGATTTAACCTCTATTTCGATAACTTATTTTAAGTAAAGCGGTCCCTAGAGTATCATGTAGCATGACATGCATCTACATAATATGTACAGAGCAGGAAACATCTGTACTATTAAGGAAGTCATGTTTTAAAATGTATGATTGCTTATGACGGTCTATCATGCAGCATGATCATGTTTAAACATTGAGGTATAATGTTCTATTTTCAAAATCGTGCCCCCGTTCTCTTTTTAAAATCTACTGGTCTAATGAAAACTAGCCGATTGGCTACAGTTCATTGCGCAAACATATGTTCGCGATGTCGGTTCTATACGCTAGTATTAATAGTTCAATGGGTTTGAAAGACTTTTTGTTAATTTGGGAACAAGATATTTTCAAGTCGCTGCTATCAATAGCAATTTCGTCTTTTTTAAAGTTTTAGTTATCAAAAATATGTTTGTAATAAAATTTGGCAAATACGATAAATTACATAGACGAAATATAACATTCTCTTGCACTCCCACGTTGAGAAAATTGCATTTCAAAAAATAACTGTCAAAACCTCATTGAAACGACTGAATTATACATTGAATATAGTTTCGCGTCCTAATTATGAATATAACCTACCTTTTACACGGGCGTTTCAATATAATTTACTATTAAATCCGTCTCACATATAGCCACGCCAATTATTCGTCTATTCTAGCTTAACTCTGTTTTTAGACGAGTCTTATGTGGCAAACAATCTTGGTACTACATGTTATTGAAATATTAGTTTAAAAATCAATTAATAGTAAACATAAATTTGTTTTAGTTTTAAATTAAATGATACATTTTTTTCTTAAATTCTTTACATTTTAAGTATGAATTACTTTTGAATTACAAATCACGATAAACTCCCTGTAAGTTTGTCTACTAAATAAGACTCGTCTAATAACCCGAGCTAACTATGAAATTTCTCGATAAAAGGAACTTTTAACATACATGACTCTTTGATGACGGTAACAAAAAAAACCGACTTTAAATGAAGTACATCGTTTCCAATAAGAATAAAAAAAGAATCATCGAAATCGGTTGGCGTGATATTGAGTTATTCGTCCATTTGTCGCGCACATACTTAATGCAAAAAGACTTAGGTATATGGTTTTCTCATGGATACCATTGTCAGATCTCGCTCAAATTTAAGTGGGACCACATGACAAGCACCAGCATTCGATTAAAAAAAGAGTCATCAAAATCGGTTTACCCAGTCGAAAGTTCTGAAGTAACAAACATATAAAAGTACATTCGAATTGAGAACTTCCTCCTTTTTTTGAAGTCGGTAAAAAAATGGACTTTACTGATTCTACAACTGACTTGAGTTGCGCAGCGAGATGATGCGCGGGCACGTCGTGCGCGCGGTGCGCATGCGCGGCCGCCAGCCGCAGCGCGCGGAGCAGCTCGGCGAGCCGCGCGTCGAGCGCCAGCACGCGGTCGAGCAGCGCGCCGCGCGCCGCGTCCTCCGCCTCCGCCTCGGAGCGGTGCCGCGCCGCGATCGCCGCGGACAGCGTGCGGAGAGACGAGCGCTCCGACGCCGAGCCGGACTCGCCGCCTTCTGTGCGACGATATGGAACGTGTCACTGCGTTATCCAGTGCCGGTTTAAGTAAGCGCGGGGCCCGTAGATAATTCTTTCAAAGAGCCCTTGCTCTACTATGGATTATTGTTTAAAGTGGTTATTTAGCATAAAGTCTAACAAATGCGGGGCCCCCTTTCGCGCGGGGCCCGTGGCAATTGCTACTCTTGCTACGTGGTTAATCCGGCACTGGAGTTATCAAATAAATCGGATACATTGGTTACAAACTGCTAGTTTCTGAAAGGATGACCAACAAAAAAAGAAGTAATCAACTGTTAACTCTGCTCGCCTTTTATACCAACTGTATTAGGTATAATAAAGATTAAATAAATAAATAAATAAACTCTATTATCAACATCTCAACGAACAAAGCTTTCAGAGCCACCGGCTTGTTCCAACGGTCTGCCGGCATGAGGTAATATGATAAACGTGCGTACCCTTGTCGTTGTCCCCGCAGGACTCCCGCTCGGGGGACAGCTCGTCCCCGCTCCACGCGCACGCGCCCTCCGCGCCCTCTGCACCCTCTGCACCCTCCGCGCCCGACCACCACTCCTCCGCGTATTCTGGTGAAAATAGTACATTATTATATAATATTACTGTAAAGTCCGATTCACACGTATTAAGTAGTTAAGTAGATAACTAAATTTTAACTAAAAAGTTACTAAATTGTCTGTTTACACGTATTAATTTACTTAAAATTTAGTTATCTAATTAACTACTTAATACGTGTAAATCGGACTTAAGAGTACAGCCAACATTACTAGAAGTATACATACGTATTAAAAAAATACGATAAGCAACTTACAAAGTGTGTTTAAATTTACTCATTTAAGGTAAGTTAATGTCTTTATGTTACGTAAAACGTAAAGGCGTAAATGCGTAATGTAATTTTGTAAAACGTTCGCCCCCCCTCCCCCTTTTTTTCGGGGTTTCGTCGATATTTGTGATATATTTCACTCACCGGGATCAGTGACGAGACACGGCTCAGTCTCCGAGTCGAGCAGGTCGGCGGAGTTGTCGTTGTCGTCGGAGAGCCGCGAGCGGTCGTCGTCGGGCTGGTGGGCCACCGTAGGGCCAGTGGCGGAGGACGAGGCCCGCAGCGCGCGCACCACCGCCCCCAGGAGCCCCCCGCGCGCCTCCTCCTCCGGGGAGAGGGTCTCGCCGCTGTCACTGCGACTGGACAACAGAATTATATAATCTAAAGCGTGTGTTACTTGCCAGTAATGGTTAATAGTTGGCGGTTTCATATTTTTTTACACAGATTTTTGTAATATAGATAGATATGTAGTTGTATTGTCTGTAAATCCTAATTTACTTTAGATATTTCTTTTTTTATAAACGAATTATTTTAACAGGACTTCTAATCGAACATTTCATCAACAACACGAATTTCTTAATAGTATTTATATTGATTAAAAAACAACATCTATGCAGAGAATTATGAAAAATTAAAATTTAATTAAATTATTAATTTAAAATTTAATAAAATTAAATTAAATTATGAGAATTATGATGAATTATTATCTATGCATCCTCCATCAATCCGCACTGGAGCAGCGTGGTGGAGTATGCTCTAGGCCTCCTCAAGAGGAGAGACCCGTGCCCAGTAGTGGGCCATTAATGGGTTGAAGCCATTATCTATGCATCTATTAGAGAATGCTATTTAGCATTAAGTCCGCCTATTGTACCACTCTTTGGGGTTCAATAAAGATTAAATAAATAAATAAACATCTCCCACACGCACCTGTACGCATCATTATGAAACACAGTGGGCTGCACAGCATGCAGCGGCAACGCGTACGCGGCGCGCACGGCGTCGGTGAGCGCGCGGAGACGGCGGGAGAGCGCGTCCAGTGCGAGCGCGGCGCCGCCCCCCGCTCGCGCGCGCGCCGCCGCCGCCAACGCCTCCTGCCGCCGCTGCTCGCACATGCGGACTAGTTGACGGCATTCCGCGCGTCTGGGGGGAGACAATGATATTATATACAAGATATGCCAAGATGGCGCTGAAATTATGTCAGTCGAATTTAGACAAGTGTAGTGATTTTAATTCAGACAGTTGATAGCTGTCTCTGAGTGAGGCCGTCTAGCTGTCTTGTTCACTATTATGGTTTTAGTAGTGCCTTCCCTTTTACATAATTTACCAATGTAATAGTAAACTACATTAGTAGTGAAACAAAAGATAAAAGTGGTGTGTGTTGTAGCTCGGTCGGAACAGATTTTTTGGTTGATTTGTAAGGGCATAACGTATCTATAGTTTAATATCATTGGGGGGAGAAAAATAAATGAACGTTACACTCTTATGGGAACCATCGATCAAAAGTACGTGTTAAGTCATTGAAGTATTTATTACTAGCGTATAGAACCGACACCGCGAACACCATGTATGTCCCAATGCATTGGCGCCACGTGGCTTCAATCTTCAATGGATTCCTTCAATTTTGAAAGGAGAACGGGGGCTGAATTTTGAATAATCGAACCTCAAGGGCAGGACACACATTTTTTTCCAGATGTCTGTTCTATGACATTATACTTCAATGTGTCAAGTCTGCAATTTGACTTGTCTTTGCAGTTTGACTTGACGCGCCATCCAGTGTGCATGAGATAACTACGAGTATATGGCCAGAAAGCTTATCGTGGCCATACACGATCAAGTACATATATTGGATGCGGTGTCAAGTCTGCTTAACGCTTGATCAAGTACATGATCGTGTATGGCCTCCATTATAGCACTCACCAGTATTACCTATGCCATCTCTGCCATGGACAACACACAAAGACAAAAACACACGCCCAAACCGAGAACAGAAATTCAGTCTGATCATTCAAATTTCCGCCTCGCTGCGAATTGAACCTAGGACCCTTGGCACGGCGATATTAACCAATGCGCCATACGGGTCGTCAAAATAATCGAATTTAAACCATCGAATACGGTTTTCCACCATCCTTCTTAAAGCCCACATCACAGCTATATCACCGTGGTAGCTACCTGCGCTCGAGATCCACGTTGAGCCGTTCTATCTCGGCCTCCGAGTCCCGCAGCGAGTCGCCGAGCGCGCCGGTCTCGGCCGCCAAAAAGTCCTGCATCTCAGCCGCGTCGCGCTCCGCCTCCGCCAGCCGACCTTCCAGCACCCGGGAGTTCTCGCGGGCGGTACTGGCCTCCTGGGGGAAACAATTTACGTTGGAGTCTGAAAACTTACATACACGCAATTTTAGCTTTAGACACTCGCCTTGAGAGAAATTCGTGAGTAGTGTACTAAAAGTGCCAAACTTTGAATACTTTTCAATCGTCTTTTTGAAGGTGTTCTTTAAGTACGATATCGTTTTTTAAGACCGTATAAACACGCGATTGTCTGATTGATTAGTCTGAGAACAAGCAGATGAGATATATCCGGATGAAACAAGATCGTTTGGAGTCTAGAACTATCTTAGGCCCGTATTAATAAACCGATCTCGGCTCAAGAGCGCGATTTCAGGTCTTTGTTACATACTTCTTTATATGATTTAACATATGCCAGGCTATCAAATCAGAACTTATAATCACAGAGATCTTAAGGTCGGTTTATGAATATGGGCCTTAGTTCCCTATTAGGCACTGACCGCATGGAGCTTATCACAGTGTTCCCGCAGCGCGTCTATCTCGCCACGCTGGCGGGCGGCCAGCTCGCCAGCCGCGCGCAGGTGCTCCTCCAGTGCGCGGAGACACCCGTCCGCACCCGCTCCGGCGCCTAGAAATACAAAGGCATTATTGAAATATATTGAAGAAGATAGCTAGAAGTTTACCATTATAGCGACATAAGACGATGAGGCTAAGGAATAAGTGGTCACCCAGACACCAATCGCCAAAAGCATCATGATTCCTGATGCGTTTCCGACGAGAGTAGAAGTGAGGGACTATTATTTCAAGTTCTTCCTGTACACTGTAACTAACTCCAGTGATGTCCAACAGGAGGGACCTGATAACCTTATGATGCATAACAGCTGAGTGCCCCAAGAGCCGGGAAGTTGGCTTGGACTCGGCGTACCTTACACGCCAGACAGTTCCATCGATATTCGCGATATTATCATGCAGCACTAACCAGCACCGGCAAGCTCAAGCAACCGTTGCGAGTTCCGCTCGAGCTCCGCACAGGCGGCGAGTCGGGCGGCGCGCTCAGCGGCGAGCTGCGCCTCCGCGTGGATCCGCCGCTCGCGCTCCTCGCCCGCAGCCGCGTGCGCCGCGCCCGCCGCCGCCGCCGCCGCCGCCAGCCGCGCCAGCTCCACGTCGCGCGCGCTCGCCTGCACGCCGCGGTGGCAGCGGGACACCTCGTTACGACTGGACAAACGACATCACATCGTGGATTAATGAATGGATGATGAACACTTTATTGCACTTATTAAATACGAGTACCTTAAGCTACAGGGTCACCAAAGGCTATGAAGAAACAGGAGGGACAGCGGTTGGTGCTTACGTGAATCACCTTTTATCAACCCATAACCACAAAATAAATGCACATAAAAGCTTAATGCAAGCACGCTCAAACAACGCATAGACACAATTCATGGATACTGAAAATAAAAGTGATTTGCACAATTTATACTGCTCCTATTGTATGGAGCCTACGAGTATATATGACTTGTGAGAACATTCTGGAGAGCTGGGGTGCAGGTGCAGGTTTTTTTCACGATACTTTCGGCTAACTGCGACTATGACCTCTTACCATCAGATGGTTTGTCTACACGTTAATTGGATCTTTACATAAAAAAGTTACCTTTCAATTGCTGGCATAACTCCGGCTAATGCTGATTCAATGTCAGTGCCAAGTAATACTGTTTGTGAAGTCTTCTCTGCATATATTCGCACTCTGGTTTTAACGGTACACCTCGACGACGCAGACCGAGTGACGGTCGGTCTCCTAGATGAAGGCGGCGTACTCTCGTGTTTGGGAGAACTATCTGGATCTGCGTCTCGTCTTCTTCGAGGCAAAGTGCCGTACTTGTCGGCTGCGACACGAGTGGCGCTCGCGTCCGGGGTCGTGGGGAGTCGTGGACCATTAGTGGGCCACTTCTTCTCCTCGCACGGAGAGTTTGGAGTTCGACATCGCGCCGTCGACGTCTTGGTTGGCTTTGCGCGTAGGGCCGGACTTTCCCGGACGAGGTTCGGTAAATCAGCGGTCGGTCTTATTCGGGGTTTCGGTGTTAGCGGTCGTGGTTTTTCGGGAGGGGTCGGCTTTTCTCTGCTCCGGGCGCGCTCGCGGGTGGCGAGGTTCGGTCCGCGGGGGGCGGTGACCGGCCGCGGCGTGGAGGATCCGAGCGGAGAACTTCTCTTAGGTTCCGAGACGGTGACGTTGACGCGTCGTCGAGGTCGCGGCGGCGCGCCCGCCAACGACGAGCTCTCCGAGCCGCATCCAGATCCACAGGACACTACGCTAGACGCACAGGATCGGGAGCCCCCGCCGCTGCTCAAGGCGCGCCCGCACCCTTCTACGCCACTATCGCTACCCGCTGCGCCGAGCAATAACTCGTCTCCGGCCGGCAAGCTGTCCAAGTCTCCTAATGACCGCGCATCGTCTAATACTTCACACGAATCTGTTTCGACGCATGTGTCCTTAAAATTTGTACTTTCATCTTTCGTCATACAGCCCTCTAAATTCTCTATAATAACACCGCTTTCGTCTTTACTAATTGTACAAATACTGTCATTAATCTCTTGTATAGAACTATCTAAGCAGTCGGTTTGCGATCCTTCATCGCATTTAATTTCATCTTCTATTTTGCAGTCGACAGGGGGCGGTGCCTGTGCTTCGACTTTCGTGCCAGGTTCTTCCTCCATGTTTGTTTTTAAACTCACATGTTCTGCAACAATAGAAAAGTAAATTTAGCTTAATTAAAGAGTGGCAATGGAAAGTAATCAGTTCGAAGCAGGGGTATTGTGCAAGCATAATGCTCTTTGTGTGGTCTCAAGCGCGGCGCGGTCCACAATCTCGAGGGAGCTTATTCTCATTGTTCACTATTCGCCTGTACTAAAGTTGATTATTCGTACTGTATTGATAACTTGGTACGGGAAGTAATTTGTAAATAGGAAACGATGCAGTGGTTAAATTGACATAAATACAATGATTTTTATGATTTTGCTGCCAGTTACCTGATACCAGAAAGAGAAAATATAAGCTGTCCATAAGGGTTTTCTGTTCTCAACTATTTGTCCTCCAATTTATACTTTTTATAGTCAGTAGTTCATAAACCACACTCACAACACGTACTAGGCTCAAGAACGGGAACAAAAAGGTCGTTCTTTGGTTCAGATGCTAAGTGGCGAAACGTTAACAATGAGCAAAACCTATCGACATATCGCAATACATCGTTTCTCCGAGGTGCAGTGGCATTGAGGCCAAGAGCGCGGCTCGCGGCTTGCGGCTTCGGCTCGCGGCTGCGGCTTGCGGTGTGAAACATTCTCATGGAGGCATGGAGAACCGAAGCCGGCCTCGCTATACGGCTATTCTATTCATAATACACACTAACGTTTAACCTCAAAATTGCATGCGCATTAGGAATTAAGGTGTACGGCTGCTGTTACCTCCCACTAAGTTGTTTCTCCATGTTTTATAATTGACTTGAGATAGGTAAGTAGTAACTCCATGTTACTCCATACATATTTGTATGGAGGACTACCTTGACTTATTAACCAATGAAAATAAAATAATTTCTCTTTCATTCGTAGAGGGTCACCGATCCCAGTTGAATGTGAATTTTGAACTCATTTTTCTCCGGCACAATGCCTAGATCCTTCCCGGAAGCTTTACAAGTCCTCTCATTCCCTACAACGACATAATGTTCAACGCCTACATTTTAGTGTTCTTAACAAAATCATCATTTCATTGCAGAACAACTGCAGTTAGTACATGCACTTAAAACTTACATATGAACTCAAAGCCCATGGCGCTCGTTCAGCTCGTTAGTGGACTTCAGTGATTTCAATTCATTTATTCCGTCTACAGCACAACGTTCGCAAAGCCGATGCGGTCACTGATTACTAATCATGTTTTTGTGCATCACACTTGCAAGAAACATCTAATTACTGCTTGAATGCAAGGCGCGACGGAACTAATTACAAGATTACAAGACTGTATTTCATAAAAAACTTTTATAAAAGACGATTAGGTATATTAGGTACCTATGTATATAATTATAAAAATAAGCTCACTCATTACAAACCATTGTGTATAATTTTTGTTTTTTTTTTCGAAGTCCCTCTGAATTTTATTATTTACTATATTTTATAAACTTAGTCCTTAATTATGTGCGCTTTCCTTTGAGAATTTTATAATTCATTTGCAGTTGTTACATAACACATCTATAGATATAGGTAGGTATTTTCAATATGTTAGGAGGCATATTGAACACAATTAAATTATCTACATTACCCGCTTCAAATGCAGTATCAAGCGAAGGAGCGGGGATCAGGGGTCATCGCACGCGATTTGCTGGGGGGCATCATAACAAGCGCACTATTTAATGTTTGTAAGAACACTGCACGATGTTTTATTAATCATAATCATAGTTATGGTGTAGAGGTTGAGCCCCATTGAACTGTGACAAATTGAAGACAATTCAAAGTCCATAATTTCATCAGAAAAAAGTTCACGAAGTCTACAATAAAAGATACGTCAGTGAAAAGAAAACTAACTGCAAACTGGTCGAACTGGTGAACTCGATTTAATTTAGATGTTGATTCGTACTTACCTATCTAGTTTGAAATAACCGTGCATTCGTTGGCTTTTTTGTTGATTCGATATCATAACTATCGATATAATATAATATCATTCCTATCAAATTCGATTGTCATTCACAACTCGATTTAGTCGCAAGTAAGTCTGGCTGTTCTATAGACCGCGTCGTGAGTGGCGCGTCTCTCCGTCTGCGTCCACCGAATGTATACAGTAATCAATGTGTACACTAATCAATGTGTACACTAATCAATGTGTACACTAATCAATGTTTATTTTTACTGAACGTGTGTGTGCGATAGGCGGCCGCTAATTAAACAAGTTAGAAAGGCCACGGCGAAGGTCCACTCGATGACACTAGTCACTCGTCAGCGACACGCCCGCTATGTGAAGTGTACGTCACCACTATGTCATCACTCATCATCATCATGTTATTACTCGTGAAGTGCGCGGATATCACGATTGCATGAGAGTACGTTCAGAGTGTTCAGACGAAGTGACAACGACTGGAACTACGTAGGTCGTAGAGAGAATGAGTAAATTCAAAAGTTAAAAAAACAGGGCTGGTTCGATCTGATCTGAAAAGGTGATCGTATTCCATAGATGATAGACGTCACTATCAGTAACACCCAAAGACGCATTGGGGATGCCCAATGCGTCGCCGGCTATTAAAAGATTAGTGGAGGATCCGCATTATTATTGGCTCTCCGACACTGTGACCGGAATTACTAAAATCAATTTCGAACTGAAATTGGAGATCTACACCGGGAATGCAATTGCACATCAGATTCGTGCGGCTTTGTGGAAAGGTTCGTGTCTAACTCTAATGGAAACATGGCCTGACGAGTGTTGTCTGATAATCTGGGACAAGCGGCTTATAACTAGCAGTTATAAGCCAACCTTTCCTGTCCTGCTGGCTTAGGAAGACTTAGGACAAGAGTTATCTCGGAGTCTAGTCTTACAAAATGTTCGATGACGATATCCACATTCTTCATGCTCGTATCCATCGTGAGATTTTAGGAAACGCTCGACATCTTTTTGTTTTGTTAGGTCTTGTTGTTTATTATTGGCTTGGTTACTGCTGTTAAAGTTTATAAGTTGCTTGGTTCGCTTCCATCCTTCAACTAAAATCAATCGCTAACCGTTTAAACTTTTCAAAACACGAAAAATGCGCTTCCTTCATCTGGCAAAGTAAGGCATAGTATAGATGACAGATAAGGCGCAACATTGTACCTACCTATTATACATTTTGTACATAGACGGCAGTAACCATTGATTAACTGGCCCTTCTAAAAGTTTACAGGGTAGGTAGTAAGGTAACAAAAAATATTTTCTAGTATGCTTCAATAGGTGCAATGCTATCACTACAATCAGTGGACGCAGTTCAAGTGCAGACAGAAATATATCCGTTCCAAGTGCAGACAAACATATCCGTTCGATCTTATCAAGTAAGATATTTTCTTGAAAGGGCTCTTCGTATTTCGCACCCTCAGTGGAAAAAAAGCATAAGTCGCTTTACGTTGAATTTTAGTTATTAATATGATTGGAAAGAGGGACAAAAGTTGCATATGCTCAATTTTTTTCAAATTTTTACCATTAATTTTGACGGTTTTGTGCAAGAAATCTTAATGTAAATTCCTTTGACTACTTACTGATATTTCAACAGTCTTTTTGCTCTCCTGTAAAATTGCAATTTTCATCTTATGCCTTTTTTCCAATTAAGGGTGCGATTTGTAAACATTGAAGTAGTCAAGTAGGATTTGTATTCGTTTCCAGTTTCCACAGTAGGTGCTCGTCGCAGGAATCATACGAAAACCGAAGCACGTCGCGCGGTCGCGTTGCAGTTTGCACTGCAAATCATGCGGCTTGTCTTGTAAAATAACGATTCGATGGAAAGTCCACGCCTAATACCAATACGTAGGTATGTACCATCAATTCTAGATAGGTACTCAATAAAATTACTTATCCTATAATCGAATAGAATAATGTTATTCTAATGTTAAAAAAAACCTTTTTCTTTTTGGTCATATTACTTGTTTGTTATGGTACGATCTTCAAAAATCCGAAATAATTTTAATTTGATTTTATGGTATATGTACTTTATTACCTAATCTACATATCTATCTTTTAACGTTTTTCCAAGCACCTAACAGAAACTCTCGAATTACGTTATCTATTGGTAATAATTGCATAAAAGTTTTTTTGGGGGACGTAATATATGGATACGCTCTTTGGATGACCCAAACATTAAAAGAAAATTTTACAATATTGCGCAAAGTCCAATGGATTCTCTAGAACCTCTCATTTAGACTTTTGCAAGGCATAATAGCATACATTCATTTACAGCCACGTCCAATGATGACTAGCCAATTTATAAATAATGATCTGAATAGCCAAATTAAACTGAACCAAATTCTTTTCAGTACAGACTTTTGTTTTGTATAATAAGACCTTATTCTCATAATAGTACATTCAATAGTCATCACTCATCACACAACAATGACGGAATTAATAATTATAATAAAAAAATATTTTGCACGTATTTTACTAAAGTTTATTCAACTTTCGAAACAATGAAAAAACAAAAGTTTCCCACATATTTTTTTTACTATTCAAGATGAGTGAATAACCAAATAAAATGTGATATCAAAAGGATGCAAATACGAAAAATAAAATTTCTTGTGGTTTATTTAGTAATGTACCAAGGTAACATAAAATGACTTCATATTCCATTCCCTTGTGAATTACGCTTACTTTGATAGCACACCATAAACCGAATATAGGACTTTATGGATCAAGCACTTACTGATCATAAGGTTTATGGCAAAAACGCATAAAACATATTAAAAACGACACTTAGTATAACGGTATTCACGCAAAGAAGTCTACTTATAATTAGTTAAAAAATATAATTCAATAGGTACGCGACCATGTTAAAAAATAAATTTCAAAATTCGATATTTGGTAAATAGTAGTAAATACCTTTGAAAATACCCTATGCCCTAATACCTTTTCACACTGTAATATCTTTGTTTTACCTTATGTACGCCTTTACCCAATTTATATTCTTGCTGTTTTCTTGCTACTGCTGGGTTGCTTGGAAGAAATCGCTTCAAAGCGATAAGGTCGCCCATTGTTTTGTATTCTTTTTTCTTGTGCTCTTTTGTATATTATTGTATGGTGTACAAGCAATAAAATGTTAAATAAATATATAAATAATGAAATTTGTCTTATAATACTAAAACGAAGCTATGTGCCAAACAGCCCGAAATTCGGTTATCAGCTTTCGGAACTACACCGTAAATCAACGATATAAGAACGCTTTAAGAACGGTAAAATTTTAATATTAGTCGTTTCAGATAATACCTAGTAATCTTGTAAGTATTTTACTGCCTCAGAAGTTTATTTATTTTAAGTTTTTTTTACTTTTTGATATGCGTTACTTAATTTATCTGCAAGAGCAGGCTTTTCCAAGCAGGTTAAAACTAAAACTAAAATTTGATTGTATGCGTGTGCGTACTTTACATAAGAGAGTGCATATGTGTGTTTATTTATTATTCCTAGAATTGGGAGATACTTGGCGATAGTCCATTTAGCAGCATCGGTTCACAGCCGTAGTAAAATGGTTGCAGAGCGTATGTGGGTCAATGCATTCTCCATTACTTTATATTATGTATACGCGTGAAGTAAAATATAGTAGCCACTTGGTAATGGCATGCACATCGACGCATGTGCACTGTTGGCTGTAATCTGTTCCCACGGTTACATATCCATACCTAACCTACCTTCATTGTGTACGAGTTCTATGACATGTCCACTTTAAGTTACATGACTGACGACACATTTGACTTTTGATGAAGTCGATATATTTATCGATTTTGAAAGCAGTACAGTAAAAAACATGCAGTCCAGCTTATGAAAGTACCTACTGCATCATAGGATGCAGACTGCAGTCTGTCTACATCTGTAACTAAAACTGGAGGTGCCTGTCGTTAAACCCCTGTCGTAGTTCAGCAGTACCACTCACATCGTGATACTCAACCCAATTATGAAGAAACGGGTATAAAGAGAAAATTATTGCCTAAAATTAACAGATTTTCCACAGTCCGTCCTGTTCCGACGTCAGTAACCGTTGATATGGGGACAGCCAATATTTTCTGCAAAGGCCTAAACTAAAGTCAAATTTACATAGTAATAACTTCTAACATTTTAATATTGCGTGTGGTATAAGTTTTCAATAATCCGATATTAAACAGTTGGCTCAACATTCAATACTTGAAATGTAGTACTAATTCAATACTTCAAATGTAAGTAGTAATTAGCATTCGAGCATTGGAACTGATTTTTATCAGGCGTTTTGTATTGTTTTTTATTCATATTTTGCCCAATGATTTAAAACTCCTGAATAATGATTCAGGCAAAAAAAAATTGGCAAAAATAATTAACTTGAAAATGTTTTTTGAACAAAAACCCCAGGTCACAATCGAGCCACTTAGCTTTAAGATATTCAAAAATGTTGTATCTATTTACTAAAAAAATATAACACGAGCATTTAATCTATTCTATGGATAGATAAATACATATTTTCAAACACAAAATTGCAATATAGATCTAGATATCTAGATAAAAAATAAATAATGTTTTGTGTCGTCTATACAACTAGAACTGGATCTCATGTAGATAGCCGGGTTATAAAACCAGTCAGTAGTTAATAGAAAAACCTTCATACATGATAGATTGCGTTTTTCCGTAGACGCAGGAACTGATGGGAATTGCATAAATTGCAATCTGCACCAACCACTTACCTAATAATTTCTTGTTAGTAGGAAACAAGTTCGCGGCAGTTATTTGCATCAGCAGTGCCGCTGTTATATGCTGGGAAATTATTAACTAACTTATTCAACTAGTTTTTCCATGCATTTGTTTGCCTGGAATTCAGATCTAAAGTATTACATACAGTATTACATACAGTAGTATACACACTAGATTACTTAAGTGAAAAATCTCTGTCTAAATTAAAAGTTTAATATGTACCTACATGTACCCTATATAGATTAGCGATTAGATTTTACAACATATACTTAACTACATGTAAAGTAATTTATGTATGGTTTTTCTATGGTCAATGGTACTTTGGTAGCAAATTATATGGTGATCAATCAACATACGTACCAATTACTGCGCTACTACTAACAAGGTTAGCGGGCGTTACCAAAGATTTGTATAAAAAACCATAAGAACAATATACGCCTGCAAAAACAACAAAACAACTCATATTACTGAGTACCTCAATCATCCGATTTAAACCCGAGATAGGCAGTAGATATAAAATGGGAGCGGTTGCAGCTGAGATGTAACAAAAACAGTAATTGTTTATGAAAAAAATGAGCCAATGAGCGTTCTGGTCGAATCGTGACTTTGTGAGATAGGGCCCCATAAGTTTATTTTGACGAGGTTATAAAAGGATTCATAAAAAGCACAGTAAATAGGCAAAGGTGAAATAAAAGTACAGACGTGGATAATAAACCGTTCAGCGTCTGCCTTTCTAATTCCGTCAATTCTACGCGTCCTTTCATGTGATGGTACTGACGGTGAACGAAGCAAGGTCGTTGGCACCATCAGAACTGAGTTCGACGCCTGCCGGATATGTGGACTGGCGAATATGTTTGCACGGCCAATAATAGTTCCCATGTGAGATGGACCTCCAATCTCGAGTGGGTTTTCCCTGCGAATGTCTTTTGGAGGTTGTCTATAAAGACGTCTTAATACGAGTATAAATTTTATGGGAGTCGTAGATTTATTGTTATATAGACGTTCTATGAACCGTCTTAGCTGCCGTTCGCTACATGGGAAGAGGACGAATGTTGAGAAATTAACACCTGAATGTCAGAAGGCCACCTAATCAAAACTATCACGGAGGTTTTAAACTAAGTAGGTTGACAAAAGCAAGGAAAACGTAGTTATCTTCTTTCCCAGAGTCATTTATAATTGTAGAGAATTACTCGTACTAACATCTTATATCATTCACTATTAAATCATGATATTCTTTTTTTTATAAATGGTGAAAGATTTCAACGACAAAAGTTTACGTCACTAAAATCTTGCAAACATAAATATAAAAATTTTTAAATTACTTCACGTAAAAACTGCAGTCTACGGTCAAACCCCACGTCATAGAGGGTAAGTACGTATAACACTAAGAAAAAAACAATAAAATTTGTTGTTCAAACGAGTAACTTTTAATATTGTTATACGTAATACGCTTTTCATTATATGTATAGGAGACTTTTTATACGGTCTCATTATTGTTATTGTAATAAAAAGCAAACTTTTTGCCCTGGGCGACAAAAAGGTCTGTGATATCTATCCATTGTGATCGGTCTGCGAACCGACTATTATCTGTAGAGCGTGCCTATTTTGGAATGTATGATACATAAAAATATATTTTGTATAGGTACAATACTTATATCATATTTAAATAATCATAATTGTTGGACTTCTAGTCGTTACTAGAAATAAAATCACCATTAATTCTTTGCTTATACACCTAGCAAAATGCTCTGAACAGTCAATAACATCAATGAGTTTTTAAAAACTTTATCATCTAGTACCTAAGTAAGTTAGGTTAATCAATAACATTAGTATTTTTAAACAAAGTACAAACCTCATGAAATATTACATGTTACACAATTCACACTATTTACGTCGCGTAACATACAAGCTGCAACCTGTGAGTTACAGGTGACATTGTTACATTATTACGTATTGTAGTCGCTGTCGATAACAATGTCTGTTGATGACTGTTCCATTTCCATTACCAGCAGACGGGTGCGACCGGATGTGAGGGTTCGGTAACTGATACTGAAGGGTTTATTACATTAGACTAAATTTAGTCTGAATCTGACGAATTCATTTTACATTGCTGTAGAAAAGCTAACATTATCGGAAGGTAACGTCAGATAAATCAGAAAATTTATTCAGCAATGTATGACGAATGATGACTGACTTTAATCAAATGTAATAGCCCCTTAAATCATGGAACAACACTAGTATGAATGAACGGCTCTCCCAAGATACTGGTAAGGGGTGAATATGGTTATGTATTACTAAAATAATAATTTGTTTAAACTAAGTTTAATTGCGAAACAATTAAAGTGAACTTGATTGAAAGTGTATCATAGCTTGCGCATTTTAATTTTATATTGGTGAATTTAAAATGCGCACTATAATAACAAACAATACCTAGTTTAAAATACCGTAGTAAGAATTTTAATAATTTCTAGGAGAGTACTTTAAATAATTAGTCGACAGATAAAGGAATACCACTCTATCAAATGTAATTATCAAAAATTCAAGGACTAGTGGTATAAAACTAGTTTTTAGTAGCTATAGATGTAGATTAATTAAAATAATAGATATATATAATAGCCACGGCAATTATTAGTTATATGATATTTAATGACCCATTCTAGCGAGCGCTAATGGTTATAGACCAGCTGAAAAGATAGATAATAATAGAATATTATTACTGTATTTAATCTTTTCATTCTGCACATAACTCGTCAGCGACCTATTTCTACTGTAAATAATATAAAAGTCTATTTTGTTCTACAAACAATAGAGTTAAAAGGAGAAGTCTCATGAGCCCACTTACTTAGCAATTCATTTTCCCTCTTTTGTCGCGTATCTCAGTTGGCAAAGAACAATACAGTTTTAAATTATTAATATGCTACAAAGTCACATATTATAACGTAATAAAATAAAATAATAAAATAACTCCAAAACAATAATTCACAAAATTTTAAACTTAACTCATCGTGGATTGAACACATTTCACTATGACACAGCGTAGGTTACAAAATAAATATCGTGGGTACCCATATAATAATTCACAATATTTATTTTGGATCATTTCGTATAAAAACTGTTACAAAATGTAAAATAACTCCCCGTCATCGCTATTCGCCATCTATTAAGTCTTAGCTCACCTTTCGTCGCTTATCAAAATGATAATGATCTCATAAGAAAAATCACTTTTTTTAAGTTCATTAAATAATTTTAAACAATGATCTAACGCGATTGAGTTCGTTAACCCGGATGATATTACATGGGTATTATTATCATTAACGTGTTTATAAATACAGTAATAAATAATAGATAAAATAAATCTCGAAGCTCATCATGTAAACTTTACGACGATATGGATAGAAGTTTCAATTTCGATCGTTTACGTTGAAGCCGGATCCGTCCTGTCAGCCGAATAATTGAATCTAGTCTACCAACCTTAGTACCGGATAGGATTTTTGGTTGAATACATAATCAGAAATCTAAGTATGTAGAAGTCTTGTAGAAGTATATACGACGTCGGTATAGACCAATACGTATATGTGGGTGCTATTACGATACGAATGCTTAAGAAAAATAGGAAATGATATACGCTGAAATTTAAAATAAGACAATAAAACCTACTTTGTTATCGTCGAATAATTTGATATTATCCTGATGAAAGTACCTACTCGATACGGCATGAAGGCGACAACAATTAGGCAAATATGTATAAATAAGGTTAGATAATACACAGATATAAATAAAATGTATACGTTTTTTTATGGAACAAGATGGAAAATGTTTTGATGTTACGTAATGATCTTGTAATCCTTGTAGCCAGTTGGTAAAGATCCTGTCAAAGCGAGGGGACCCGAATAAGATTTTTGGACGGGGCTTTTCTTCATAAAGACATTTTTGTGAGAAATATTCAGTACATTTCATCCATGCAGGTCATATCATAAAACTTGTCCATGTATTTGTCAGAAAAAAACTACGACTTTTCTAGAACGTCACAAGCATCAAAATAATTTTCAGTAAAACATTCCGTAAAAAGTACAGCGTCATAAGTTTTTTCCGGCATAATTTTAAACATGTTTTTGGAACTCATTAGGATGGCGTGTCGGCGAGTGCAAATGTCCCAGTTTCTAGGGCTCGCCCCGGTCGCACCCCCGAGGCTTCCAACCCTGGGCTATTATTTGGCACGACGACAAATTCATGCCATTACCAGACTAAGCTCGAAAATTTTATTTCGCATGCGTACAAGTAAGATATAAGACCGCCAGACGTTAACTACTTAATTACTTGGATTTTTATTGTACAGAATTCAAATGGTACATATCTACGAAATAATCTGAAGAATAATGTTGCATCTACTGTAAACAAAAATAAATAATCAACCTTGTTTGCAAATAAAACGCAATTTGAGGATTTGGAAAAGAAACATAAAAGGAACATATCCTTTCATAACGAAACATGAAAGATAAAATCTCATTACGCCCTCGATCCCTCTATTTGGTAGGTTAAGTACCCACTTCTAGACTGGTTCAAAGATCAAACTTGTTAGAATAGCACTCATAGAACTTAAATCATGTCAGGGGAGGAACATGAAAAGATTTAGAATCCTAATATAAAGTAAATAATACATATTTAAAATATTTGAATTCTAGAAACATTCGACCAACTCTAACATTGACGCATACACACACATTGACTACACAGCAAAACATATCAAAAATAGAAACAAGATTAAACAATAGCCTTTACATAATCCGAATCGTTCGATAATATCAAAATCGATCATCGGAATCGCAATATACCGATATCGGTGGCCGGTGGCAATATTTTACGATAACAGAATAAAAACAACGTCGCGACGCTTTTACAAGGTTTCGGATAACGCTAAATTACGTGGCATGTCCCGTTGACAACTGTATAACACGGTTTGGTTATTGCAATGGGTGGAGCTCTGCCCAGGGGAGGACGCGGAATAGCGTCATTCGCCCCAAAATTGATACGAATTTTGGCAAATATGCGAATGTTGCAGAATAAGGGCACAACCATAATATGCAATTGTTCATTGCAAAAGGTTTTGCTTTAATTTCCTTTTTGGTTATTTTATTTTATCGAATAGACAGTTGCTGTTGGCAGCGGCTTTTACAGTTTTACGCAGACAGTGCGCCGTCCTGGGAGTCTTAAATTTTTATTTAAAAAAATAATTAAACATTTAAAATAAAATTTAATTCCGCTAGAATAAAAGATCCTCCTTGCTAAATAAAACACCCGTGTGCGTAAGTAAAAGCAAATTCAAAATCAAGGGTCGGAAGTTCCAAAAGGAGCCTTATTTTCGTTATAAAAGTAACGAAAGTAAGTCCGTTTTAGTAATATAGCAATACTAATTATAACGAGGAGTAGTTATCTTATTCGATATAACCTGGCTGACAGACGTATTAGTTCTAATAAAAATTTTAGAAATTGTTTCTAAAAAACTATTTGATATGGTAATTGGAAGTGCTGTTGAAAGGGATCTCTAGAGATTTTTGAAAACCTAATTAATCAAATTCCTAACCGTTGTCAGACAAAAACCGTAGTAGGTCTATAAACGCTTCAAAAATTCAAATCAATCATTATCAATTTTGTCAATCAGTCGTGTAAACATAAGATGAATCACTCTGTTACCTTATATTTTTGTGGTATCCGCATTTAAATTACCTACTCAATTTGGTTGAACAAAGGTATTTTGTGCAAAAATAATTATCGTTACCAGACGAAATAATCTCATTTTCTCACAAATCAAATGATTTCACGACTAATTAGTCTTTAAAACTCGCCGCGTCATTGACCAAATGTAATACACACTTTATATTATACAAATAATAACAAATAGTTAAAAAATAACCAAAAACGAATTATACAAACTTACAAAAAAAGGTCAAGGAATAGATTTTAAACAAAACAAATCGTGGTAAAGAGCAATATTTTATTATTTGTGTATTGAACTGACCATTATCAACACTTTTATTATTCCAGCAAACAAAGTCCCCCACAAATGCAACCCTCACATTATTTCGTCTACGGTTTGCGAGACGGGAATGTTAAAATTGCCATTGATTTTTCGAAAACACACGCTTTGCTACCCAACTCAAATTCCCCGATTACAGAATATTTTTAATCACAGTCATAATTTAAAATATCCTTCTTCTTTTTTTTTACTATCTAATGATCCTTTAATAATACACATGTGTGTTATCAGTTGTTGCTGTCAGTTATTATAATACAAGACTAATTCTGTTTATTTATTTATTTATTTATTATTGATCGCTAACATACTGGACACAATTACATACAATTCAAGGTATTATGTAGTTACACTCATTCTAAGCGCCAGTACAATTAAAAGCGACGACTACATTTAAAGCAACAAAAGTTAAAATTGTATAAATATAAAAAAAAAACATTAAATACATTCAGTTACATAAATTTACAATAGAATTCATTAGAATGATTACATTGCATTTAAAGTTCAGTTAAAATTACACGAAAATTTATAAAAAAAAACACAAAATATCAAAAATCAAAATGAGATTATAATTAAAATTATTAGATCCTATAGATGTCAAGAATAAAATCAAATTAAAATTCTAAAAATAATACATTATAAATAACTAGTTAATAATAAATTAAGGACGGAGCAATAATAATAATATCACAAATTGTAATGTTACTCAGAATGTTAGTTACTGTTAATTACTGAATTAAAAGAATATTTCAAAGGCCTTTTTTTTCAAGAGAAATTTTCTCGCATGACAACAATAATTAACAACGAAAAAAATTCAGGAAGCCAAGCGTCCAACTAAACAAGACTAATAGAAGTTGCTAATTAAGAACTTAGTATAACAAATAATAATAACAATTATTTTAAATTTTCTATCAAATTAAAGCTCAGAGGAAAAACAAAAACTTACGAAAATCATAGCAGAACGGAGTCCTGAGGGTATCTAGAATGGTGTAAACATCCATGCAGAATTTTGAAAAAAAAAACCAAGAAAAAATATATAATTGGATCGATGCAATGAACTGAGCTTCTATGGCGACGATAAGTCGAGCTGTGGTAGATAAAATAAATAAAAAATGCAAGATAGAGTGTTATCATCTACTGATAATATTGATTGTAGTAGATTTAAGGACGTTATACTATATTTATTGAACTTATTTTTGACTCCACATGCAATATAGTAAATAAAGTTTTTGATGTTATTCAAAACTAAAAACACGCGGTAAACTTTACTAACATTTTTCCTAAAACCGACATGGCTAATGAGCATTCATACTAGCCTAACACTTAATCTTGTCAACACTTAAAAACACACATAATAACGAAAAACTTCTAATTTAAATACCTCGAACACAGTAGATGCAAACATTGGAAATTAAGCAGAATCCACGACAGACAACTTTAACAATTCACTTATCACTTCAGTTCACGACGTTAAAATTAACTGGGAATTAGTTTGCGAGTAGCGTTAAAATTCGAACACGTTAATATTGTAGACGGTCGCGGTTGAGACTGTTGAACCAAACGTCGCGAGGGGTGCGGACGGCGCGGCACACCATGTGCAGCTAAACCGACTACAGACCGTACGCATTCTTTCACAACTAATTACTCAGAAACACACTACAACTTCAACTTGTAAGGTTATAGCTCGCCCCACACCGATAATCAGTTTTGCAGCTGGGCTAAGGCGAATAAAAACATGTGGGGGAACAGCAACTTGAAGCTTCAACACAAGTGGATTCAGACACTGGAATTAGTTCAACGTATCTAAAAGTAAAAGACGCTGGCAATTTTGCAACGACAGCTGCGACATGTGTTCTACACTTATACGGTTGGAACAGACCGATTAAGCTAATTTTCTCACAAGTAGGGTCAATTTAGAGAATTAAGTTGTCAACCTGTTATGTAAGAATTTCTACTAACTATAATCATTACATTGAGTTATAATATCTCAAGTAACACTATGCACCATTAATAACTTAGAAATACCTCTAAAATTAATTATTAGAAAGTTACCCTATGATCAGATCAAAACTTACAAGAAAAACAAGGAGAAATGCAACATTTTCAAAAGATTGTGATGTAAAGCACTTACAATAGTTACAATATATCTTAAATTGCAAGCCAAATATTTTACAAACGGACCCCTAATTCCAAAAATGGTCTTCGAAGACTCATAATATATTTGCAAGACCTTTTCAACGATACCCCACACTATATGGTACGAAACGAATAAAAATTTCATCCTCATGTACCTGTAGGGGAGGTACCCTGAAAAAAAAATGTTTTCCAATATTTTATTCTAAGATTCTGGAGTTTGAATAAATATGTATATCCATGCCAAATTACAGTTTTCTAGCAATACCTAAAGCTCTTAGCGGCACTTTGCTTCGGAGTTCGGACAGACGGACGGACCCTAAAACCCTAAAAACGCTCTCATGCTTAAATCACTAATTAATTCGTCTGGGTTTAGTCATCACTGGGAAAATTTGTTCCAACTTAAATTCTTTACTGCCTGTAACGAATGCAATTATCAGACAGGTTTTAAGTGTGAGTGAGAGCTAACTATAATAAAATACTGATCTAATTTTATGGCTGCAGAATATAGCCATAAAGTCCAGAGATTTGAGGTGAGATCTTTTCAGCGGCAATACAGTAAAGTATTGAAAAGGTCTGTGTTCAAAGATATCCAAACAAGTTCTATTAAAATGTTTTAGAAAGCATTATATCACTTTTCTTTTTTGGCAAGTTAAAGAAAAGAGTTGTCTCATGTCAGTCTTGAAGGTACAACGCTAATAGCACTATCTCATTACGCAATGTTGTTTTTAATCGACTTCAAAAAAAGGAGGAGGTTCTCAATTTGTCTGTATTTTTTTTATGTTTGTTACCTCAGAACTTTCGATTGGGTGAACCGATTTTGATGATTCTTTTTTTTTAATCGAAAGCTGGTGCTTGTCGTGTGGCCCCACTTAAAATCGAGATCTGACAATGGCATCCATGAGAAAACAATATAAGTCTTAAATCATTAAGTATGTGCGCGACAAATGGACGAATAACTCAATATCACGCCAGCCGATTTCTTTTTTATTGTTATTGGAAAGGATGTACTTCATTTGAAGCCGGTTTTTTTGTTAAAATTTTAGATTATTGAAACTTCTATCGAACTAATAAGTTATTTTAACTCACTAACATATCTCAAGAAATAACTGTATTAATTTTCATATTTCTAGGCGTTAATTACACAGAAACATGACAGGCATTTTTAAGCAGTTACAAGTTTAATTGTGATTAATGGTAATGGCTTGTTAAACGTGTGTATCTGGCATTTAGTACAATGAGAACACGGCAACTTGCTATTATAGAAATAAATTATTGACCCTGAGAAATGAGCCAAGGCTTCACAAAGATATTTGTTACAAGCAATTGTCTATAACGAATAGTAAAGAAGAAAATAGAAAGTCGTTACGGGGTAAATGATTATTTTGACATTCGCTGTCAAATATAAATAATAATTTGTGAAAGAACAATCCTGATTTTTATTCAAAATCCTCAGATGGATGCGTTGAATTGAAACATTTTTGGGACGTAATAAAAAATGAAATGCCTAAAAGTTACTTTTCTTACAACAAAAAATAGACGAAGAAGAAGCTAATAGCAAGAGTAAATAGGCTTTTATAAAATTAGTGCGCTCACCACCTTGGAACATCTCCATTTATCATCCGGCAAGATTGTGGTCAAATATTAACTTATTTTTAGTAGATAAATACATTGCACAACAAACATAAATTTAAAAAGGATAATAATCAAACAATTCAGACTTTGTTAGCGTCCCTGTCGGCTGGAGGGTGTGTTGCTCCAGATCGGATCCCCGGGACACATTTAATATGATAAGTAAATATTTTCTCCCAAGTCCAGTTTGTGATGCATAAATGTCACAATTATTGTTTGTGTCTACTTTGCTTTTTGGTCTGTTCCATTTTCCATTTTTGCGGGTCAAGTAGACTGAACTTAGGAATATTTATTATTTATCATTTTTCTACAAACATTTATAACTGAGAAATGCGGCTTTTAAATATCTGTGTCAAGTACATAAGAACAATAATTATAATAATAATAGTAAAGCTGCATAGAGACAAAATATTTTTCTTTTCATGAAACGTTGATATCATAAATGCTTTCATATTATGTTACGACCGACATTGCAGGCTTACTTTGCTGCAAGTCTCGTATATTCTCCGAGCTTACCGAGTACTTGACAAAAGCCTTCGTTAGACCAACTTGATAACATCTAAAAACGATGAAGTCCATTGTTTTCTTTTCTACTTTTTCTGCAGAAGATATTTTTATTTTTGGCAACTATTATTTTTCATTCTGCTCTTTCTAGTCTGCTCTTATCAAATGCTTCATAATGCTGAAGAAATAATGGCATTTGTAACTTTCTAAGTATATCTGTTTAGAGAATATAGTGTGCTAATTTTACTATTATATATAGGTATTTAAATGACGGAGTACAGAGATAAGAAAAATTTAACAAACAACCGAATTTGGAACCTCATTATCATCATGTTTTTTTTAAAGTCGGTTAAAAATTTAGAAATTGTAATTCAATTTTTTCATCTCCGAGTAACATAATGTAAAGTACCTAATAATATTTCCATCATTCATACTAAATGTCAAAAAACAATACATCATACAATAAATCATAGAGACCTACTTCCAGTAGTCATAACACACCTGAACCTGATACCCGTGGAGCGGTTGACGTTCCGGCCGGTGCGTCGCTGGATCCAGTTGCAGTGCAGCCATGGCTTGACCATGCCGGGTCAGTGGGCAATGACGCGGATGCAGGATCATATCAAACTACATGTACGTATGTTAAAGCTAAATCTGAACTTACCGGCCAGTAAGTAGGTAATATCAAAGATAATGTCCCGCCTACAGCAGTAATTGGACTGTTATGTAATGTTCCTAAAGAGACGGAGAGGCGACCTACTATCTAGGTATCAGGTACATGTGTAAATGTAAATGTAAATGAATAGATTGTTACCAACACCACCACCACCACATTGCCTAACACCAATGTACCTGATATGATAGATTTCCGTAATAATTCAGAACACAAAATGTAAACTAGAAAGAAAAATAATAAAAGGTAATTTGTATGCAGCTACTGCTTATTTCCTAAAGAATTAAGAAAATATGAGATCATCGAATTGAAAACTGTATTTTATGTATATTAACGAGTGATCAAAAATCGACAAAGAAAAAATACCTACAATACAAGATGGTAAGTTGTCCTCGGCATCGCTGATACCAGGGGGGTTACCAGCCAAGCCGGAAAGACTAAATGCTAACTGAACTGAATTTGAGTAAAATATACAGGTTCCTAAAACGTTTAAAGTTTCGACTAAATCAATTGGATAAGTTTAAACACGCACACAACATTATATTATCTACTCTACTTTGTATATCCATGCCAAACAGCTTTCTAGCACTAAGGGTCTCGACGCTTTGCTTCGGACAGATGGACGGACATGACGAAACTATAAGGGTTCTGATTTTACTTGGGAACCCTAAAAGTAGTAAAAGAGGATTTATGAATTTTAAACGACTGCGAACAAGCTTTTGAGGAAATATATGTAACGAGATTAACGTGGATGGAAATTCAACGTTCACGGCTTCTCGTTTAATTTGGACACGACATGTCGACAGAACGGCATTTTGAAGAGCTTAGTGCAGAGATGGGAATAGTTTAAGTGACTGAAATTTCCCACGCTTTACATCCGAATGTATTCCATATTTCTCTTTTAAACAGTTTCTTTTTGAGTAGGTATTTAACGGTATAAACAGAGATGGGTACACAAGCAATAGTTGTTATGTATGCCGTTTATTTATTTATTTATTTACTCTTTATTGTAAACCTATAAACTAGATCACAAAGGGCGGACTTAATGCCTGATGGCATTCTCCACCAGTCAACCCTGGGCGATAAGCTAAAAGTTGCGGTAGGTGCTACAAAAAATAAAATTCTGTTAATCATCAAAAAAAAAAAAAATTATATTTCAATATTAAATATGTCTTTTAAAAAAAATAGCATTATTAATAAATAAATACACAATCACATACTTAAATACGTACATACATACATAAACATACATCATATACATATATATATAATACAAAATACATACATATATACAGCACACATACAAATATATATATATCAACAGCGTTTCTTAACGGCAGATCAGTCACTATGGGTAAGAAAATGCTCGCGTACTAGTTTCCGCCGTTCTTTTTAAAACATTATTTCAGTCACTGCATGGTGAAAAATTTACTGACAAATTTATAGGACGCATCTTACAATACCTATGTTTGAGCGTAGGAAGCGTTATTGCTTCAGTAACTGTCTAATTCAGAAGAGCCTTATTGAGAGCAGGATAGCCTTATGCAGTTCACCTAGTTTAATATAACATGTTCTGGTCTCCGTATACCACCGAAATGTGCAACACTATTATTGATGTATTGGAAAGTAAAACTATGATTCAATAATCTCGTTGTTCCTAAAATCATTCCATCATCCATTGATTAAAGAAAAAAATTAAAAGGTGTCAAGGGACACCCGGATGGAACGAAGTTTCTTTCGATTTAAGTATTGTTTTACGCGCTTCAGCAGTATGAAACTAGATGGCGCTATACAACTTTCTGAATCACGCTATTGAGATTCTTTGGCCCTAACATAAGTAAAATAGCAAAAAGTGTCGTGAAAACTTTTCATAAGATTTTTTTCCGTCTAGCCCCCTTTCACAACGCGCGATAAGAAACTTCATTCCATATTTTGAAAGTCTAACAAACATTATCTACTGTACCATTTTCTACTACGTCAAGTAATACAAGCGTCGCTCATGACCGATAATTTCGGAGAAACTGCAATGTAAAATCATCTGCAATTATGACCATGCTAGAACTAGTATAGTTCCTATATCCACATATTGCGGTAGCCATTAAAACTTGTTTAACTGGTATCCCAGTTTACTCCTTCCTTCTGTAAAAAATGTTGGAGATACCGATGGCATTACTCACTATCCTATATTTTTGTCTCATATTACCTAGCATTACTCCTGGTTAGTGGAGCAGAGGTATCGGAGCATGCCTCCGTGACCCAGAGCTGCCGTCACGCTTGCCTAGCTTGTAGTGACTCACATGACAAGAAATACACGAATATTACGTGACATCTAAGGTATAGTGCTGATTAGCGCCACCTGGAGTTTTCAGGTCTGGTTCTGGTCATTAAATTACTAAAATTAAATAATTGATAATTTACTATTAAAACAAGGCTGTAAAGTCTGGTGGAGATAGAATTTATTAGTGAACTGTACAGGCTAGTTAGTGAGAAAAGTCACTATTGAGTCAAGATATTCTGCCGAGGTTCTAGTAAGCTGCAGAGTTCATAACTCTGAATTAAAATAACATGGTCAACTATGTACGCTTACGAACATTGAGTTGATTAGATATAATTAATCTAGAAATACTTTAATATGTCAGAACCGGTGTGGTGTGAACATGGTTGAAAGAACAAATTAAACGTACCTATGAATAAAGCGATTTGTAAACTTCAATTGTAATTATGATACTTTTAAATTAATTGCTATTCAACAATTTTAAACACACTATGTATTTATAACTTTGACGTGAATTCGTGTGAAATTAACTTCCTAAGTAAATACCGATAGATAGGTTGATCAATCAATGCTAATTTATTAAATTTATACTAATGGTAAAGTAATAAAAAATTAACAGCATGTAATAAAGAGATTATTTCGTTTTAATCAAATAATCTTACAAGCGGTGATACAGTTTAACCGGTGATCAGTTTTATACACATTATAGTGTTTTAAATTATATGAAAAACGTTCTGATTTACGATATTACGATCCAAGGGAATAAGCGTTTAAATTTTTTTAATAAAAATTGCGAGAAGGAAATAATGTAGGTTTTATTTGGCTAGACACTAGGATCCTAATCTCAGTCCTTTGCCTATAAAAAACCTTAATGCTTTTACGAGATTATTACAAAGTGGCAATAACATATTTTTTAACAAACGTGGTAAGAATACTCCATTGACACAGATGCTCACAGTTACATAAAACTTGTAACAATAATTAGGTTTTGTAATGAACATTTTCAGACGTCACGCTTAGGTACGTCACGCCTGGGTAAGAGAGGTGCAACAGATATTTTTATTTCAAAGTTAACGTTGCATTGCTGATAATAAGCCTAAATTATCTCCATCACAATCGTTTAGTAACCTAATCGATAAACCACTGATTCGATAAATATCAACGCATACGAATACGTTTCATAGGTAAGTCATGCACTACAAAATTACATTATAAATTTTGAAATTTCGATCTAAGTCAGGATTAAGTAATAAGTTAACAATATTTCATTATCGATTGAAACGAATACCATTCTTCCAATTTTACACATCAGGCGGGATTATAATAGAGCTCAATTTAAATAAATATTAATCTCAAACATCCCATACATGTCTATCTATCTTTGTAGGGTTCCGAAGTAAAATCGGAATCCTTATAGTTTCGTCCGTCCGTCTGTCCGAAGCAAAGCGCCGAGAAAGTCCTTGGCCGAGACCCTTAGTGCTAGAAAGCTGTAATTTGGCATGGATATACATCTATACTATAATAAAACTCAAAGGGCAAATTTTATTTATTAAAACTCCAAAATCGTAGAATAAAATATTGAAAAACATTTTTAGGGTACCCTACAGGTAACGTGGGGATGAATTTTTTATTCATCGCGTACCCTATAGTGTGGGGTATCGTTGAAAAGGTCTTTCAAAAGTATTATGGGTTTTCTAAGACTATTTTTGGATTTAAGGGTCCGTTTGCGAAATATTTGACTTTAAAGTGTTAACATTGGTTAGAGTCAAGTGTCCCCACCCCTGAAGGCTAAACAGTTGGAGTTGGATAGATGAAAAAATTCTCAAAAATAGGTTATATTATGAATTTACAAGGAAAACTATCATGGCTATGTTAGTATAAGAAGTTAATAAGTAATAATCGATAAAATTACTATTTCGGAACCCGATATTGCGTGTGGTCTGACACACACTTGCCCGGTTTTTTTTATTAGATTAATTTGTAGTAAGTTAAATCCTAACACTTTTCAATGATTACAGTTAGTTTACGACAATGTCATTACAATCAACTATGTAACTTCGTAATTATTTAAAAATCCCACACCACAAACTTGATTGTTTACACCCAAACATGGCAATCATGGCATGTCAATCTACTCTATGTATTGTATTCAGTGCAAGGTTCAAACGTTTATGTGGTCGTCCTATAGCCTGGAGACCAAGTGCTCGATGGAACCTTTTAGGGCAGTGGATTCAAGTCAAGATTTCTCCTCTCATGCGGCCATATGGCAGGTGGTCAAGGCCACGCGACACTCGAGCACTCCACGCGAAGTTCAAAGGATTATTATTTTACAATGTTCTCGCACTTCTCGCCAATAAAGTTGACTTTGAAAAAATATCATGAACTTATAAATTCCCTGATTAATGTCAATGATTATGTTTTAATTCTACCCCTTCTCTTTTCGCTGTGTTACTTGAGAAGTGGAAGGATCTATAGCCTGTATCATATTAAATTTTCTCAGAATATATGAAGAAAGGTTAAATTTGGAACATGTACCTATAATACGATAACCCAATGCCGGATGTATTCTTTAAACAAACGTATCCTGGTTCGAAGGGTTAACTTTGGGAGTGAATATTAAAGCATTATTTAACTATACTGGTAAATTCTAGTAAAGAGAAAACGTACCAGAACACAAATAAGCATTGCGTTTTATTTCTCTGTAGAAAATAAGTTATAATTTATCTTTGTTAACCCAATGTTCACACTGCACAGTAACTTTGGTATTTCCTTAACATAGTTTTACACAAAATGTATAAAAGTCATTTTCTTAAAATTCTTAGATATGCCACTTCAATTGTAAAGGTGCGAAATATTTTCTGCTAAACTACTTAGGTACAGTAGGGTGCGTTGGGGTAAGTTCGGACGGTTTTTAGTTGTATTTGGAAGATGTTGGCAAACTTCATTTTGTACGAAAGTTACAATAGTTAGCACAATGAATTATAATGAAAATTCATTGTTAATAAATAAGCTATAGACAGAATGTGTTTAATGTTGTTATAAATGAAGCACCTACTATTTATCGGGTGTTTAAAATATGAATAAAATTTTAAAACCTTGGGAAAAATCGGACGTTCATGGGTAAAGATCGGACTACCTTCTAAAATCGCCATTGTGCCTTAAAACACAGATTTCATAGAAAGATAATATCTGTTCTTATATGTCCTTCAAGATTTTCTTTGGAAATTTTTATATATTGTAAAAAAAAGTAGTATTATAAGAAAATTATTTTTTTTTGTTTTGGACGTCCGACCTTACCCCACTAGACCAAATCTCAAATTTTCATGGCTCTCAAACTTCCGTGTTCCTGATCCTGATAAGCTTTTCTTTCAGTCAATATTATTTATCTATTAGCATATTTAAGATTGGATAGGTTACACTTTTATGTGTTGGATCAATACATAAAACCTTACAATTGTTCAGCTAATCAAACATTTATTAAACTTCTTATTTATGCTATTCTCCGCTTTTTATTCGTTCTACTGCCGATATTAAATCCTCCTGCGAATATGATGTTGCCCGCAGTGACTTTCTCTCGTACTGACGCGGCATTATGACCCTACAAAGAAAATGCTTAGTTAAAGATAGATAATTATACACATTGCATTTTATGTTCGGCCCGTAAAAGGCATCTTAAAAATCTATTAACAATAATATTTTAAGAAAACATAATTAAAGGTAATAAAATACAAATGAATTCACGTAATAAAATAAAACAAAGCACTAACTTCATGAGAAATTTTGTTTATCAACAAGATCAGCTACATAGCGATAGATTGCTACACCATGAAACATCGGGTGTTAAAGTTCGGATTAAAATAAAGTTTTACAACCTCATGCATTTTCACTTCAGTTTCAGAATTTTCAGATCCGATTATTTTTAGTCCGAACTTCAACTATTAATATCTGCTTGGGGAAAGTCCGGAACTCAGCCTATAATCATATTTAGCCTATTTTAAACAGATATATTAAAAGACACCACCTATCCTGATAACTCAAAAATTTATTATTTGAAAAAATAGTTAATACTCACCAAAAAAGCCAGCAAAATGTTGTTTGGGGTAAATCCGGATTGCGTAAATTATCCTAAAAGTCGACACTTTCTGTTTCTCGTGCATAACTCACACCTGATGCGTCGGAACGACCAACACGAACTGGGACGTGGGGCAATACGAAAAGACGTCTCAGGCTTTGTTGCCAAATTATAAAAATAACTACTAATTCGGAATATATTTAACAAATACGGTCTTCCCCCATTTACGATCTTACCCCAACGCACCCTACCTATCTAATGTGTCGAGCATAATCCATAAATTTGATATTAATTGACCGGTAAGTACCTATCGCAACAAATTAACAGTAACGTAAAATTCAACTGGTTTTTACCAATTAGCACACAGTTGTTTTTCACAGAACACGCAGCCACTTAGAGACTTTTGCAAATACGTCAAGAACTGGCTATAGTATAAATTGAAGGAGCAAATAAAAATCTTATAAATCGAAGAATGAATCAGCAAAACTCAAATATGTTTTTAAATCTGGTCAAGTGCTGGCCAATGCTATTCAACTTCAAAATTCTTTAACCATTCATTTTTACGCCAGGATAGTTTGCTTTTGTCCATTTTCAATAGATTTTTCAATTGGACTTTGGCGAAAGTAGTTTACCACAGGCAAAATATAATTTTTCTCATTTTGGAAGATTATTTATTTTATCATTCATTGCTGGAAGGCTTGATGCTTTTAGTATCTTAATTTGTCTACGACTTTTAAAACTGTAGGAGGGCTATTAATAAAAATCTTCCTTTTTTTACACAACTAAGTTAATGCTTGACCACAATCCCACCTGATGGTAAATGGAGATGTGGTCGAAGGTGGTGAGCACTACCTTCTTTTTCTTAGAGTAATATTATAAATTGGAAACTTTATGAAAATTTTGGACGTTAAGATGTTGGGATGTTTTTCCATCACACACTAGCCGACTGATTAAGATAAAACTTGGCACACACACATACCATGATGACAGATTTTATCCCGGTTGTATGTCTCCTAGGATGATTTCGACCTTTTATTTAATGAAATCACTCTTCCGCAGGTAATGTCGCGAGTGGAAACTAACAAGTACATAAAATCATTACTTGAACGTCAAGCACGAGCGATGGTGATTGGAAAGTGATTGATTTCAAACGGCAGCTGCCTCTTCACACCCGGCAATCTGATTTCCCGCTCATTACATAGATCAATGAGACCAGCCGGCTTATTCCCCACAAGATCGAGCTGTGAATTGAATCGGCTAATACAAATTTATTCCGATTGATACTGCTGAAATAGAAGCGAACTCACGAACGTTGCCGCGTTTGGCTCAAATGGGAACATCTCCGAACATCCATCGAAAATCAAATCTATTACGAACAAAAATAAGGTAGAAATAATGTGCATACAGTATTTATGCAACAGTCAAAACTGTTTTTTAATTTGATAGTAAATATTAAATTTCCAAAGATTTAATCCCGAATAAATACTTTCCTTTTGTTTTATTTGTGCACGGTAGTTTTAATGTACCTATGTATAGGTAATGCCACAAATCAAATCCAAAAGTGATTTCGCGAACTAAGTAATAACACGGTAAAGATATAAACAGTAGTCGCTCTTCATACAAACGGCCGAAAAGCGCGTTATACCTACCCACATCCGAATACGCGTGCGATACATGGGCAACAGCGGCCGCTGCGTGGCGATTGCCGACAGGCGAACGAGCGGAGCTTGTACCACGGTCCGGTCGGTACAAATAACAATTTTTTTAGTTTTACGAATATAATATGAATGACGTGATAAAGAATATAATGATGAATCTATGAATCTCGTCTGGAAATAATTGTACCTAATATTGTAATTTGTAATAATTGTAATTTGAATATTTGCGTCTAATTTGTCATTAAAACGTTATTGCTACTTGCTACTGTAACTTTGATTTCAATGTTATAAATTAATTTAGCAATAGGTATAAAGTTTATAGAATCGGACAGTTGTACCTTTTTTATTTACCTTAACCTGCAAGAAGAACTTACCATACCCTAAGAGTCTCTGTCTCTAATACAATACTGAAGGCTTACGAACCTTCACAAAAAACACAACATAGATTTTTATGGAACACTTCCTTTTTATTCACAATGAATTGCATTTATTAAAATAGAAAATATAACATTTATAAATACAAAACTACAAAGAAACTCAAGTCGTTTTATAAAATTAAAATACTGTCGGCGGACAGCCCTAGCGCGCGGCGACGCGTAGGCAAGTTTTTCGAGAATCGGGCCGAGTTACGTTACTGTTTATATATGTGTACTGTGGTAATAATGGCCACTATTATAGTCACTCTAACTATTTTTTGTGGTTAAATTACTATACTAATTACTATTTATTATGCTAAATTTAATAAATAGAATAATTTCATTGCGATATGATGAATTTAATTTGTGAGATTACAGAATCCACAAGGAGCGGAGAAGCCTCTAAAATCCAATCTCACGTTGTCCTGTTTTTACTCGTCAAAACTTCACCCTAGGAAAATGTTAAACTTCTACGATGGATAATTAAACGTTGGGACATCAGTTCAGTTAGCCTCCGGATATTACAAGCCGGCGAGTCATTTTTGGTTGATTAGCGTTGCTAAACGAATTGCACTAATAACACTCGCTAGGGCTCCTTAATAGATTTTTGAAGCATGCCTTACAAAATCGCCTCATGTATTGCATCTGCTCGTTCTAATATAACGAACGCAAAATATTATTATAATTCAACAGAAAATCATTTGTGAATGGAAATCCAATTGCTAAAAGCCGGATTTAGCTGTAAGTACATACTACCTACTAAAGGCAACAAGGTTAACCAATTAATATTACCGTTAACACTTAGTAAGACTTTCGAAAATTTTAGTATTTGTTTTACATTGTCCAAAATAGCTGCCGTTTTTTCTAGCACGACTGCAAATTATGCAAACAAGGATCGTTGAAACTTTCGCTGTTAGAGCTAATCTTTTGCGCAAACTTCTAGCATGTAAATGAAGAGATCTTAAGCAACCTTATCATTACCATGGTCGACATGTCACCCGATTCGATCAACAATGAGTCACGACCCATGGCTTGGATGCGGAATCAGAATGAAAAAGTGTTGCACGTGAAAGGGCCATAAAACACGTTTCGCACAAACGGTATTTTAAAGTAAAATTTCATTTAGAAAGTCGCCGATACAAAGTTTCAAATAAGTTTGGACACATACCACGTACTTATTGCATATTCAACAATTTCCTGAGACGAATAACTGAGGGGTTAGGGTTTACACGAACGGTATGATCTAATTATAGCCATGCTGTCCCTCGTCGCGTGCCTAGAATGCCTGTCTCGAAGCCGCACCACAGAACACATTCACGACTTCAAATTATGGATCAAATGTGGCCGTGTACATTGAATTCGCACACAAAAACAATTTACGAGGTGAGCGTCGTATCTAAATAGGAATATGCAGTTAGATCCATTTATAAATGTTTTGAATAGCGAGCATCTGTGAATAACAACAAAATCTTCACACTACTGCTGAGTACGAAACTTTAAATACATAAAGAGAAAACGTAAAGAATTTTTGAAAGAACAATTGTATTTTTAAAACAGAAGTAAGAGTATCGTTAGCGTATGCGACGGATATTAGTAGTTTAATTTAAGAGAAACTTGCTGAAAAAGATAAGAGTAGATTGAGAAAAAATCATGAACCGTAAATAACAACGACAATTTACGCAAATCCTAAGAGATACATTAACCTAATACCTAAACACTAACCTAAATTACGTAAGAGATAAACAAATTGTCAACGATTATATCCATAATCAGGGTATTTCAGAAAGCTTTGCCGAAATCTCGGGGCTTTTAGTAGAACAAACATGGCGCTATCTAATAAAATATGAATATTATGTGGAAGCCGTCGGATACGAAGGATTTAGGTAAGACCCATATTTCATCTCGGCTTGTTGACTTTTGAAAAAGTTCGTCTTCAAATATTACATGCTCCCTGGCTGCATTTCCGCATGGCACTTCATTCGACGAAGATGTTAATTATGATTTACTTATAGCGCCAGATTCGACAGACTAATTGCTATAAACATAAGCTTGAGAACTTCAAACTAATTAAATTCTCTCGGAACTATCGTTGAAATTTCTTGTTGTCAAAACATTGGAATAAAAATTTGAAAAGTTGCACCACTTCACCTTCAAGTAGTGAATTGGTGCAACTTTTCAGGTTTGGAGGAATCATGAACTTCAGATTGAAATGAAATGAAATGAAATGAAATAATCTTTATTCATGTAGGTATCACTGATACTCTTATGCACGTCATTTTTTTAATCTACTAGCTTTTCGGAAAGGTGCTTTGTCATGGAGGAGAAGAAAAGCCGTAAAGAAACTCCTCAGCACATCTTTTAAAAATAAAACTTATCTATTACAAAAATAGGTATTCTTTAACCTGTGCAGAACTGGTTGCCTAGCTAGTCATTTCCAAGCATCCTTGTCATTTAAATATTCATTTATGCTATAGTAGCCCTTGCCTAAGAGCTGATGGTCTAAGAGCCGTTGAAGAACGACCTTCACCGATCTGATAACTCGATGGGACATATTTTTTATCAAATATAATTTATAAACAAATATGCCTATGATAACTTGCCTGTCGTAAAGTGTTCATAGTTATTTTTAATTTAATTAATTTTAATCAATTTTTTTTCGTCACTTTCACTCATGTGATAACCGAATGAGTTTTATCTCAATTGATAGTTTTTAACACAGAGAATATGCCTAGGTAGGCTTGCCTACTTATTTCTATTCATGGCTACCTGGCAAGTAGGTGTGAACAGGTGAGAAAATATAGGTATTTACACCGATCTGTTAACCAATTGAAATTAATATCATAGGTAGATATTTTAATTACAAAACCAATCATATAGGCTTGCCTACAAAAAAATGTTCATGAAATAGTATTGCCAAGCTATAAAGGGTATAGCCGGATAGCCTTGGGAAAAGTGCCCCCAAACCTTGGGGTTCGAAACTATGTACAAATGATCCTTTATATAGAGATAACATGATGTACAAAATTTCACCCCCCCACTACCCCTCAGGGGGCTACGGCACTCAATTAAACCGAAAATGATTTTATTTTTTTTCTCCAAATCTATGTAACTGACGCAAATCAAATTTTGCACAAATATTGTGGTAACTTAAAGTAATAATACAAAAAATCAAGAGCTCTCTAAGTACTCCCTATATTGAAAAAAAAAATATTTTAAAAATTGGAACATCCTGTATAATGATTTCCTTTCGTGGTAAAAACACCATTTTTTTTCCAAATGTGTATCAACATCCAACCTACGTAATCTCCAAGTTTGGTCTGTCTAGCAAAGGTGGAACACTACTTTTAGTTCTACTAAAGTTTTAATGCCTGCTTTATAAGGGAATAGAATCCCACGGTTTTATTTTTTTCTCCAAATCTATGTAAGTGATGCAAATCAAGTTTTGCACAAATATTGTGGTAACTTAAAGTAATAATACAAAAAATTAAGAGCTCTCTAAGTACTCCCTATATTGAAAAAAAAATAATTTAAAAAATCGGAACATCCTGTATAATGATTTCCTTTCGTGGCAAAAACACCATTTTTTTTCCAAATGTGTACCAACATCCAACCTACGTAATCTCCAAGTTTGGTCTGTCTAGCAAAGGTGGAACACTACTTTTAGTTCTATTAAAGTAGAGCACAGCTTGGATACTTCAGAATCAAATCAATCGTAGCTCGATACCAAAGTAAGATGGGTAGAAGAATCTGTTAATGGAATAATTAAACAAAAATATCATTTACTCGACCTTAAAGTTGATAGTAAAATCTTACCTAAAATCGGTACATTATGTAAAATTGCTTGTTTTTTAAATAACAAATATGAAAAAAGGCTCCTTAGCGACGTCAATAACGCGCATGAAATAATATCTAATTTATAGATAAAATCCGCCACGATAGTCAATAACTTGGCGTGCAGTTAACAGAGGCAAATGGATGGATAAGAAAAAAAAGTGTGCGCGTGTAATCTTTACGCGCGATTGAAGTAAAACTTATTTGAGGTTGGTGACATGTATTACCAAAAAAATTAAACTCAATTTAAAATAAACATCATATTACAGTTGACTCATAACAATATACTTTACAAAAACGCATATAAAGCTAAGAAAAGCAAAGCAACAAGCCATAATTGTCTATACTAGTAATACGCACATAATATTTGAAAATTAGAGGCGCGTGCCAGGATTTGAACCCGTGCCTCCGCGTTCGGGAGACCAACGTTCTAACCGCTAGGCTGTCACTGTATATCACGTAAGAATCTCCGCCGTATGAAACTCCGTCGAATGAGCCTCCTCCGTATAAAGCTATAATTACCGTTATTATTACCTTTAATAAAGCTATAATTATTCGTTACCCCGTGATACGTATTGAATCTATAGACATGTCCCAGATACAATGTAATCTTAATAGAATTATGTATCATAATACATTTTTACACATAAGTAAAAAGAGTTATCATATTTTCCTTAATTACACATTTAAAAAAAACGGTGTTTGCACCACGAAAGGAAATCATTATACAGGATGTTCCAATTTTTTAACATTTTTTTTCAATTTATGGAGTACATAGAGAGCTCTTGATTTTTTGTATTATTACTTTAAGTTACCACAATATTTGTGCAAAACTTGATTTGCATCACTTACATAGATTTGGAGAAAAAAATAAAACCGTGGGATTCTATTCCCTTATAAAGCAGGCATTAAAACTTTAGTAGAACTAAAAGTAGTGTTCCACCTTTGCTAGACAGACCAAACTTGGAGATTACGTAGATTGGATGTTGATACACATTTGGAAAAAAAATGGTGTTTTTACCACGAAAGGAAATCATTATACAGGATGTTCCAATTTTTTAAATATTTTTTTTTTCAATATAGGGAGTACTTAGAGAGCTCTTGATTTTTTGTAGTATTACTTTAAGTTACCACAATATTTGTGCAAAATTTGATTTGCGTCAGTTACATAGATTTGAAGAAAAAAAATAAAATCATTTTCGGTTTAATTGAGTGCCGTAGCCCCCTGAGGGGTAGTGGGGGGGTGAAATTTTGTACATCATGTTATCTCTATATAAAGGATCATTTGGACATAGTTTCGAACCCCAAGGTTTGGGGGCACTTTTCCCAAGGCTATCCGGCTATACCCTTTATAGCTTGGCAATACTATTTCATGAACATTTTTTTGTAGGCAAGCCTATATGATTGGTTTTGTAATTAAAATATCTACCTATGATATTAATTTCAATTGGTTAACAGATCGGTGTAAATACCTATATTTTCTCACCTGTTCACACCTACTTGCCAGGTAGCCATGAATAGAAATAAGTAGGCAAGCCTACCTAGGCATATTCTCTGTGTTAAAAACTATCAATTGAGATAAAACTCATTCGGTTATCACATGAGTGAAAGTGACGAAAAAAAATCGATTAAAATTAATTAAATTAAAAATAGCTATGAACACTTTACGACAGGCAAGTTATCATAGGCATATTTGTTTATAAATTATATTTGATAAAAAATATGTCCCATCGAGTTATCAGATCGGTGAAGGTCGTTCTTCCACGTCTCCTCTACTATGAGCCTTTACACGTTTCTTAAAAGATTGCACCGGTAAGTCATGTATTTGTTTTGGGACTTTATTATAAAATTTTATACCTAGTCCCATAAAAGAACGTTGCACTTTAGAAAGACGGTACGAAGAGGTAGCCAATTGATGCATCCTTCTTGTTTGACGATTTGAAAAATCACAATTTTGTTTATATGCAGTTATGTTATTCCGTATAAACACTAAATTATTATAAATATATTGGGAAGCTACTGTAAGTATACCTATTTGTTTAAATTTGACACGCAAGGACTCCCTTGATTTTAGTTTATAAATAGCTCTAATGGCTCTTTTCTGTAATACAAAAATTTGTTCTATACCGGCTGCTTTGCCCCACAGTAAAATGCCATAAGACATAACACTATGGAAATATGCAAAATAAACAAGCCGAGCAGTGTCGACGTCAGTGAGCTGCCTTATTTTTCTAACAGCATAAGCAGCCCTAGCAAGTTTAGTTGTGAGAGATGCTATGTGCGGGCCCCATTGCAGTTTACTGTCCAAGGTCACCCCTAAAAAAACCGTGGATTCCTCTATATTTAATGTTTCATTATTTAATTTAAGAGATTTATTTACTTTTTTTAACATTTGGCAACACGAATTCTAAGCATTTGGTTTTCTTTGCATTTAAAAGTAAATTATTTATAGTGAACCAATGTGAGACATGCGACAGAGCACTATTATCATCGTCAAAATTATTTTTATTCCTATCAGTCTTAAATATTAATGATGTATCATCTGCAAACAGCACAATGTTCGCATGGTTTTTAACATAATGTGGTAAGTCATTTATATATACCAGGAAAAGAAAAGGGCCCAAGATCGAGCCTTGCGGAACACCCATCACAGTAGGTGACCCTGATGACTTTTCATCGTTTATATTAACCTTTAGTATCCTATTACTTAAATAAGATGCGAGCAAGCTAAGGGCCTTGTTTTTCACGCCATAGTGACTAAGTTTAGATATTAATGTATCGTGCTCAACACAATCAAACGCCTTTGATAAATCACAAAATACACCTATAGCATTTTGCGACGACTCCCATGCTTCATATATATGCTTTAAGAGCCTGGCTCCGGCATCTGTTGTACTACGACCTTTAGTAAAACCGTATTGCTCCGGATGTAATAAATTATTATTGTTGAAGTGGGTTAGCATTTGATTCAGTATGATCTTTTCGAAGATCTTACTGAGTGTTGGTAATATAGAAATTGGCCTATAGTTATTAATATCCGTTTTTTCACCTGTTTTAAATAATGGTATAACTTTACTGCATTTCATTAGATCTGGAAATACACCAAGATCTATGCATTTATTAAAAACTACAACTAAACAAGGAGCTATAATATCTATTATGTGACGAATTATTTTTACTGAAATACCCCAGAGATCACCCGTACTTTTTACTTTCAGAGACTGGAAAACTTTAATTATGTCCCTGATTGTAATGTGCTTAAAGTCAAATACCACATTGCATTCCTTAACATTATCTCTTAATAGATAAAATGCTTCTGTTGAAGAAGAGGATAGTGTACTAGTTAATTTAACGGGAATGTTGCGGAAGAACTCTTCAAAAACGCTTGCCACTTCTTTATCAGAAGTGATTTTGTTTCCATTAATCATTATTTCATAACTAAAGTCACAAGATTTAGAGTTGCCGGTCTCATTTTTAATGATATCCCAGGTGGTTTTTATTTTATTATCCGAATTAACTATTTTATCCTTTATGTACATTGACTTTGCTTGAGTACAGATGATTTTGAAAATTTTCGAGTAATTTCTTACGTATTCCTGAAATGAGGGAGAAAAATTATATTGTTTTTCGTCATAAAGCTCGTATAATTTGTTTCTACTTTTAAAAATACCTACAGTAGCCCAGTCGCTAAATTTACTATTTTTACTTTCTTCTATGTATCTGAATTGAAATATTCGATTAAACTCGTCATTAATATTTTTAGACAATGTATTGTAAAGATTAATAGGATGACCATTTTGAGAATACACTGATTTACGCAATTTTGTTTGAATTTTTTCTTTAAAAAGTGATATTTTTCTCTTTGTCACGGGTCTATATTTTATTATTTTTTTCTTAATATCGTGGCTGTTACGTACCGCTATTTTTTGCCCACAGTGGTCTGATCTCAACTTGCTAAGTATTTCTTTGTCTAATATCTCACAATTGCAAAATACATTATCGATACAAGTACGTGAAGTTGCAGTTATTCTGGTAGGCTCAGTAAACGAAGGATTTAAATTAAAACACTTAAACAATGCGAGTAACCTAGCAGCTATAGAAGATTCTACTAAAATGTCAACATTAAAGTCACCGCAAACTATTAATTCTTTTGTTGTTTAGTTTTACACTTAATTGTGTGTATACGTTTTACACAAGAATGACATAACGATTAACTACAGTTAGAATATGCAACTCGTAACAGAAACCATAATCGCACAGAATATTATTGTTAGCACGCACATTGTGGCTCTAATTTAAATTTCTTATACGTAACTACATCCCTCAACATACAAACTACACTTCCTAATTTAGATTCACTATGGAAATTTTCTGATATTTTGTTTTGATTTTCGTTTTATACTACAATAAATATTCTGAATTCTGATGCATTTTGTTATTTGGGTTGTGGTTGAGCCTCTTGAAAGTAGTCAGCGTAGGTATTGTTACAATGTTATATTCGTGGAAGCCTACAGCAGCGTAACCCCAACAAAGCCAACCGTTACACTATACAAGAAAAAAAAAACGGTCGCCGTCATATCTAGGTAACAATGTACGTGTCAGTATAAAAACACAGTAATCACCAGTCAACGTACTCATTTATAAACGCGGTTTTGAACATTTCATCAACAAGGTAGTTCATGGAAACTAACAACTTATTTGAGCATATTTATGGTGATAAACTCCTGAAATAACCTTACGTCATGACAGAATAAAAAGCGAATCATTGTAATGGTTAGGTGAAGGCCACGACATGTAGTTGAAAACGTTCTTTCAAGACGTCGCTCATCTGTAGCGAAATTAGCGATTCTTCTCAATTTTATTGACGACGGATGTCTCATTTAGTGATAAGCATATTTTTAAATCTTTTCACGAAGTTTTTTTCTTTGCCTTAGTTTAGTAGAAGCCTCTGTATATTGTTGGGTCGGATAAAAATGTCACCATTAAATATTTCAAATTAAGTGTAGCAAATCCAAAATATATTTGACGACAACAATTTAATTATTAAATCATGACCATCAATTAACATTGCAAAACAACAACACCGTTCTTGACAAAAAGACATTGGGAAGCATGATACGAATTGTCTTTGAAAAGATTCAGATACTACTAGATACTACTGCCTATGACTACTACGAAGCAGCAGAAAAAGAAATCTTCTAGGTATGTTATGATTTTACGGATGTCCTTTGTAGACTCTGAAACCATCCAACTGATATGCATCAAAATGGTTTCACCTGAAAGGCAATAATCCGAAGGTGGTTTGAGACCACTAAAACAATGCATTAGGCAAATCCATTCAATCCATTCTCTTCAATTCCATTCACACAAAATCGACTTTATGATTTTCCACTTTTCCCATACGAAATTTGAAGATAATTATGTAAAGATGGCGCATAATACAAACTGTCAACATTGATCTGTCATTATCATCAGAATTTTTTAGCGTAGTGAAAACACGTTGGGTATCCACTAGTCTAAAATGAAGAAGGAACAACGACTAAACTAGACATACTAAAAGTACGAGAACTATAATAACGTGATCCTTTGCTATTTATGTCCACTGCCTGGAATCATTTACCATCTAAAGTCTAACCTTCGTGAATAACAGGATAATGAGCGTATCATCGTCATTACCGAGCGAAGGCCATATGAATTACGAATGTTTTCTAAATGTCTTTTACGTGCAGCTCGAGCCGCAAGAGCAAAGAATTGCAGAAATAAAAAACTAGTTTTCTGCAAGAGTTTTAATGTGTTATACCGAGGTCAAAGCGAATGCATGACTCAAATACTATAAAATAAAGAAAAAACTTTTTATTTTCAAATGTCTGGATTCAAATCAAGTTGTCGAGCAAAACAAGACGCGATGGATGCAAGAAAATGTTTAGCTATTCCAACCTTTCATTCCCCTTCAACAATCGACTCTCCAGATAGGTCTGCATCGACTGCGTTCTTTTTTTAATCTAAACCTGCAGTGTTTGTAAAAAGATCTGAGAGAAATATATTTGCAAACGATGTGGAAAACTGTAACAAGTGTGGTAGTTTTTATTTCTAGAAAAAAATGAAGCAACTATGAATCTGTGTCTGAATAGCATTGATCTTATGTACCTACTACCTAGTAGTGGCACGTGTTGTGATATGTCTAAAAATATAACCAATAATGATATGAGTGGGGAATGTGCAGACTCGCGTTTACGGTCGTCGAGCGTTGAGCAGTTTGCTAAATAGTCGACTTCCGCCACTGCCGCCGCCGCGCCCGCCCCAATCCGCCAGACCGCCACGGTTTGATATTAGGCGACCACACGCAAACATCCATTACCCACACTTCTACTATTACGCGAATTTATGTATGCCGGGAAATATCAACAGGGTTGTCACTTATGAATCTTACTTTGCATTTGTTAACACGAAGTTAGAGAAACTTGATAGCATGAAGTTAATACTACTTGTATTGTCGTTCCAAGGAAGAACAGCAAGAAGCTGGTATTTTAGGTACTCAGTTTGTTTAGTAGCTTGCAGACACAAACTTATCTTGTCACACATGTGTACTGAAAACTTGAAATAAACATGTATGAAAACAAACGTAAGATTCTTTAATAGCTACCTAATCTACAAAATATAAGGACTCATTATTTTGCTCCAAAAATTATTTCAAATGACTTTTCTGAGCGATCATCGCCAAATAACAAAAATACGAATATCATTAATTGAAATGAAATGTTACATTCAAGGTGATAAAAAAAAACATTTTGGCAACCCTACAAACGAAACGATAACGATTGAGAAAACGAAGCTACAATATGTTATTTCTCCATCCAGTCATTTTCTACATTACATCAATAATTCCCGAAATGGGTTTTGCAAATGTTCGTGACTTGACTGCACATACATTTCTAAACCAAATTCGATTTATTGTATTATTCAACAAAAGCAAAGCAAAGCAACAACCCATAATTGTCCCACTGCTGGGCTCGGGGTCCCCTCCTACAATGTGAGGGGTTTAATTATTCAACATACATATTATATTATTATGTAATTATTGATTCTTCAACGTCGATATGTTATCGAGACAATGAAAATTTTCAGGAAACAAAAAAATTAGTAATTTCCTTCCGTTTGATTTCCAAATTCTACGAAATAATTAAGTTAATATAGCTAACAGCAACGTATCTAATGGATAATCAACTTGTATGCGATACTCAGTAAATTATTATTCCAACCAACTACGGTAATGACTAATGATTTAATAATTTTGATATATGTTTATTACCCGTAAACGTACATCGATTCTTAAGTTCATTGCCTACCGAATGTGGTAATGTTATACGTATTATGGAACAATATGTTTAGCCAAGCGGTTACGTGGTATGGATAAATATAGCTTGACCGTTACAAGCCCAACAGGAAATAACAGGTAATTTTAATGAATTGATAAGTCGACATCACACAATTTGTAATATTTTCCTTATTAAAATGTATACAATTATTTTTTTAATCATACAATTGAATAAACGCTTGACAATTATGTTAAACACAATGAATTTTGAAACACTGTTTTGGATTTCCTTAAAATGGTTTCCACGGATCTGCGTAATTTTTTATCTTCTACTTCTACTCTCTTTCTCTTCCATTTTCTGTGTAGTTATGTGTGCGTGTGTAAGATTGCGTGCTTGCTTGCATGCAGGAATCATTAATTAACACCTCTTATACCAATTTAGGACAGTTTATTTTGTACCAAACTATTTACCTACTATGTACCAATTTATCTACTATTTATCCATTACAGTTAACAGTAACTGTAATACAATTCGCATCTGCAGACAGGTTAGCGACCGCACGTTATTTCCATAGCAGCTTCCATTGATGGGTCTAGTCTTCGCGTCTGGTCATTGATCTGGCTGCAAAACAACTTGATAAAAATATCTATCAACACGCGCCCTTCTCATCGGCTCGTCCTAAAAACTTGGTTACGTTAAATTCCTTGTTTTCTTTTCTATTTATTTTCTATATAGGTTACTTTTGTAGATACTAAGAGAATATCAATACTCTCTCATCGCAACAACTTCTTATCTTACAATTGCTATTTAACAGGAATGATTTAACAGATGTTAAAACCATGAACACTGTCCATGTGATGGAGTCATAACATGTTATACCTTTTGAGATCATCATTTGCTTTTCTCTTGTGTAAATATGCTTAAGTGTACCACTTGCGTTTGAAGTCGAAGGAAAGTAAAACGTAATAAAGTATAATGTAGGATACATTACGAGTATGCTCGCGGAATGACGTTAGCTAGATTGATATTAAATGAATTACAATGGGACTCACGCGTAGCACCACTTGATACAATTATCCAACTTTTATTTGACATTACAATGCTGATTATTTATTTATTCAAACTCCTCACCATGGCTCCTCCACCAATCCGCAACGCAGCAGAATGGTGGAGTGTGCTCTAGGCCTCCTCAAGAGGAGCCCGTGCTCAGTTGTGGGCCATTAATAGGTTGATGCCACAGGTACAGAATTTTGGATTAAACATTAAAGCAACCTTACGTAATTCTACCTATACCTAAAAGCATACACGTTTTAGTAACTAAAGTAATTTACATAATATTCCTAATGACAAAATCGAGACTAACGTTAATAGTGGTTAGGATAAAAAGTAATAGGGAGTACTTAGCAAATGTTACAACATTTTATTTAACGTAAACTAAACCGAGGCAAGCAGTTAATTTAATAGTTTTGTTTTATTATAACATCCGTCATAACGCGTTCGTGTTTTGAATTAAAAATAGAATGTTCACTGCCAATTTATGGTCGAATGTAGGCCACAAATCAAGCCACACGAAACAAGAATAACGTCAAGAAAATGATACTTTAACTAACGTTGATATATTTCAAGACTATACGAAGTAATGATAGCCATAAATAAACCTTGTAGTTTAACAATAAGTCTTCTTCGTGTAAGGTTTAGAAAGTACAGATAGTTTAGATTAGGAGATGTTGCCTAATATTCCATTTAAGATTAATTAAAAAATCAGAAGAAGGTACACTGTATATAAATCAACAAGAAACAAAATATTAATATACTATTTAAAGTATTTTTGTATATAGGTTGTAAGTGAAATCTCTCCAATGGCCAAAAGCAAAAAATACCATTTTTCCTCATTTTGTTCACAGGGCACTATTCATTCTTTCTTGTTAACTCATGTTTAGATACTATGTTGCATTGGCCAGACCTACTCACATGATCACAGTTTAATCCAAAGTTTATATTCAGCGAAATCATCATGTCTCGCATCTTTTTGAAATTTCCACCACCACAACAACCAACCAGTACAATGACATTAAATGTTAAAGCACCAAAGATTTAAAGAAGGCAGTCAAGCCGCTGGATTCAGAAGGCCCAGGACCTATCGGAGTGGCGCCAATTAAAACAAGCCAATCCAGAAGTGTATTTGAAAAGGCTGATAAACAGAAAATATACATTGCCAGGACAGGGGAGTCACCAATGTTATTAGGAATAATAGAGACAGTATAATGAAGGGCCGGTATAAAACTCGGGCAGACTAGCCTCAGCTGTGTCAAGAACACGTGTTTGTACGAAGCGATGCGTGCACGTGTGCTCTAACTACGGGGGATGTTGTCCGTTGGCCGAAGCCCCGCTAATGGTCTGTTACGCATTGCGCTTTATATCTAATTACACAATATATGTAACAATTGTTTTATGACATTTTGTAACATGTTTTTACAGACGGATTGGTTTTGGGCGCCAGTTTTAATGAGACGTTCTTTATAAAGCGGGCAAGCGAGCTGTTGGGTTACCTTATAGTAAATGCGCACTGTAAATTGCAAAGCTACACTACATTGGCTACCAACTTAAGAAATCTTAACACCATTCAGAGTATTGCCGAGATGAAGAGATGCACCCAGTTATTGTAACTGTCCGTCTGAGATGCATCCAGTCTGTAAATTCTTCGGTTAGTTACGTTTGGCTATGTTACTATGCTTTTTTTAACGTAACAGTTGTCAGTAACACGCAATGGTTGTCAAATGCTACGAATGTCGTGTTGCTAATTCCAACATACAAACCACAAGCAAACGATTAGGTAGATACCATAAAATGCAATATTTTACTGTCTATTTTTGAGTCAATTAAAAATAACCCATGACGATGAGACTATCATCAAAGTCAATTAAAAATATAGACGGGAATTACGTTAATTGCTTCGACACTTCAAAGTTCCTTTCGAACAAGTCTACGATCGTGTCTTCAATTTAACTTCCGTTTGAACAGGATAGGTTCGTTTTATCGACAATGAATAGTCTAATCTAACGTTACAAATTACAATGACGAACGTAACGGTGAAGTCATTATTAACGACCGAAAGTCAACGGGCGATTCTAAGAATGTAAACAATTTATTCTCATGTCCCAAGATTTAACATTTCAAGATAGTGAATAACTTTTTATAAACTTACAAATAAATAAGCTTCAATTAAAGCAAAAGAGAAAGTAAAATTATGCCTATTTAATTGACTTGTCCAAATAGATTAAAGATACAAAATAACAATAAATGATCACACTCGGATAATAAACTAGAGAGGTCATTGACGACACGTTGAGTAGAGGTGATATGTTCACTATCTAAAAAGATCTTTCAATTAAAAGTTACTGCACCGAATCAGAAAAAGCCTCAAATTAACATAGAATCGCCCAAATAGCACCCACACCATATGATTCACTGCAACCCAGTATGGTGGTGTTGGCAAATCAATTATGGCAAGGACCCTTCCTCTAAGTTCATCGCACTTCAATTGTTTTGCGTTCCACTGAGACGGCGTCTGCATACATATTGATGGTATTTATTTATTTTTGTAAATGCAGCTTGCTATAGTTGGTCTGTTCACGTTGCTATAGTATTTTCAATTGCCCGTGGGAATATGAAATGCATTCGGAACATTAATATTGATGACTGTCAGTGGGTGTTCTTATCAGTGACTTGTAATATCTCCACATAAGAATATTTTAACGAACTTTCTCACGATCTCGAATAATTTAACTTATGAAACTAAAAGTAAACAATTAATTGGCATAAGTCACATAACATTCCAATCCAAACTTTTTAAAAATATATCCAAAATTTGACGTCACATAGAACAGTCACCTTTTGAACCGGATGAAGCCGCATGTATCAACAAATTGACAAGTCCAACTCAGGTACTTTCAACAGCATAATCGACTCCAACCGTCGTCAGTGAACGTCTGTCGTAGTTTTGCGGTGCACTCACTTATGTGTTTATTTACTGAATTGCAGGCAGTTAGAGCTCGTTAAACATTACGTAAGCGTGATCACGATCGGTGGTTACGAGGAGCACACGGCACACAATAAACGCATTAAAGGCACAAAATTGTCGGCAGCATCCGGGAAAGCGAGGAAACGATTCAATCATACGGTTCATTCATTCATACCGCTCTATCGAGACCAAAACAATGAGAGCTTCGACCAATCGATCAAGAGATGCGAAATTCGAATTCCAAAAGTGTCCGTTATTTTTACGAGCCACTCCGATAACATCGCTGTGGTTTGATAGCAAAATGATTTATTTGTCCGGATGCGCGCTACTGTCATGTTTTTTTTTATTTACTTGGCATGTTTTTAGAAGGTAATTTAATATTTAACCTTATGTTTATTTTGAATGGTATTCTATTCTATTAAACAGTTATTTTAACAGTTCAGGAATACTCGTGTTGTTATTTAAACAGTTCAGGAAGACGTTACCGTACCCTAACTTTCTGTTGTTCAAGGTTAACGAATAATATATAATGACTTACTTGTCCCTATTTATTAATCAGACTTTAACAACAGTCAAAAAAAATGGACATGTTCTAGAAAGATATTCGTTACAGCAATTTTACCGACTGAGTATATCATAATAACGCTCAAAAGAAAAAGAACAACAGCTTTCCGTTCTTTGGAACAGTTTACTTTATAAAATCCGCTATTCGCTATTCAAATGCCGTTGTTAAACTCTAATTGAATGAAGAACCATGACTTGAGTAACTTAGACAAGAAGAATAGAGCAAATAATTATTTTAGCAACTGATACTTTTTCATTAAGTCAAGTTGCGTAGTGAGGCGGACATTTAAATCGAAAATTTTCGGAATTCCTATAACATCCTAAAGAATCCAAATGAAAAACTCTTATCAAACCATAACATTATGTAGATTCAATTTCATGGTTCGTTGGCAATGAAGGTAAGTCAAAAATGAGCACCCTTGGGTTCGCGATTATACGTAAAGGTCGTATAACAATAACCTAAATAGGGTGGCGTTTTCGCAATGCCCATCGAGGCGACACTCCGGCGCCTCAGCGAGGCATTTACAATACAGATCAAATATACTTTACGCTAGAAGCTCGCTAAAATAGAGTAAACAAGTGTTGATATTATGTGTCTAAATGCCAAATATCGTTGACCCCTATTACATTGTTCAGGTACTGAAATGCTTATCCAAAGGGCAGACGATGACAATAGTTTATCAAGTAGGCAGGCAGTACGCAGATTTCGTAATCTTTTATTACAGAAAATAATAAATTAAATCTGCACATAATTAAACTCCTTGTTCTTTTCGGTGGACATAAATATACATTACAATTACAGAACATTTTAGATAGATAGTCCTATCTTGACGTAGAAAACGTACAGGGCAAAGTGTATCGAATTTGCAGCACGCAGATAGAAAGCCTCGTTAGTGTCCCTTGCAAACACCCTTGATCGTAACTACAAGGAAATGCTGGACGCAGCTGCAGCCAATTATTGCTAAACGTGGGCTAAGTAGAAACGGTAGTCAGATCAAAATTTCACTTTAAGACTCCTTCGTTACGTCGTTCTACTTTGTGGAGATCGATTAATGGAAATAATGCTGTATTGGCTTACGAGTTACGACCTTACAATTCACTCTAAGCATTTAAAGTTACATTACATTAGTAAAAAACATTCTCACTGAATCTAGTGATATACAATAGAAAAGTTAAGGATTACAAATCAAGAAACGAAAAAATACTTCAAATAAGGAATTTGAATAATATAACCTAAAGACTACCTTTAGATGCGGAAGAGATGACTATATTAGACCAATTTTATATACAACAGATCCCCGTTAAAAAGATACACGTCAGCGATTACTCTAAATAAAATCCAAACAAACCTCTCGAATTAACACTTTGCCGCTGGCAGCTTCCTGAAACTAAACATACAAAAGTTTCAACTGTAAACTGTTATAGTTTTACGACCGTGCCCCCTGCCCAATGCTAGACGATAAACATGTCCATACGAATATAAACAAAATGCAAGCCCGGAAATATGTACAGACAAACAAATAGACATCGTACATAGATCTGGCGGATTTATGAAAAAAAGAAGCCTTTCCTCACTCTTAATGCTCCCGATTGGCATTTGTCCAAAAACAAAGATGAAAACTGAATACCGCATTACTATGATTGAAATTAATATTTTTTCTAGCGCTTTGTATTAAAATGATTAAAGGATTAAATTTTATATGAATCAGAATTAATAGATACGATGATAAAGTTAAAGTTATCATTATAACGATCATACGGTATTAGTTGACTAAATTGGTGAAGTAAATCTCATTCCAAAAAACATGAACAATGACCATAAATCTACGAGGAGAGACATTTACGATTTAAATATCATATATCTTAACTATCAACACATCACACTGTAATATATTACTGTCAGGAATGCCGTTGTAAATTCTTTTTTTGTTCAAAGAGTTGAATGTGAATACGAATGCACAGTTGCATTGCAGTCGCAATGACGATTATGTAAGTAATAACAATCTTTGAAGTTCAAGAAAAAGTCTATATCGAGTTTATAATTTTACATATAGAAATAAAGATAACGTACTTACTACTAATTACTTTTGACATAAATGTGAAAATCTAAGTAATTTCTTTAGAAATACTTTTAGTTCTAAATCCCCATGGCAAATAAATTTCAATAAAGAGACAAATCCGTTTATAATGAGAATCATAATGTTATTATATCATTTTATATAGAATCGTTATAATATTTGTGCAATAAATGTTATTTTAATGTCTGACATCAAAAGACTTATGAACAAAAGACACAACAATTCAATTGTTCAAGGCGTTCACTGAAGCAGACACAACTCATTGTTGCAGATACAACTCTTTTAACCAGATGACACGAGACAAACAAGTCAAGTGCAAACAACATCTTTAGCAGCATTGAATCAACTGAAATGAAAAGCTTGGAAGAAAGCTCGGAAGTCGAAACTACCCACAAAGTCCTCGGCGTTGGCACTTCAAAAGAAAATAGGGCACCCAGAGACTCGAAAAACATTCCGATGGAGGAAATTGAGCTGAAATTGTTCGTGGGAAATGAAGGCAGAATGAAACTTTTGTCATTGCGACAACGGATCCATAAAAGTGAGTGTTCGAGTGTAGTTCCTAAAAGTTTAAGGGTAGGGTGAAGAGTTGTAAGATTCATTTAGAATTAACATTCAAGATCACTTCGAACGCTTAAAGATCATATAAAATAAGCACTTAAGCAATAAAACAAGTTAGTTTTTGTTCTTTTAATGTTTAATCATCGGTCATAAAAATCCGAATAGATCACGACGTTATAATTAATCTGCCAAAGTGAGTAACTTCTCGAATTTAGTGGATGATAAATAAGAAATAAAGCATTGCATGTTGATGACCCATTACAGATACAAAAAAGTTAAGCACCGGTCTAGACTCGGGTGGTGTCATCGCTGAATACGGATACTACGTCAGCGTACATTTGGTTTGCAAACTTAGTTTGCGTAGCGCTCCGTCTCTTCAAACGGAGTCGCTTCCGATGAAGGTTTTAAGGTCGTAGGACCAAAACCATTGAGGCAGTTTTTAGTGGGTATTATCCTTGGAGCGGCGATAGATATAGATATTTTTTCATAAATATTTATTATTTATCATCCTTGGATTGAGTCTCCACATAACCACCAGAGACGGCTCTGCTGGTATGCGTAAATGCATTCTCTGCCTCCCTCCCGTGAGGGGAAACAAAAAAAAAAAAACTTAGTTTGCGAGTGACATGCAGTAAGTGTTAAATATTCATTTAAAAGGACATCTGATTTATTATTCGAAAGAGAATGTTTTCAATCTTTAGTGGCTCAATGCAAGATATTTCCCTCAAAGTTGGCTAAAAGTATTCTATCACAAAGCTTCGATGAGGTTAAAGGCCACATCGCGCGCTTAGTTAAAACTATACAACGATGACAACAAGAAAAAAGCTACAAGCTTCATTTCTTGCTCTGAAATAGTGTTACCACGTAGCGCAGTTAATAGCAAGCTGTGTCTCTCGGGTTAACGTTAAATTCACGACCGGTGTCTAATGTTTATTCTAGGGGACTTATATGACGTTACTATGTGTGCAAGTCAGCAAAGACACGGAGAATTCTTGCTCGTCGTAATATGTATCACTTTTACTGTGCCTCTCGTATATCGATGAACTAAGTTTTAAACTTCGAAAGAGAACTCTGCTTCATGAAGCATAATAAAATTTAGAGTGCCTTACTAATTGGCGCGCATAAATTCATTTTAAGTGTATTGGTATTCCATACAGGCTTCCAGACTTTCATAAACATGTTTACTATAACTAAGAATGAGTCCATTCCAGGCATTCCAGCTTGCAGCAGAAACATTGTGTTCTCTGATTGTTGATTACGTAACGATAAGGCTATGTCCACGTCAATATTACGGGACATTAGGTACATCTGTTTGTAATTTTTATATGCCAATGTGGTTTGCATGTACGCTGCATTTAACTGTATTGGCAATTAATCGCATGGAAGTAGTAAAATTAAGCTATAACAGTTCAAAACAAGGCCGTCGTTCTAAAAATGGCCTAACGGGTTCAGCGTTCGGTGGCCATGCGTAAACACCGAATGTTTATTTACTGCATCATGTTTTATATTGAAAACATGCAGTTTTCGATAAAGATATAAACTAGTCCCGCTCTGCGGTCAAAATATCAGCTTTCTGCACTCATCCCCATGTAAATTTTAACTGAGCCGATTTTTATATTCCTCCGTCCGCGTAATTGAGGAAAAAAGGTACAACATTTTTCCTTCCAGTATTATTACCTATAATAACTAAAAACATTTAGGATAATTATGATAGCCAGATTATCATAGTTATGTGAATAAGGAGTCTTTCATTGGGAAATCATGTCGCACCCTCAGTGGAAAAAAAACATAAGTCGTCTTACGTTGAATTTTAGATATTAATATGATTGGAATGAGGGATAAAAGCTGCATATGCTCACCTTTTTTCAATTTTTTATCATTAATCTTGATGGTTTTGTGCAAGAAATCGTAATGTAAATTCCTTTGACTGCTTATTGATATATTAACAGTTTTCTTGCTCTTCTATAAAATTACAATTTTCATCTTATGCCTTTTTTCCACTGAAGGTGCGATGTATAGACGAATGTAGCTTATATGATAGTTCTACGTGCTGAATGGAAAGGTCCGGGTTGGACTCCGAACGAAACAGACTTTTCTATGATTGTTTGTTTTCGAGTCCTCGCAGATTCATAACAATGGCTTTCAGCGTCCTCTTGACATGCTGATGACTGCACACATGTAGGAGTAGACTAAGGTAAACTTGATTTACAGAAACCGGTTTGAACAGGATAAACCAGTTTAGGGCAAAGGATAACAGAATGAACTAGATGTCCTAGAACCTAGGCAAACCACGTAATCCAAACACATAACACGCCATTTGCAACATACAAGAAACAATTGGACTGAATAAAATTTATACATAATTATACGATTTAGGGACGACTGCATAATGTACTGCATAGAATCGGGAATGCTCTTGTCTTTATGGACCTGGTGGTGACACCTTACCATGAAATGACTTGTAAGTCTAGTCGATGGTCGACTATGACATCAAGAACACATAATACGCTTTATCTCACTACATAGCTCCCATGGTTTACGGGGAAAAACAAAGCAAGGGAAATTCTGCCCACATATGAATACAAACTGGTTATTGGCTCTAACAACATTAAAGCTGTCATCATACAATCAAAAAACTGAGTAGATATGTCTAGAATAGGTGGAACTTAACATAAAATTAAATGAACTTCAATTGTTGTATTTTGTCATTTGTATTGTATTTTGGACTGGGTTTAAAATATTCCCATTTTAAATTCTGTTTTAGCTTTTCAATGCGATTTTATTTGGATAGTCGCTGGTCATGAAATGAGTAAAAGCAGAATGCGATTGCTCATAAAAAATATAATTTATTAAAGAAAATTCAACTTGGCTAGACAATAGTTGTATTAGCAGTTAGCACGTCATCATCTTGATTGAAGATCAAGACTTGGCAATAATTAATGTAGGTCAACGAGCTTGACTTCTGAAGTGTCACTGTCATCACATCTCACGATAAATTAAAAAGTGTGTGAAATCAGTAAGTATCAACTACTTTCACTCTCAAATAAATAAGAAAATCTTTACATATACCTATCTCTCTTTACTACACTTTGTTCTAGAATTTGTTTTACGAAGGGGAATAATAAAAGGGTTTACTAATCATAAAAGTTAGAGAAATAAGAGTAAACTTACAAACGCACATAATTATCGGTATTTATAGTAGGTACATACGTATACTAACAGTTGGCAGTTGCCTGCTTATCGAATGGGTTCTATTCCCGCAAAAGCAGTTTCGTTAAAGTTCAAAGTAGTTCTAGTAGGTTTAGTACCTAATTCGCGACATGTCACATGTATATCAATTCGAATCATAATATGGATTCAGGGAATCTTAGCTCACACCAAGATTATAATATTTTTATGCACTTTGCTCATTTGATGTATTCAAATGATACTGTAGGCAAACAAATGTTAGCAATTTGTCATTGCTAAATTGTGAATGTCCAATTTAATCGTTAATCACTTCTGGGTCAATTTATTTATGCGGTTGCCGAAATGTTCTTGTTATTGGAATAATCAAAACCACGTTTCAATTTAACACCAAAACCAGATTTAAATGTTGATACAAATTCAACGTTTCGAGCTTCGTTGAATTCGACACAGTGTAACGAAACTTGCAATATTGTAATTTTGTACCTACGTAAAAAATATTTGTCTACTTAGGGTGAAGACAAACGAGCGTATTTTTTTGAGCTGTCGTCGCTAAAAATGAGTCGTGTGCATTCGGTTTAATATTAAAGTGCTGTTTGTTTGTACCACACGGCGACACAAAATGAGTTCCAAACTTTAATATGAAACCGACTCATTTCACGAAAGTCACAGCTCAAAAAATACACTCGTTTGTCCTCACCCTAAATACTGACGATATTTATTTTGTACGTAGTTCTGCCGTTACCCCTGTGACCACCATCCAAGGAACTGGGTCGAAATTACTTTTTTAACTCTATTGTTTATACATAATAATACGTTTGCAATGCTTTAAATCTTATCATGATTTAATTAATAAATATGCAACCACATGTTGTTAATGTTGAACGCGAGAAATATAGAGACAAATATCACGCACTCATAAAAACCGCAAGAAATTGTGCCCAAAACCCTTCTCCTGGCACACAGAATCAATACTAAGCTAGTGCCTGAAAAACTAAGTTTATCAAAAAATCTGTAAGTGGGAAAAATGCCAATAATCAAAAAGTTAAGCACCGTTTTCGACTTGGTTGTACCATACATAAAACTTATATTTAATTCAAAATTTACGCCTTTTTCACCAACACCATACAGGGAAACGTCACGCTAATTTCATTAATAAAGCATCACAAGTAATCAGAAATTATGCAAATTCCCGTATGTACACACGAACCAATATATTATTTACTGATCCGGTTTCTTAAACAAAACACAACTTTCGAACCGGTCCTTCGAGCGCTGTATGATCGACACAATTATGCCGAATCTGGGATTTAAAATCACTACAACTACCGAACCAATAATATTTCCATTGAACTATATTAATTATACTACTAATTACTATATTAATTTTTTATATTTAATATATGTAATGATCAACTTACCTCTGAAACAAACAATAACAAGTCACACTTCGTTAACAGCTCAGTTCAGTCAGATCTCGTTCAATTGGAACGAGAGGATCGTCTTACCCGGGTCACGGTATAACAGATCAGTGATACGTAATGTGGTAGTATAGTTAGTAACTCACAGTTTAGTAACAATCTGATACGGTATAGACACAGCACAACACACGTCTACCGGCGAACCGCGAACGAACGTGACTGTACCACCGTACCGCGGTACTGTCGCGATCGGAGCGGCGGCGATCCGAGAACAGAAAATTAGATAAATACTCATACCCTTGCAAATGCAGATGCAGATGTCTATTCTATTCTACTCAAAATACAGCTCTAATAAATATTTAGAATATCCTTTAAAAGCCTTTAATTTTTAATGGAAATAACCGACGAATGCGCTAACGATCCACCTGATGGTAAGTGGCTATCGTCGCCCAAGGACCATGGTTAAAAATTATTTGTAAGACAAAATTTAACAAATAATAATATGCGGTCGCTGCTGTATGCTTGAATTTTTTTTGTTCTAAAACACAATACATCAAATACAACAAGAGCTCTAAATAAGAATAAATCTTATATATTTTTCTGAGATATCGTTCATCTTTCATATGCATCAATTCAAGCATTAGGTACACTCGTAAATCAGTCATTACTTGAGATATCCAAACGCTAAAAGCGTTTTCATTTCAGATGAACGAACAGTTTATCACTGCAACCGCTATCTAACAGGATTCAAAGTTATCATTGTGCATTGCTGATAAACCTCATATAATTCATAGGTATCAATTGAATAATTGAAAATTCATCAAGTTTCCTTTGTAGTCTACAATTGACAATAGATTTATTATTATCGACATGGTATTTCCTTACCAATTTTCAGACAAAGACTGAAATTAAACATCCCAGTACAAAGGAATCGGCATTTAAATTTTAATGAATACCATTATTTTACACATGCTTTATATACATTAGAAACTTAGAATAAAACTTTCCGCGCGGATTGAAAAATGATGACACTACAAAATTTTCAACTTTTTAGTAAAATGTGTACATTCTAAGATGATTTCATTTTAAAAAAACCTTAATAACATGACTATTACCTGTTCTGATCTTACACAGTAAAACCCAGACTACAAAAAAACGAGTGCCTGGTTTATCGACAATACGAGTAAGCAGTATCTCGTATGCCCCATCCCAATAAAAGTTTAAAATACAGCTGTAACAGAAGACCGATTCAAAAATACCCGTCTTTATGGCACAGATCTATCACTCGCAAGACAAATGAGTCTGGACGCGCTACCGGCTACGTTATCATTGCTGGAATTAATCGTTCCAACAAAAGGAGTTAGGAGTTTACTCGGGCTAATTTTATCGGGAGTTTGTGACGAGATCTGTGTATCGAAGTGTAATCAACGCGTAGGTAACTTGTGGTGCAATGGCTACCATGCATTAGTTACGTTGCAATTATTAATAACTTGTTTACAAATACGGAATTACGAATAGTGCACATTATGGACGGTCTACGTGGTTTTGTTAACACGTAGAAACGTTCTATTGCTTTTCAAAAATTTCTTCATACTTCTGTTAAATAATTCAAATAACACGTAAGGAACTTTCAACGTCTGTCAAAATTTCCGTGATTTCGTAATTATGATTACTTTTACGAGTTCCCAAAAAGTTAAAATATTAGCATGACCCGTATAAGATATCAGTTATAATAAATTTGTTGGGCCCATCAAATAATAGAAATAACTTCCTAGTTCATTAGCAATTCAATTGATTTAGACTTTCTCCACCAGACAATTTTCGTCTTATGTCATAGTGTAATATAATATAATGTCGACATCGTTGACCCACAGAGCACCGATGTTGATGCTGATTATATTATCCAGACCAATTTTGATGTTGATTGAATACGATAGACGACGAACGAGCCAATCAAATAGTGAAAATTTGTTCCGAGTTTTAGAATCTTGGCTTCCATACTGTCGGTTCAGCGACAAAGTCTCTTTATCTGGAAACCGTCATTGATTTTCTCTGCACTTTTAAAAAGGCTGTCTGGCAATATTTATTTTAGTTAATAGTGTATAATGTAGCTTTTTACTCTTGTTATATTGTTATGTATCTCATCAAAAACATAAATGTGAAATGAGAGCCATATTCTAAAAAAGAATTGAGATCTAAATGGGTGCCCAGTTCTGTGTAGAAAATCCTAAACTTTTAGTCACAATAACATGTAATTCAAGCTCTACATTTGACTTGATTAGTTTGACAGGTATATGTGGAATAGTTTTTGAGTTATGAGGGGATCAAAAGTAGCTCCAAATGATTCGTGTAATATTACAGACGGCGCTGCACGTCAGTTCTGTTAACTTGAACATGGCTTGACACGCTACCGCGTTTCTAGATGTATGGTTAAAGTTAATAATATATAATAATTTTTCGCACCCGCTCCTCCAATTTTTCGACAGTTAACTTACATAATTATTGAATGCAGCAGAGCTTTTAATAAGACATAATTATTATTCGTTTAGTTCACTAAAAGTAATTATACTAGGGGCATATAGAGTATAGTTCAATTCAACAAATACTCGGCGAAACAACTTAGTTGTCGATTTATCAGAACTAAATGCAATTTCCATTTATTTAACTAAAAGACCTCGGTGGAAATAAACCAGTAAATTTGAAGTAATGGAAATAGAGAGCCTTTGTTTTGGTTTTGGAGATGTGAAAAAATCACAAAAATAGGTTTCCAATATGATGAATTTACAACGCTAACTATCACGGCTACTAATGCAGATTAACGAGTAATAGTCGTTCAACTTACAACAACGGAACCCGACGTTACTCGTGGCCTGACACGCACTTGGCCGGGTTTTGTTCTCATAGAAAAACTCTGGTGGTTACCCAGAATACAACGAGGTTCGCTGTCACACAGTTCGTAAAATTAGTGAATCTAATTTTATTATACGGCAATATTCGAGCGGTATAAATGATATCGGCGACAAGTATTTATTTTTATGTCGTCAACACGATAAAAATGCAAATAATACAATTAAATTTCATATTATTTCCATCCTCTTATATCTGCTATACATACAAGAGGACGCTTGAATGGAAATCTGGTGCTTCAACAGAACATAGACTTGCAAATTTGATTTATGAAATCACCACAGTTATCTAACGTGACGTGAAATCTGCAGGGAAACAATTACATAGTTTTTTGTTATTTCAAAATTTCCAACACACAGCTTCAGAACATATATTAATTCATGTCGAATCTTTATTATTTTGGTAATAAATTTATTTCTAAAACACTTAACTAAATTATGCTCATCGCAGGTACTAATAACAAAAACATGAGAAAATTTCAACACAACTTATCAATTTAAATACAATAGTCTAACGCCCCAACTCAGATTCACTAACGGTTACTTTAATCGCTCCTTAGTAAAGAATCACCATTCAACTGTACTAAGGAGCGATTTAAGTAACCGTTGGTGATTTTGAGTTGCGGCGAAAGAGGCAGTATATTCAATTATAAACAGTTTTTATATACCATATTGTTTTTCAGAAAATTACTGCCTGCTGTGTGCATGACTGATATGGAATGGGAAAGAGACTGATTCTTCATTAAATAGCACGAATAACTTCAAAACTGGAGGTGTCTCGACCTACCTAAAGCTGGCGGTTCGCGCCGCGACAGAGACAAGCGACCGAGACCAGAGACCGAGACAGGAGACCGCGACAAGTGTCTCGGTCTCTTTAGCATCTACTGTGGGTCGAGACCGAGACCGCGACCAAAGCTACAATTCATTCAATTTCAGAGTCTGTCGATGGAGTTACTTATGTTGTACTGTGCCATTAATTTACATTGTCTAATTAGAACTTCCATTGGAGGAAGAAGAAGGTTTTATTTATGGTTTCAGCTATGTTTTTCCAAATATTTTTCTTTAAATTTTCGTCTCTGTAGGTCTCTGTGTGCTGTCTAATGAGTTCAATCAATTTCTCACAGTCGTCGTCAGGAAACGAAGTCATTTTCAATCAATAAACACGTTTAATTCGAGCGCGACACGACGAGACCGAGACACTACTAGTCCACGGCAGCGACTGTCGCGCGGTCTCCGGTCTCGCGTCTCTGTCTCCTGTCTCGGTCTCGTTCGCGAACTGATGCCTATTCATTGCATATGGTCAAGTGACGATAGCGGTCTCCTGTCTCGGTCTCTGGTCTCGGTCGCTTGTCTCTGTCGCGGCGCGAACCGCCACCTTAAGGTTCTTAGCAACGTATGAGTTTTAAAAATTGAACATTGAATAGTAAGTTAAAATAGTGTGCAAACATAGCTGGTTGTGCACCTATAATACTATTGTCATGGTGAGATAGAACGGACCCGAATAAATGCCGGCAACTGCGGTAATATCCAACTTCGACTTGCTGATTTGAAGTATTGCGAAAACTGCTGACATCAAAACAAGTAGGAAATAGCTTTTCTTTGTGCTCGTTATTCCGTGATAAATTTTCCTCATATTTCAGTGACATTTAACGAAAGATTTTGTTGATATTGACATGATAAAAGTGTGCAGAATTTCAAAGATATCAAAGCGGAGTAGACTTGTAGACGCATTAAGGGCATAAGATGGTGCCAGACTGTTACGAAAACTATAATCAATCTAGAATACTAAGACGAGAAGTACACTTCAATAGCATACAAATAATTCTAACAATGAATCAACAATCAATTTCATAAAGTAACGTCACTTCAAGTGATGTAACTTTGCAAAATTAGTCTCGTTTGATTCTAGGCAGTTTTCGTGCATGGTTAACAAAAATAAAACTGAAAAAATCAAATGTATTCGTATTCGTTCGCCTGCACGTGGTTTGCGACAGGAAATTGCTCACTCGTTAGTACATATTGCACTAAATTGGTCAGCGCGATGCTGGGGTTCGCTATGAATTGGCTTATTCATAACTATCGATGCACATCGACCTCCTTATTTGGGTGTCATCTGAGCTAGTTCATATGTAGTAAGATTTATGTTCATACTGAATTAAAATTTCCCTATAACATGAAGGAATGATGTGTCTTCAAGTTGCCTGTCATGTGAAAAACCTCTGTTAACATTTTTCGAGTGAAAAAATTATTGTCCTCGATCTAACGGTATCAACCCATTAATGGCTCATTACAGGGTTGCGCCTAATAACTGAGTAGACCTACCACGCTGCTCCAATGCAGATTTGTGGAGGGATTAGTGACCCAAATGTCAGAAACTTTCATGCCGCCTGAAGTTCTGTAACATGGCTTAACACTGCTATTTAATGATAAGAACCGGATCCGATGGCTTTACGTGCCCTCGGAGCACGGAAACGCTTCAGAAATTGTCACTGGTGGTCACTGTTCCAAAGACGCACGTGCCCGCTATTGCTTAACTCGGTGGATCACTTACGACATAAGCCGCCAGGGAATACGTGGATAGATCGCTTCATGTTTTAAATAGTGTACGAGTACCTATAGTTAAATTATACCATCTGTAACACGGGGAGTAAAAGAAACAAAATAATTATGACAAGGCAGAATCAGAATGTTCAATAGATGTCGATATAATAAAGCTACAAACGAGATTGAATGTGAAATTGTAAAATAAATAAAACATAGTTTTGGAGCCGGTTTCAAGCAGCGAGTTTTACTATTGAACTTTCAAAAATGTTCCCGAATGCTGTTCAATATTGCACGAAGTTAAGAGTACGGCAAAGTTCAAGGCTGGTTGGTAGGCAACCACGGAATTGATGAATACCAACCGATGCATTAATGTATGATCTTGTGATACATTACACAAAACCTATTATAATATAATTGGGGCAAAGTCACGTAATTTATTATGTAAAATTCTGAATCGACTAGTTACTGGTGTTCTAAATTTAAAATATTTTACTCTTTATTTACCGTACAGAAAACTTTTTGGGAGATTGCCAAAGGCTTGGAGTACTGATAGGTATTGTGTTAGTAACATAATATACCAAGTGTCAGTATAACAAATTAAATAATGTCTAAATAAATTTCTGGGAAATAAAATTCATCCATCCCCCTCCCCTAAACTACTTTATAACATTGAATTATGAATCAAGGATATGGAAGATTAGTATTTCATTAGCTCTATCTTTACTATTAACTCGATACGGTAAAATTTAATGTGTAAGTTATAATTAGGTTGAAAATCAAGCCAAGAATATGCCTGAAGTCTAGTTCTAACTTCCAGAAACTATTATACATACTCTTAGATAGCAAGACTGGTTCAAGATGTATGTTTATATCGAAATTTTGTTAGTAAAGAAATATACCGTATACCAAACTTACAAACGCACTATTCCAACTCAATTGGCAGTTTCGCCTGAAATCTGCCGGACAGAGTAATGTATCGATATATCGGTATCGATAAAGTAGCAACATAGTATTTTCAGTACATGCATTTTTCTACAGGCAATGGGCGAGTGACCCACATGCGAGCTCTCGAGCAGCAAATCGGAGCCTGCTACTCCGAGTCGAGAGGTCAGTGCGTTCGGCGTCCGAGAAACTGTGTCCGAGGCCGTGACACGGAAACTACTCTGTGCTCTTAATCTATGGTTTATTCTTAGATTTATCGGTGACCTTATACACTTATATAGTTTAGTTACCTTAAACAGTATGTCACTTAAATCTTAGTTTTTAATGGGTTACTCTTTTATATCCTCAGGAGATTTAAAGTATTTCAGATTCAGCAGATTTCAAAGTTTAAATCACAACTTTTTTGTGTTTACTCCCGCCAGACAATACGTAATTTGTTGTGAAATACGTATAATAATTACAAATATGTTCTTACGTAGTATAAGGGAAGGGGGGGCAAAACGGGGTCACGGGGCAAGACGGGTCACCCAAAAAAACAAGTAACGATGCACACTAGACGTTTGTTGTTTTCACTAATAAATGACCATTTTGTGTCAGTATTTAATCCGACAGTGACCGGCGACTAGTCTGCAGTCGTTTGGTTTTTACGAAAATAAATATTTTTTGATGTGATTTCATCTAATTTTGAGTGAATACGGAAACACATTTAAAAAGCTAAGTATTTCATTACTATTATTGTTTATTTGTTGTGTTTTTGTAGAGATATTATTTATTGATATGTTTTAAACAAAATCACTCTAACTATAGATTTGTTTTTTTTGTCAAATATTTCACATAATGTTACCAGTGGGGGCATGACGGGGTACCCCTATTATGTATGGTGGTGGGTAAAGGAATGATGTGAATGTTTGATATTGGAATTTTAATTTTGTTTTAGGTATTAAATATGGTACGAACGTACAAAAAGAAAAGTTCGAGAGGCAATACATACATTGTACAAAACGTAGACGAGGATACTTTATGCCTGTATTGCCTTGATGAGAAACATACATATTTATCTAAAGTCTGCGGAGGTTTGGGTGGCCTGCCAGCTGTACAGACGATGGTGTCATACAGCCTGTGCTGGTATTGACGACGAGAACCCAGAAGAAATTCACATCTGCACATATTGTGAATAAAATAACCATGTACCCCATACTGCCCCTACCACGGGGCACAATGGGGTTTTCATGAGGGTTTCGTAAAATTAAAATTTAAGCAATAATTGATTAGTTACTTCGCCAAATTCTATGCCAAATGATAACCCTAATATGTAACCAAAGTGTTATGATTATAATAATTACTTAATATATTTTGATTATTCTGTTATTGGCTATTTCCCTTAACGTCCCCGTTATGCCCCCCCTTCCCCTATTACCTACCCAAGAAATAAAACCTGAAATATATAAAACGAATAACCCGTAGAGAATAGAGAACCATTATAAATTTGTAACTGCACGACTTTTTGTGGATCAGTCTGTGTAATCTGTCTTCAATAGCAGCTGAACACGCAACGAGATATAATCGCCAACTATTCGTGTCTATACTGAAAGAGTATGCTGATGTAGGAAAATTACCTATTAGTGAAATATTAACCAATTCCAATAGATATTTAATCAGTAAATTAGCTTCGAGGTCTGAAGAAAGTCGCCGCGTCGGTCGGTCTCTAGTACGAGTGACCGTACTTGGTATCATGCACGCCCCTCTATTTTTCGAATCATTGTATAAAAATATCGAAATATCTGTTTCGGCAATTGAAAGCGCAATGAGGAACCCTGCACACACGAGAGTTCTCTATTACGTTGTCAAAGAGACTAACGTTGTCAAAGGGGCTAACGAGACGAACTGTGGCACTTAGACCTCTCATTGTGAAAGAGAGCCAAGTCCAGCACTTTTTAGCCTTATCATTAAATTGCCAACCACAAATCCGCCTTTGTGGATATATAAAACACATGCTCAAACAATAGCTACTGTGTTTCGAGCGGCACGTCTTGGTCCAATGAATCGGGAAAGATTTTTCTCGGCCAGCCTCAATAACCACTATATTGTGCAGTGCAGCCTTGTTCCATGTGACTACTTAGTGTTTTACACAGTTAAATCCTTTATAACCAGATCCATTTGCGATAGAGTACTCTTTTACAAGCCAAAATCCGACATACCCAGATCCGATTCCATCCGCAAATCGGCCATTAAACTTTGAAGAACCCTTGATAAAAGCTTGCCTTCATAAAAAGCCATTATGATAAATTGTATCGACTACATTTAAAGTACTAATAAGGCTTCAAAATCCGATCAATCCAAACAGATTACAATATTTTAATCATGCAGTTAATGTATTTACAACGGGCATAACATCACGGGTCACATACCATCGGGAATGTCAACCCGTCAGTTACCAAAATTAATGCAGTTTAATTATTCCCACCAATTAATTCAGCACAGAATTTCATTCATTGCTGTTCGCCGACAATACATTCACCACAATGCGTGCTGGACGTCAATATTCTGCTCTGCCTTGCGTCAGCCAACCGACTTGAATAGGGGAACTAAGACCATTGTGTAATAATATCACTCATACAATCGGTCAACTGAGACGTCTAGACAGGTCTAGGGAAAGGGGAAGCAGCGTAAAGAGGTATCAGGGTAAAAGCCTCATATAAATACAGTCTACTAAAGACCGCGTATCTTCTCGTGATTGAGGAGTAGAAAGTAATCCACGCTGATCTGTTCCAGAGCAGATGGATGCGATTTGAATTATTGCTGTAAGCTTAGAGACTAGATTTAGTGTTTATTTCAATCGATTCACAAATAACACACATCAATTTCAATAAAAACTAAAGCATAGATTTTAATATGTGAAACGACAGCGGTTACTAGCATTGTAAGCAAATTAACTCCAAGAATACCAACATTACGGCATTATAAGCATGTACAGTCGGCGAAAGAATTAGGTATGCAGGGCATGATTATAAAACCCTCTGTAATTATTGATATCACAGATTGTGATATTATCAATGTTAAATTATACCTGTATGTATACGTAAGGTATGATTTAACATTGATAATAAAGTAAACAATATGTAATATTAAACATTACAGAGGGTTTTAGAATAATGCCCTGCATACTTAATTCTTTTGTTGACTGTACCACGTTCTTCGTAGCGTAACCGATTTAAAATACTTGTAGATGACAGTCGATTACTCTCACGTTCACATAGTTTAAAAAAAGAACATTGTTATCATTCGATCGAATGGGTGAAAGTTCAGTCGAGTACAAATGGCTGATAAATTGTGTTTACACTCCGTAACGCAAGTTCGGAGATACTCTGAACACGTTTCGAATGAGAGATGATCGGTTTGTTTCTTTCGCTGTACGGCCATTGAACGGAATGATTACAGAGTAAATCAATCTTTAATTGCAATACACTCTCGCCTTAGATTCGTATCTACTTAGAAGCTTTGAAATAGAAAAACTACCTATTATTATATTTAGACAAAAATGTGTAAGAGATGTTTAAATTACTTTATAAGATAAATAGTGCCCATTTTATGATCCTATATATATTATATCTATCTTAAAATAATACACAAAAAATGTAAAGAAAAGTATTTGGTTATTTAGTTGGTTATTGTCTAAATTATGAGTTAAAGAAACATTTTAGTTAGGTACATGTCATGATTAGACCAATTCAATCATAATATTCATAATATGATTAGAACTGAGCATCCGTAATACGTTAGTGGTTGTAAATTGGAATATTGAAAGTATAGTGTGGTAATGGTAAGAACAAAAAAGCGTTATTCATTTCATCTAGGAAGACATTGATTGATATTTAATATCAATGAAACAAGCTTTCTCGTTCGATTCGCAGCCGGTGCAGTGCAGCAGATTGTGGGGCAATTAGCGCTCGCGGATATGACCGTTCGCGCTGATGAACGGCGCGTGCGCGTGCGCATCCTACGAACACGTTAGTTAGCTACGTATGTAGGTATATCTAACATGGAAATGCATTGCCATATGGCTGATAAGAATATAATATAGCACCAAAAATAGGTACTGTAATTTCATGCAGGTATATAGTACGTTCAAACATGATTATTACAAAGACGTTTTTACTTAGGAAAGAAATATTATTTTTGTATGTTCATTCCGGCAACATACACGCACAGTATCATTTATTGGCTTCAACCCATTAATGGCACACTACTGGGCACGGGTATCTCCTCTTAAAAAAAAATTCTTGAGCGTTTCCGTGCTTCGGAGGGCACATAAAGCCGTCCCGGACGTGGAGTATGACTCCACCACGCTGCTCCAGTGCGGATTGGTAACAACCGGGACGGCTTTATGTGCCCTCCGAAGCACGGAAACGCTCAAGATTTTTTTTTTATCATTTATTGATGTATAAGTAAACTAACTTTTTACTTAATTGGTAAACTTAAGACAACAAAGGTCTACAATTCTAAATCATTTCTAACCATGATTATTAATTCTACTCTCGTTCCATGTGACATTTAAGTAATTAAATGCATCAATCATAATGTAATGATTGTAAGAGCGGATAAATGGATAGCCTAGAAGACAATGAGAGAGAAAGTAAGTGAAGATCCGGGGGAAGGGTGAGAGGAAAGAGGAAGGAAACAAATAGACGAATTGAACAATTGGTGGGCGGCTAAGAAAACTGTCATTGGTATTTGGTACATAAATGTCGGATGCAAGACAATCGCAAATCGATTAGGTACACCGTTGGTACAATTGGATTAGGTAGCTACAATTCGGTATAACAAGTCCACATTGTTTTCAAGACTCATATTAGGATTTTGCATCAAATTTCATGTTCATTGCGAGGCTTGGCTCGATTGTTTGTCAATAGAAACAACTAAACAACTTCGTTTATCTACGGATCGTTTAAGAGCAAGGCTGAAGCTATTGTAATTTGAATCTTTTAAATCCCTGGGGAGTGGTTATTTTCGTAGTAACGTAACGTATTCTCCGAGACATGGATACACTGCCATTAAGGCATAACCGGTCACCATTATACCTCTCGATTCATATCACTTCAGCCCGTATTAAGAAAACGGAGGCTTATTAGTATGTATTACCTGAAAGTAAGTGGAGATGAAGTCGAGAATTGGTAAGCTTAAGTAACTGTTGCTAACCTTATAAAAACCTATTCACTGTTTTCTTGAACACAGTTTTCACTATTTAGATGTGGGAATCAAGAATAGAAAGAATAAAGATTGTTATTGAAGTTGGCCTAGTCTAGACTGTCTGTCTAATTAGATATTATTACGATTCATTCTATAATATTCATACAATAATATATATAAATGTAGGTACTCTTATCAAGTAGTTATTAAAATTTGACTAATACAATACAGAACACTACAAACAAAACGAATAAATATTGTATAATTATTTTAGACGTAAATTTTTAGTCTAGTACCACCCAGTAGATAAGCTACGTTTTCAAAGCACTTGGTCTTCATTCAAGGACACCGGGGTTTCGGTCTCTGCGCTTGTTACATCAGGCCATTACGTTGAAAACTGCTTTGACAAGAAACTTCAATTCCATACACTCAACGAGATGAATTTTCAAAAAATTTTATTTTAAATCACATGTCTATTAACTAAGTTGTAGAATTTTATATTTTATATTACATGAGAACCTATTGGTTGAACCTATCTATCTATCTATCAACCTTTTGAGGTCCACTGCTGGACATGTTAAGCCTTTCCGCCATTTTAGGACTTATCGATCCCCATCATCTGACCTTCGAAACATGTGGCCTGCCGAAATGTATGAAAAAAATTGTTTGAAACAAGTATTAGCGTAATATTTATTTTCCGCCCACACATATCATGTAGGTAATTGAGTCAAATAACGAAACATCAAACGATAATCTAGTTTCAGTTGTTATATCAGAGCCTACCACACTAGCAACTTGCAAGTCTGTTTTAATGCGGCTGATCGAATTATAATGTCTTTTGGCTACGCTTCGGGCTCCAATGTCCACAGACAGTGAAAGCGGTTTAATTCAGTTATCTAAGCCAATCTAAGGTACACATTATCATTCACCTATCGCCTATTGTGTATTTTGATAAGAAAGTGCGACTTTAAACTTACATAATGCTTCAACCACTTTCGGAACCGACTCACGGATCGAATTTTCCATAATAGCTTTGAAATATAACGCAATCTTTAATCTATCCGCAAGTATTGTGTGATTCTGCAGCGTCAGGGGGCAATAAGAACGTGTATTTTACGGTACTTAAAAGTATAACTAGCGTAGCGATAAGATATTTCGTATCACCTAGATATTTCTAGTAGATAACACTTTACTTACAAGATAATTAACATTCGAGCAATGTTTAAAATTGTAATGTGATTGATTCTTTAATGATATGGCGGAATAAAAGGATTTCTTCCATTTTTGAGTCCAAGTCAACCTTCTATGCTTGTGATGCATCCAGATCATTATAGGACGTGGTAATCGCATAAACTTTGGTAAAGTACTTACAATATTAACCCTTCATGATATTTAACCTCAATGACCCAGTTGTACCTATGGTCAAAACAAAAATAACAAGAAAGCATCCACTCAAAGAACCTTTCAGCATTCAAAGCCGTCATTTGTGTAGCTAGCGACGAAGCGTCATCCGCATTGAATAGGGTCTTTTTATTGATGTGCCAAAGCCCCAGTTAACCAATCGGACACAATGAAAGATGTACCGTACGCCTGATTCGATAAGTGAAACATTTAGGGGTACGTTGTACGTGTACGTTGTACAGTCAGCAAAAAAGTTAGGTATACAGGGTAAGATACGAAAACTTTCCTCAATGTTTAATACTACAGTTTTTTTTGTTATTATCAATTTAAAATTATAGCCTACATAATAGGTAGCACTTAACATTGACAATAACTCTTTTGCTGACTGTACGTAAGAACGTTCCATGATTCTGTGCTCGTTTTCTGCCTCTTGTTCGGTGTCGTTGTGTCGTGTGCAAGTGATGGCCGATGTTCCTGGAACGTTGAGCTTCACTGCTGGATAGGGCGACTAATTTTAAATCGGGATAGCTCCGCGTTCCAAACATGCCTTCGCCGCGTTTTAGTTGGAAGTCAAATGTCTCTTGATACATGTCGCCAGTACCAGTGTCGCCAGTAGTGTTGATAGGTAATTTTTCTCGCGTCTTTGTCAAGTCTTTTGCCAAGTCAAGGATCAACATCAACCCAAGAATCTCCTAGTGTTTATCTTTATGGCAAATCATGAACACAAATGAGTTTGGCTACATAAGATAAAGATTACATTGGCCGTTATAACATTCAAAGCGTCCCATACCTAACTAATATGACTATCTGAATATTATGTGATTGTTCCGTCACGCAGCAACAGAGATTCGATCGTAGTCCCACTCTCTGTGGGGCTGCTAAGTCTTCAGGGTGACATTACCCGAGTGTATCTCCCTAGCAAGTGTTCCCTGATGAGAGTCCTTATTGAGTAGGCCGCCCTACGTTCTTTAAGTTTTTCCTTACTTTTCGTTTCTGGATTCTGTCTCCCAGTGAATAATGCATTTACAACTACCACAAAAACAAACTTTGTTCTTTTAGCAAACATGTGTCGAACTCATCCTAATCTTTAAGGCACGCAAGTTTAACCGATCTCGATTTTTCCAGGTCAAAGCCAGTCTCGCCGCTGATTAATAGACCTTGGTAAACAACGAGATCTGCTTACCACGACAGCTGAGGAAACAACTAGACACTGTCGCGTTTTTCGGTTCGAGTTGTTCTGGAAACGATAGGACTCAAATTATCGTGGAAACAATAGGACTCAAATTATCAAAACGAAGAGTATCGTAAGGCATGTTTTATGTTTACCAAAAATATAAAAGTGCTCCCATATTTGTGCATATAAATAACCAGGGTTTACAGTATACTTCCTTTTATAAAATGCACACGAACTGTATAAGAAATCAAAGGAATATAGGTACACGTTATGAGTTCATTAGAGAAAGACGCGTTCCCATACCCAAGATCGCAGATTTCCTGTCGAAAAACAACACGGCATGTAACAACACATTAAGCACGGGTGTTACAGAGGTTTACGTAAGTAACTTAGACACGTCTACGTAGTTGGCGGAAGCTTTTATGACTTATCAGGTACTTCATTTGTAAGTACTGTTGAGTGGATGAATAGAGTAGTCGCGTGTCATAGAAACAATGGTAACAACAGTCGGTTTTATGATACATGGTGAATAAGCTACATAAGCAACAGAACTTAATCTGTGTCTGGTTAAGCAAAATGAGAATATAGATAACCCTATAACCAAATCAGAGCCAAACATCGACCTTAAAACCTCCATTTGAAACTGCAGTGATCTATCGTAAGCATAACTAACCAGCACGATTTCAATAACCTGTAATGCCCAGAATACCCTACATATCGTGACGCAGCCATATATAACCAAAACCGTAACAATCCGATCTATGCCAATAACAATAAGCGTAGTAACTCGCGTGTACGTGACTGATTGAGTGTTACCAATATGAGAATGAAATATCGAGTAAGCTTTAATAAACAAGGCTACTGCAATTATTTACACGCTGCATTTGGCTAGCCAGATAATATGCTAGTTCACGTGGTGGTTGAGGTCTAAGCAATTGCAGTTTTGTTGACTAACTGTCTGGTCTAATCTAATCTGGTCTAATCTGGTCTAGTAATCTTTATAATAGCCTGCAGAGACGATGTACGATACAAAACCCTCGTCCCCCGCCAGACACAAAACCCGAAAAAATATCCTCCGGGTATCAGTCTATCGCTATCCTGATCACTCGATGTCCTCGCTTTGGTGGTATGACGGATTTTTAGTTCGCAGTAATTTCAGTTTCTTGTGTAAGTAGATGCAGTTGCAAGCGTTCTATTATGATCAAATTGTCTCTCGTCTGCACAGGCAATAAGCGTTATAGACATGAGGCTAAGAAGAAACCGGAAAATACTGCCTCTCCATCACTGCAATAATTTACAAAGGCTGTAAGCTAGAATAACGGATCTACTCTTCAGCAGGGGCGGCTGTACTTTAAGTGCACTCGTGCGCCGAACTGCCAGATTTTAATAGATACAAACGTTTATGAACGTTTAGAAAAATAAAACAAAAAATGTTTAACAAATATTCGTAATGATAATTCGCCATAGTTTAATCAAGTTCGCCTAGCGAAACCCTATGCATAGGGAAACTCATGCATATTTGTTTTTATTCCTGAAGTCTTCAATGCTTATTGTTAGCTCGAAGTCTTGCTTGCTGAACTAATACAATTTACCGTACATAGGAAGCAGTAAATCTAGGAAATGTTCAAGCATACTACTTAAGAGAGACGAACCTATAAATACGGTTTCCTGCAATACCCCATGAATAAATGCGCTAGCGGCAAGCAATTCAGTGCCATGCCGTGATTAAAGGTTCGAAGCAAAAGGGTCACGAGAAACATTAATACTCTTCCTATGTGGAGCAGGAAATGTAATACACAGCATTATTTACGGAACTCCTATATCGCCTAGTACGACTAGTTCTTCAAAGGTCAAAACAGAGCCAATTTCATCCAATAGACGTAGAATTCATAATAGCGAAGTATACTGTAGGTTTTTCATAAGGGGCACTTGGGTTCGAATCTCAATTGCTCAATATAATAAATACATAAATAAACGCTAACACACTCATACCCCCGTAGTAGGTTTATTGAATGTGTCGCGGGTGGCATGGACGACACATAACACATCACAATCACACCGATGACCCGACTACAAATATTTATCTGTCACATATCTGCCCCGGCCAGGGATCGAACCAGGGATCCCTTGCTTCCCAGGCAGGGTCGCTACCAACTAGGCTACAGGGTCGTCATGTCAGGGAAGTGGCGATCAACGGCCTACTCGAATCAGCCGTAAACCATCCCCAAGTTCTTGGTGGTCCGGGCAGACATTTTTGTCTTGACAGGAGAGCCACACTCAGACGGTCTTGTTTAACAACACAAACACCACACAGACACACTAGCCGAACCCCACTGGGTTTAGGACGTTCGCAACCGCTGTTTCTCGAAGATAGAGCTAATCCTCCCTCTTCACAAGTATCGTCTTCTTGGTGGAAGGTCTTTACTTTCAAGGCGTGAAGGTAAAGGCCGCAAAGGCCAAGGGTTCATTTCAACCTACTCATCTCTTCTTCAATTAATGTCCATCGACAACGGTTACCACTTACCGTCAGATATTGTTTCATGTTTGTCGACTATTTACATAAAAGGCCGTCACTTGAGTATTCCAATTTCCATATCTTTAAGGTGAAGAGTGCTATTCCGCATAAAATTTGGTCAACATGATGGACTATGATTTCAATATGTTGTTAAGACACGTTGATATCACGTCGGGTTTCCGCTACCATTAGTGGTTGTTAAAAAACATCAACAGTCTCATGTGGATTCCATGTATGCACATGTAAGAAGTGAAAACAGTTAGCGACATAATCTCTAATCCATTTACGTGCTTTATAAAATTATTAATAAAGTAGGTAACAAATTGGGTTTTACCTACTACATCGCCCACGCCACGTGCTATCTTTGGAGCACATCTTTGGAGTTTATCAAGCCTTATCCGAGAACAATAGACTTTAGAAATTTTCGTGAACATACGGCATACCATTTCGGCCTCATTATGTCTATTTTTATGACGCTTATTTAAAACAAGGGGCCAGTCACCAGACTTCTTGTTTTTACTAAAAAGTTCGAGGCGACCGTTAAACATTTCAGTCGCTTTCATAACTACTTCCGCATGCTCCGTTCTATATCCGTTATTGTTAATCAAAGCGGTTGACCCAAAAGTTTGAACCGACTTGTCACATGAGAATCTTTTGCATCCAATTTGTATGGAAGCAAATTTGTGATGCACGAATGAAACAACGTAATTCAAATTAACAGACACTGTTTTAAATTAAGCGTGTAATAGGCATGGTCTCTAGGTACCTACGTGACTTGCATATCGATATTGTAAGATGTTACGACATTCGAGAACCGTGTACGTACGATAGGTTCGTGAAGGTAGGTAAGATTGATAGCCAGCTGACTGTCCAGCTCCCTGTCGCGATAAAATTCCCATTTTAGGATTCCGATTTTACTTCGGAACCCTAAAATTTCGTTTATAGTTTCGTCAAGTCCGTCCATTCGTCCGTCTGTCCGAAGCAAAGCGTCGAGGCCCTTAGTGCTAAAAAGCTGTAATTTAGCATGGATATTTATTTAAACTCCAGAATCGTAGAATAAAAAATTAAAAAACATTTTTTTCCGGGTAGGTACCTATTAACTAAATAGGTTATATGCTGAATGAATGGTAAATAGGTTAGGTATATGATGAATTTACTACTAGGCAGTGATAGCCTAGTGGTTAGAACGTTAGTCTCCCGAACGCGGGGGCCCGGGTTCAAATCCTGGCACGCACCTCTAATTTTCAAATATTATGTGCGTATTACAAATTAATTATCACTTGCTTCGGTGAAGGAAAACATCGTGAGGAAACCTGCACACCTGAGAGTTCTCCATAATGTTCTCAAAGGTGTGTGAAGTCTACAAATCCGCACTTGGCCAGCGTGGTAGACTATGGCCTGTACCCCTCACATTGTGAGAGGAGACCCCGAGCCCAGCAGTGGGACAATTATGGGTTGTTGCTTTGCTTTTTTATGATGAATTTACAAGGAAAACTATCACGGCTATGTTAGCACAAGTAGTTAATAATAGTTAGTAATAGTCGACAAAAATACTTCGGAACCCTACATTGCACGTGGCCTGACTTGCCCAGTTTTTAGGTATAGCAAATCCAGGGATTTTTTATTCAAATACAAAAAGTTTTTTGTACATAGGTATCATTTCATGGTGGATGTATAAATTATCATGTTTAACTTTGTTGTATTTTATACTGTATTCTACTAGACTACATAGATACAATACGGTGATCACAAGTGATCTCAACTGAATGTCAGTACATTCCATATTTAGAAAGGGAGGTCATAGAGATCAAAAAACATCCTAGGTAGATAGGTATTTTAAGAGGTTTTAAAAGTTATTGCAATTGTTAGACAGTCAAAAACAGAACATTAACAGCTTTTTGTCTCATAGCTTCCCTCAGATATTAGTTTCTGTCAAATGTCTTTTAATGGCCATGATGGCCAGTAACATGAACTGGGATAAAATATTTACATAAACGTTAGTATATTAGTTCATTGCATAAACGCCATTTTTTACACGAGATTTATTTGGTTTTTAAATTATTATCATTTTGTGTCTGCCTTATTTTTAAATTACAAATAACGAAAAAGACAGTGTAAGTTTGTTTACTAATTAAAACTCATCGTCAAAAAAACAGAATATAGACATGAAGCGCTTAAGCTCTCATTAAATAATAATATTATAATAATAATAAATACTTTATTGACATATTTATTAAGTAGCTATTTTAACTTGATAACGTTTATAAAGACGATGAGCCTGAGAGGCATTCACGAAAACCGAGTAACGTCACGGAAGCGCGCGCAGCATTAGAGAGAGAGGCACGCTAGACCGGCCGTCTCTCTCCCACTCAAGCGTAATCGGTCCGCTTGGAAGAAAATCTACAATAGCGTCATCTCTGTTTATAGGTATGAACTACTTGAAAGAACTTTACACAGTACATCGACTCGGACTTTAGTTGTAGTCAAGAAAATCACAGATGTCGCGCAGCTCCTGATATTTAAAACGATTTAAACCAAATTTTCAACTCAAATATGTTTAAAATCGTATAGTTAGTATGAAATTTAATATTATAATCTAGCTAGATACGCGGGTCGCGGTGGCGCGTCAAGCCATGTTCAAGCTGACACAACTGGCGAGTAGCACCGCGGCTCCGTGCGTAGGGCTTCCATTAAGTTCTTACATTACATTATTTATATCATAAATTATTCTTCTACGAAATAGACGTTATCACGTAAAACCATTGTCCGTAAACCGACTTTACAGACAACCAATTTTTTTTTTGTTTTTCTTTGTACCACTCATCGTGGTTTTTTCTGTTTGGCCTAAAGGTTAGCTGGTAGAGAATGCATTAGCATTAAGCTCGCCATTTGTCCCATTATTGCTATATTGTGGTCAATAAAGTGTTAAATAAATAAATAAATATATTTTCTACATTATAATGCCTGGGTTAGTTTAAAACTATGTTTCGGGTATCAGTGTCCTCTAAATTACTTAAATAATTTTATAATAAAAAAAATCTCACTAGACCATGTTTACAGTTGGAAAAAATTAAGTACTGTTTACAGATAAAAATTAAAATATTATAAAATATGCATTTAAATTATAAAGTACTTATTACACTTTATGTGGCGTACAATAAAGAATACTTGTATTATATATTATATTGTATTACTGTATATTACAACTTGGTGATTCTACAAAATGAAGTAGATAAATATAAAATAGTAATTTAAAAAGCCTTTAGATGAAATGTCTGTATTGGTTCTTGTATATTTCAGTGCTTATTTCGCTATGAAGTCATAATATGAGTAGGTCTTTGTACTTATCTATAAGCACATAGCTAGGACTTAAAGTTTACATATACAGTACAGAAAGCCAAATTTTATTTAGAAAGTGACCCAGCCCTCATAGTGAAGAATGTCAGGCTAGATCCATTATAAACAAAGGTACATCGTTTTGTAACACACAATGGCCGGACTTAGAAGCTAAGTGCAGAAATTGGAACCATAGGTAGATTGCAAACCAAGTTTGATTAAATCTATGCTATTTTCATTATAAATATTGAGGAAAATAATAAACTAAATACTTTTGCTGAGGCATTATTACCAGTCCCCCGTTTCTTAACACAAACTAGTCCACCTGTTTGTAGCACTGGTGTTTTACTAATTTTTAACTAGGAATTGGCAAATAAATTTTATATTAAAAATATATATGGATATATCGTGTTAACACTTTTATAAATTCATACTGAGCATTGCCAAGCAAAACTAAGTAATAATATTACTTATAATCGTTAGTCAAAGTCAAATTGTTTATTTGATAGATTAAAACGAAGTCTGAACGAATATATAAATGTGTAACAAATCTAGTTTAGAGTTAATATTATGTATATTATAATATCCTTAGCCTATTTAGTAAATTTTTTCGCAAACTTTGAATAATGTGGGTAACGAATACATTTTCATGTTACGTGAATATAACAAAGAAATGGACACTTACCTTATAGCATTTACTAGGAAAGTAGATAACCACTTTAAAACTGTAAATGTTCAATGAAAAGTAATTGATATTCATTCAAAAAAACGGAGTTTTCCGAAATTTAACACGACTTGAAACAAACAACACACCGAACACGCACAGTCACAAACTCAATCAAACAGCATTCAGCCAGCAATCCATAGATAAACAGTAGACTGGTGTTTGACACTGACACATGACATGACTAAAGCTTAATTGACAGTCAAGAACAAGAATTTTATATTTTAACTGGACTCCCAACTTCGAAGAGGTACCCTGAAGACCTCTTCAGAGGATTTTAAATGAGGATCTCTTGGACAAGCTCGATCGCCAAACTATAACTCAAACATAACTTACTATAATAACTGTATCCGATTTATCTTATGTATTTGAAAGTATGATCACGTCTCCACGTACCAAGCTCATCTGAGATGGCTTCCAAACGCCAGCGTAGGCATGTTAGGATACTTGCATTTTTCCATCTTATGCGATAAATTTGCGCCCTATTACTTAAAATACCGTACTGGTTTTCTTCACTTTTCATTTGCTGCTCATGCCATCCGACTTTGGAACGGTCTTCCCCTTAATCTAAGGAAGCCCTCCAGTAAGTACTCGTTTAAAAACAGGTTTTGGCTCCCTACCTATCTTTAGTCTACGGTCACAAATAGGAGTTAAAGTTATCATCATCATTACAATATTTATATAATAATATCTATTATTAATGTTATATAATAACATAGCCCTGAAATATATTTATACTATAGTAGAAAAAATATAGTAGTATATAATAGTGGTATACATAGTAGTAATTAGTAGTGCGTTTGAACCATGGATATATTATTCGATCTGGATTGCTGACCTTGTAGAGGTACCTAAAGTTCGATGACGTCATATTTTAAGGACTATTCGACAAATCACAGTCCGGATTGAGGTTGGCCTTCATAATAGTAGGGTGTCCACAGTTACACAGAAAAATTATGCCCTATTTTAAAATGGTTCTTTAAAATGTTTTGTATTGGTAATTTTTCTCGTGGTAAAAGAAATATAATATTGAAATATAACATTTTATCAAAATTATTAAATTTAAAATATTGCAATTGTTTTTATTGTAATTTTCTCACTGATAATTGAAGCATCACAAACCTCAGAAACCATAGTTATATCTATGTCTGTGTCAGAAACCGGTGAAAAAAGTTATTATTATTACTACTGCAGATTTAATTGAAACGCACTATACTGTTTTATCTATATCTCTATTAACTCTATATTGTCATTTGTCATAATCTGAAATTCCATGTCAAAAGTGTCAGAACTGTCCGAAATGACAATTTTGAAACTTGAAACTATTATTTTTGTAATTATGTCAATTAAAATTAAATATTCATAATAATTGTTACAAAATAACACTGTTTTGAAGTAATTTTGGTAATATAAAAATGGAACCAGATTCCACCACTTTTGAAAGTAGTAATGTTGATAAATCTTCAACTGACATTTCCTTGCCTTTTACAACATTCCCTGGGTTGGTATTTTAACTTACTTTCTGTTTCAATCACCTTTTCTGTGTTTATTGTTTTTTTTTATTTTATTATTTGACATAAAATAAAAAAAACACCTAAATAAAAAAAATATTGATAGATTTCATGCTAATAGCTAAGTTATTAAAACTTTCAAATTACAGAAACCTAAAATTATACAAGGAGATAGTTCAGAATAATGGAGATAGAAATTTGGAAATTCAAATTATTCAACGTTTACAAGATTTTGGGCTACTGGCGTCAAATGTAAATTGTCCTACGGGCCAACCAGACTGCAATGTCGTGTGTAAACCAGCCAGAGTAATTGACAGGTAAAGGAATAAAAAAACAAATATGTGAAGGAGCATAATAAATAAATAAGAGATGGCCACATACATGAAATGATTTAAGATCTGAACTATGCACAACCTTCATCCATCTTTTTATTGGATGAGAAGTGTTTTATACCCATAAACAGATGGGTGAAGGTCGTTCCTAGTTCAGATTTTAGAGTATAAGTATTATTGAAAAATATTTACTTAGTGTAAGTCATTACGTAAGAGTGGCTTTAGGTACCAACCCACTCCCCCAAGATAAGGGCATGTAGATATTTTAAAAATCTCCCTCGGGACCCTTGAGTGATTATTTAATTAATGGCCCCATAACTGCCTCAACGTCCATTTTATGCTCTTTGGAACTTTCACTTGTGTTTATGTGTGCATGGATATTTAAACAAAATTTTCTATTCTATTTTATAATATATTTTCAGAATGCAGTGGGTGTGTGAAGGCTGTGGAAAAAGACAACCTATTAGGACTGGTTCCTTCTTCTATAGGCTGCAGTGTTCCATCCTTCAGGTTCTGCAGATAGTCCTGGCCTGGTGTGAGGATGCCGACTTAAACATTGCTGCACAACATTTTGGTCAGTTATTATTAGATCCTCAGATCCTTATAGTGATGTCAGATATTTCATAATAATGAATTATAATTATGTTTTTATGCTAACTTTCAAGGGCGTCGCTAAAGGGGGCAGGGAGGGGCAGCTGCCCCCCCCCCCCTAGAGATTCAAAAATAGTTGTCAAATGTAAAGCAACCAAATCAAAAAAGAATCTTTGTTGACCATTATAATATTAATATCTGGTAATTACAAAAAAATACATTGTACTGTTATTCAAATTAAAACTCCCAAATTATATTCTATTACATTTATTTGAAAAATAGTATAAAATTTTTATACTACTCGTATATTTACAAGTTTTATTTACTGTACAGTCAAGAGCTTGTGTAGCTTTACACGTTGGACACTGTACCATTGTTATTACAATCGCCGTAAATGCCGTAAAAGCCTTCGACAAGTGAAAAGCTTCATGTGTTCTGGACTTTACCTACAGTTCATACTTTTCTCATTCTTCATATCAACTTCCTCCCCCCCCTGGGCTATCGGCTGGCGACGCCCTTGCTAACTTTATAAATTATTTCACTATTGATTAAAATATGGAATAGTAAATGGAATACAAAAAAAATTAATATTAGTAACACAAAATAACAATTCCTATTAATGTCTTAAGGAAGCTTTAAAAATTTATTTTATACTCTACTTGATGACAAATAAGGTGATGTTAAATGTATTGTGATAGAATATTATGTTATATAAATTAATTAAATTTATACATTATGTTTTACATGCAAACAAAACAATGAAGTTATGGTAAGTAATATGTTATATTATGGTACAACAGGTTTATTTATTGTTGGTTGTGGAAAGTAGAAGCTTAGGAATACTGTACAAAATGCAATAAAATATTTACATGCATTTTAACATTCTAATAACAGTTATCCATCGCACAAATGTCTGAAAAACTGCTAAATTAACAAGACATTATATACCCATATTTCGGCAATATTATCATAACACAAAATAAATTTATATAAAAAATGAGTTGAGTCTAATGTATGAATAAAAGTACAATTATGCATAAGGCTTCTCTTGAAAATTCAATATACCTACTAATTTTCAATTACAGCCATCTATGTCTCTCTTACTTCCCGAAGGTTGAATGGCAGAGAATGCTTTTAGCATTAAGTCTGCCTTTGTACCTTTTACATTGTTGTAAGGTTTACCTAATTTCACAGATATAAAACAAAAAGTGGCAAACTGCATAGTGGAAAGGCTAGATGAACTAGCTATACGGGAGCTAAGAAAAGATAAGTTAGGAGGAGAGAACTCCGTGGTGTTAGCGGAGATGTACCCAGACTGTCTCAACCGGCTTTCACCAGACACCACTGACCAGCCACACATCCACAGGATTTTGATGCTTGCTGATACTAAAGTAAGTGAAAAAGATGATAAAATCTGAGTGATATAGTAACTAAAGATATATATTATTGTTAAGTGGTAAAAAGCCAAACTAGAGACTGTATTATAAACCTAAAACATAATAATATTAAAAGTCAGCAGTACGCTAGCTTTACGAGCATTCTTAATTTCTTATTTGTAGGAATCAGTACACAATAAATATTTTTCCTTTATATATAGAAACAGAATGTTTTTTATTTCTTTTTTGTCCATATAATTCTCTAAAAAACAACTTTGACATTATTCTTTCAGCACATTCCAACCAACTACAGACTACATGTGATAAGAGAGGATAATAAGCGACCAAGCTTCTGTGGAGAGGGTCACTTTATAAAGATACAGGTGGAGGATGCGATGTCAAGCCTCCTTGAGCCGCAGTCCACCCTGGTGACGGGGAACAATGTCCCGACACTGGAGGGCACGTCGTCCTTGCACCAACTACAGCAGTATTGTGATGTTGATATGCAACATTTCTGTGAGTTGTCCATTTTGTTTACCTATTTTTATTGTTCTTATAGTTGTGAGTGAGGTATGTTTTTAGAAAAAAAATACTTTTTACTAGCTGTTGCCCGGAGCTTCGCACGCGGAAATTATGCTTATCATAAATAATATTGCGAATATAAATTGAGATGTAAGCTATCCTATCTTTCAAGTTGGATCAAACTGCACACGGTGTGCAAATTTGATTAAAATTGGTTAAGTAGTTAAGGAGTCCATCGCGGACAAACAACGTAACACGTGATTTATATATATTAAGATATATTAAGATTACATGCACCATGTAGAATCCAATATTATAAATGTGAAAGTTCGCAAGGATGTTTGTAACTCTTTCACGCAAAAACTATTGAACAAATTTTCATGAGTTTTAGCACACTGGTAGACTAGGATATGGAATATGACATAGGATACTTACTATCCCAGAAAACGGGGGCGAAGTGCTAGTAACTTACATATATTTTTAATTTTCTTCCCAAATAAGTTAGAGCTAACAGGTTTTAAAAGCGTAATTTACAAATACAGTGCAACGTTAATATCCATCCATCCATCCATCCATCAGCCCTTGGAGGTCCACTGCTGGACATAGGCCTCCCCTAACTTGCGCCACTCTGACCGGTCCTGAGCCTTCTGAATCCAGCGGATGCCCGCTGTCTTCTTCAGGTCGTCGGTCCATCTTGTCGGGGGGCGTCCTGTACTTCGCTTTCCGAGACGCGGGTGCCATTCGAGGACCTTTCTTCCCCAACGGTTATCGGTCCTTCGCACTATGTGGCCAGCCCATTGCCACTTCAGCCGGCTAATTCTTTGAGCTATGTCGGTCACCCTTGTTCGTCTACGGATCTCCTCGTTTCTGATACGATCACGTAGAGAAATACCGAGCATAGCCCTCTCCATAGCCCGCTGTGCTACCCTGAGCTTGTGGATTAGGCCAATAGTGAAGCACCACGTCTCGGATCCGTATGTCATCACTGGCAACACACACTGCTCGAACACCTTCGACTTCAGGCACTGAGGTAGTGTTTTGGACGACAAGATATGACGCAGTTTCCCGAACGCAGCCCATCCGAGTTGGATTCTACGAGTGACTTCTTTCTCGAAGTTGGACTTACCCATCTGGATCACTTGTCCCAGGTAAATGTATTCGTCTACAACTTCGAGAGCAGCGTCGTCAACAACAACCGGTACGGGTGTGACATGGACATTCAACATGATTTTCGTCTTGTCCATGTTCATCTTAAGACCCACCCGTTGTGAGGCGCTGTTCAAGTCCCCGAGCATTGTACCTAGTTCCTCCAGGGATCCTGCCAGGATGACTATATCATCGACATATCGCAGGTGTGTGATGTATTCGCCATTGATGTTAATGCCACGTCGTTTCCACTCCATCAGCTTGAACACATCTTCCAATGCAGCGGTGAACAGTTAATATAACGAACCTCAATATAACGATTTCCTTGATTTAGCGAATTTTTCCAAATCCCCTAAAACTGCCCGTAAGAGCCAATACAAAATATACCTTTACATTTTGAACAAATTTATCAAAAATCTTTTTATAGCGAATTTTCAATCATTGCAGGATACAAACAGAAAGTATTATTTACCTCTATTTAACGATTTTTGGCAACTTATAACCTTTACATAACGTATCCTATCAATTAATCACACAAAATTTCGCAATAATTCGTGTCTCGATAGGTTCAGAAATGTTAAATTTTTTGTACGACAATAATTGTTGTTTGATGTTAAGTAATGTTCACACTGCCGTGCGTCATTGTTATTAGTGTTAAAGTTTGCAATGGCTGATTTTTTTTACCTTGTTAAAACTAATCGCCTCTATATAGAAAACCTCATCATTACAAATTACTTGACATAACGATTTTTTCTAATGCCCTTCAGGTTCGTTATATACATTGCACTGTATAACTTTAACAAACCTATTTCAGTGACGTCTCGCATCTGGAGCCAAGCCCTGTCCTTATGCTCGGCGTCCCGCGATCTATGCGCCACCTCCATGGTGAACCCATGTGCTACCCTCGTGCAGCGGTACCTGGACACCGCGCTCTACCGCATCCGGTACAGCAGCGATGGCTTCTACCGACACATCCTGCGACTCATCGCCGCTGACTACCCACATATTGTTGGTGATGTAGCTCCTGGTAATACCTCTTGATATCATTGACTTCTACCAAGAACCGACCAAGAATAATTCTTGATTGGGACATCGGTTAAGGCTTTGTTACTGGTGTCTATGGGCGACATGTCTGTTAGTTAGTTGCCGTTTGTTAATTAATTATTTACTTAAAAATAATCATTTTGTAATGAACATTTTATTCTGTTTTACATTTATGATTTAATTAGAATATTAAATGAATACCTTCGTGGCAAATGTGTGAAAATTAATGAGTGAAGAATGACAAGTATATATGTTTACGATTTGTTTATTTAGAAAATAGTAATAAGTAAGAAAATAGTAATAAGTTTAAAAAATGAAAACCGAAGTATTATAATCATTTTAACATTCACGATTTTCTAGAAGATAATGTTGATACTTAATGCATACCTACTTTAAGTTGTTACTGATGTTTTATTAAAATGATGATAGCATAAAGTGCCGGCTAAATGTGATAAAAATGACTTGACCACGTAGGTCAAGTTTGTAAGTGCCTTCTCTACTTTGTATTCCTAGTACTGATATGTTGAGGTAATTAAATATAGTGTTAGTTTCGATATTTGTTGCGATATTATTTTTGTTATTATTATTATATTTTTGTTAAAATTAAAGCATTGAACTAAGCTGCATAGGGCTATTTTGTCGTCCACGGTTGAGGCTTGAGGTAAATAAATGTTGAACTAGATTTATTTTTAAATTTTCTACAACTTTTATAGAATGAATATCTCGGTTAAGATATTTATTTCTCAAAAAAAATATATATACAATTCACTTGCATGAGAAATACATTGTTCTTAATAAAATTAAATGTTTTTCAATTTCATTCAAAGCAAATATGTAACCATATTTGAAGCAATAAAAAATGATGTTATAAAATAGTAGTTCATACATATTTGGATTTCGTGAGCATGCAACATCAAGTAAAATTTAATTCGAATACAATTCTTGCTTAAAAAATAAATCAATAAATAAATAAATGTCAGATTAAATCAATATAAAATATTAAATTACAATGAAATTAATAACTTATTTAACTATCAAATGTCAAGTGCGTAGTAGTTTAATGTCAACTATGTTTCCAATTTATAAGTAAAATGTTGTTTACAATCTAAAATTAATAACAAGTTTTTTTGATTATAATTGTCTATTAGCGAATACATAAAATGACCACAATACATAAAATGGCCATTTTGATAGAATAATTATGTCCAATTTTATGTTAATCCAAAATGCTTGAAATTTCTTATTTTCTCTTTTATTATAATATTAAAAACATTAATCTCGTCCTTCAATAGCTATGTAATAAATGGAAATCGGTTGACATGTGAGGGGAAAGAGATAGTTCCAGAACTGTTTCGTCTTTGGCTATTTATATTATAGAAGATTAATAAAATTATGATGACGATATGAGATAAAAATGACGTAGTGTATTGACAAAATCTTATTTTTAGAATTAATGTTTTTATTGGCTTAGAAATAGAAATAGTAATTATGTTATCTTCCGAGGAAATTGAGATTATTATCTCGACTTCCTGTATTACCTACAATTATTGTTACATCGATATTGTTATTACTTTAATACAATCGTGCCTTGATATCAAGACCCCACGTGCCTTATATTATTTTTGTGATTTTTCTGTTTTATTGTTTTAAGGAACCCATAAATAAGTTACATCTAGGTTTTTTATATCGCTGTGTTCATTTGATATTTACCATTTAAATTCTTTGCCAAATAATAAAATTCAATTTTTCATTATTTGTATTAAATCTTGAGTGTTGTAATAATGATATTAATAGTTATGTTATTAGCATTAGTTTATCATAGGTAAGTATTATTTCTTATTTTTATGGATTATTAAATAAGTACGTTACGTTCACACTTGCATTGTTTTCCATTAACTTAAAAGATGATGTTGAGACCAAATGTCTTTGTAATATAAGGAATAGACACAAACAAATTACATATTACAAATAATAGCTAAAGTATTCCATCTTTGGACTGATTTTGCGCCATATTAGTCTGGCCGAGCTCCCTTCATGGGAGAAAGGAAAAGGTCCAGACTGAAATATCAGCGCTGTGCTGTCATGACTTATGTTGTGCAGCACGGCTCATGCTGAGTCTGGACCTGTTCGGGGGTCACGCTGCAGTGCAGGCGCCTATTTGATTTTATGTAGCCTGTGAAATTTTGTTGTATTTTTTTTATGCCCTCGAATAAATGTAAATGTATGTATGTATGTATATTTTATGCCGATTTAATGTGCGTGCTTTTTAATGTTTTGCATTGCATAACAATTGTGTTATGTTTGATAAAATCTCTTTAACTTTGTATGTTCTGTGATTTATTTGAGATACAATTATGTACTATCATAAATCTGTTGATTAACATCGTAAATTGATTAGTTTTAATATGAAAAAGATTTACAGTCTCAACTTTTTATTTGAATATGGATACGTTTTCGTGTGTAATTGGTTGTAATTCTGGTTAAATAAAAATGTTTTATAATTATTAGTTTGTTTTATTATGCTCTTCATGCTTCTACACAATTTTTCAGCCACCATAATTATACAGAATAATTAGTAATGTGTCGCCTATTAAAGTTATTTTGTTGTAACAATACACCTATACAAACAAGCAGAGCTAAAAACTGGCCAAGAGAGCCTCGGACCATAAATTGTAACCATACAATTTCACTATGGAACCATCCATAGTGATATGGCAATATTGTTATTAATTTGTATTATATTATTTTTCAATAATCAATACATTTTTAAAAGATGTGTTGAGGAGTATCTATCTCCATTTCTTCTTCAAGACAAAGCCAAAGATCCTCCACGAAATGGTAGGTCAAAACGATTGAGGTGCAAAAGTGTATTAATAATATTATAGTATTAATAATACCTTTATGAATAAATACATCAATGATTTATTTATCAATTACGGGAGCAAGCACAGATATTATATAGATCTGTGGTTATAGATAAACCTGTCTGTGGGAGCAAGCTAGTATATGAATACTATAATTATTATACTGCTCACTGTATCTTACTTGAAATATACTACTACACTGCACTAAATAAGAAGGGTATGCCAATACAAACCAGCTAGGTACATACATATAAGTGCTGAGACATGTTTGAACCAGATCCAAGTAGGCTCGCGGATAACCACAGAGCTTTTAGAAAGGCGCCCAATGAGTGTAGCTTACGCCCGCGGCGATCCCATTTCATATCTACTTTTTAGTAAGTTACAGTTATAGTTTAAAAAATTAAAAGTTCGCTTTTGCAACTATAAGAACCTTTGGATGTAAAAGAAGTACTTAGTAGGTGCCTAGTGCCTAGTCTATAAGAATGACGATCTCGAAGTCCAGTAGCGAGTGAAGTGACCCTGCCTGCGAGACGAGGAGTCGCAGGTTCGTTTCCCAGCAGTCATGGTTGTTGGGAAATGAATGTGTTGTCTAATTGTGTTGTTCATGCCACTCGTAATATAGGGAATCCTACCTAGAGAGGGATACGTTCTTAAATCGTGTTTTATAGATTTTTTAACAATGACGCTTTAAGTCTATTTTGGTGTCGTAGCCTCTTAGCGGATGGACCGTTTTTACGACCGTAAACTTTTTAGAGACTTAGGTAGGTATGACAGTTCCAATAAATAATTACACCAACCTACATAACCGGTCAAAATTTTGTAGCAAGTTGTCATTTCCATCTAATAACGTCGTTACTAGTTGACTTGGCAAACGTTGTTCTGGCAAAAATATCTGGATTGGGACCCCCTAATTACCTACCTAGTGGTGTGAAATATACTTTACGACAATGATGTTTAAATATACCTAATACTTATCATTGCTTTACGACCTATTTTCGACGATATATACAAATATACACAAAAAATCTATATATAAAAATCTATCGAGCCTTTTCGTAGAAGTGCGACCACAAACACCGTGACACGAGATTTTTATATACCTACTTATTTAGTTATAGGAGCTATTAGGAATAAACAGAGCTTTGAGGTTTGTAACTGTGACAACCCATTTCACATCTCCAGAATAGTTCATCGTTTGTTGATAAAAAGCAATTTTACGATAACTTATCGATAAAACGCAATAATAAAGGCTTCTGTCGACTCGTATCTGAAGTGGTAAGTCGTATCCGTATCTCATCTTAAGCCAGATAATAAAGCAATATTGTATCAATAAATGTTAAATAACAATAACGAATTTTTTTTATAGAAATAGCCAGCAAACGAGCTGATGATCCACCTGATGGTAAGTGGCTATCGTCGCCCATGGACATCAGCAACACCAAAGGCATTTCTGATGCGTTGCCAGTTGCCATCCAACAGTCCAAGAAAGAGAGAAGAAAAAGAATTAAAGAATCGCAGGCCGTGTATGATTGTATTAGTAAAAACTTTTATAATGGTTTCGCACGTCTAGCCTAATTTAAAATTCAAATAATGCGGGTATTTTATCAATAGATAGGTACATTTTTGTATGTCATTTTTTGATTTTACCATCGTTTCAGAAAGATGCGGATTACAGCGGGTCCCCGTACAACAAACATGTTTTTTTGGCGTTATTATGGCACAATGGGGTTCCACTGTGCCATATTGACGCCTCAGAGGTTTCTGATGCGGCTGGTGCATGCATCGCTTTGCGTACGATTCCTACTCGCACTAAATATAATTTTATATTAAATCCAATGATAATTAAAAAATACTTTTTTTACTTATAATATCATTGATTTACACATAGAGAAAATAAAGTAAGTAGATAAGTATCAGACTCAGCGGGTGGCATTCGAAGACAAAAAGCTCGTTATCGATATTGCAATCGCGCGAGGACTTATATAACATCTAATCACCTAAGTAGGGGGTCATCCATCACGGCTTAGCTGAAGTTGATAATCCAAGATGACAAATAAGACGAAACACTCGGTTTACCGTTTATCGACGGTAAAGGTACAGTTATACTGAGGTGAACGCAAGCACCATCGTATCGCAACAGGTTGTGCCTGCAATCTGTGCCATTGCTCCACCACAACATTGATTATTACTGGATTATGAATGTCTGTTTACATTTTCATGTACGTATAAATAAATAAATGATCTTTGGTTAATAGATATCCTTCGAACGATGTTTAAGAGATTTGGGCGACACCCAACTCGGTCCGCACGATTGGTCTGTCTTGATCTCTTTGTACTAACGTTAATATGTTAGATTTTTCTCGATGTTAAAAGTTAGAAACACGCTCACACCAGTCACACCTCAATACTCAATATCAAGAATCTTTATGGACTTATACAAATTCAAATCTGCTCGCGGTCTCAAACGGTCCAGTATGGTGGTCTCAGCACTCTGTTAGGACTTCTTGGTTGATCGAACTTATAAATAATTGAGTTTTTTTTTATTTTAATCTATCGATATTTATACCTTCACTTAGCGATATAAATTTGAGGGCTATCAGGTCAATGGGTCCAACGGCCATCGTACGAGAACGCGCGAGGTCAACGTTACAAGTTCGCTTAACGTCGCGACGCATCCGCGTCTCGAGCTTTCTCCTTCATTAGCAAAACACTAGCGGATTTAATTCTATTATGTACTAAGCATTATGTCTTCTGTGATTCTAGTCCATCGCCTCAATGTTAACGTTCTAAAATGAAACGTTTTCTTTATAGACCAGGGTAGAAGCCTTTAAAAATAATGAAAAGTGAAAAAAAATTATAATAGAATGAAACCTATTGCAAAAGGAAGAGAATATAACAAAAAATAAAGGAAAAATAATTTACGGGCGATCTGAGGTCGGGAAGTGGGGGGAGGGGGGGTTTAAGGGTAAAAAACGGTTTATCTCAATTTCCAGCAAAACTATAAGTCCTATGGAAAAAAGTTAAATGGCAAAGTTATAGGTAATAAAAAGGTCTACAATTTTTGTATTTACACTTTTTTCACATAACCTCAAAATTTATGTGAAAAATTCAAAAAACCAAGTTTTTGGTTTTTTATTTTTATCTTTTACAAAAAATTTTTTTTTTTAACGAAATTTTGTGAAAACTTACCTTTCTATGTCCCAAACATACTGTAATTTTTTTGATTTAAAATATTTATTTTTTCACCTTATTTTGACTTAATATCGAAAAATCACCCTAATTTTCAATCGAAAATTCACCTGTCAAAATATCCGCTTTTTTAAAAAAATCTGTGAGCTTTTTATTTGCTAAAATCTCTACTTTCTGATGGTATAAAAAAAATATACACTACTATGGTAAATTTTCTCAGAAAATGCAATGAAACGACAACTATTTTTGCATGTTTCTTGCAATCTTTATGGATTTGTAATTTTTTTGCTTATTAATTTATTAATTTAACATGGATTTTGACGTTTTTCGATTAATTAAAGTGTAAATTTTAATAAATGGCTCAAAATTGTACATAAATATTAAAAATATATATTTAAAAACTCGAACTCGAATAATTTTTGTGAAAATAGTTGTCGTTTCATTGCATTTTCTGAGAAAATTTAACATGGCAGTGTATATTTTTTTATATACCATCAGAAAGTAGAGATTTTAGCAAATAAAAAGCTCACAGATTTTTTTAAAAAAGCGGATATTTTGACAGGTGAATTTTCGATTGAAAATTAGGGTGATTTTTCGATATTAAGTCAAAATAAGGTGAAAAAATAAATATTTTAAATCAAAAAAATTACAGTATGTTTGGGACATAGAAAGGTAAGTTTTCACAAAATTTCGTTAAAAAAAAAATTTTTGTAAAAGATAAAAATAAAAAACCAAAAACTTGGTTTTTTGAATTTTTCACATAAATTTTGAGGTTATGTGAAAAAAGTGTAAATACAAAAATTGTAGACCTTTTTATTACCTATAACTTTGCCATTTAACTTTTTTCCATAGGACTTATAGTTTTGCTGGAAATTGAGATAAACCGTTTTTTACCCTTAAACCCCCCCTCCCCCCCACTTCCCGACCTCAGATCACCCGTAAATTATTTTTCCTTTATTTTTTGTTATATTCTCTTCCTTTTGCAATAGGTTTCATCCTATTATAATTTTTTTTGTTTTCAAAAATTATCGACCCTGGACTATTAACGTAATAAATGCTCTCAATGCATAATATAAGTATTAAATTGAAATAAGCTCGTTCTGTCTGACAATTTGCTTATTGCAGATAACTTACACGATATTAAGAAAAACCGTTAATTAAGCTTTATAAATATCACTCGTTTAAGCGTCTTGCATTCTATCTGCCCTACATATTGGACATGTGTTTTAATTTCCAGTTAGGACAGGTTGCACGCCGTACCGCGGGGTACCGCTATGTCGGAGAATAAATGAAAGATGCAATGGAGAGTGGATACATAGCGGGTTCGGCGCGCAAAGCTGAGGTTCAGTGTTCAGTCAGTGCGGTCCTAGACATCTTCCGCGATGGTCAACTACAAGCGCGTCGTTTGCGAGGTAGCGTTGCTTGCCGCCCTGGCAGCGGTGGTGGTCGGAGCACCGGCGCATGACTGTAAGGACCACGACAACCACTTCGATCAAAGACAGAACGGCACCGAGAACTACAGACTAAACATCGACGGCGTCGTCATCGCCGTCGCTCCAGCAGAGTCCTTCCTCGCCGCGGCTACTGATATCGACATCGGAGACCTCTTGGAAGAATTTAACGAAATACAGAAGCCGAAACCTCCCGCAGAAAGTTCACACAAGCCGGAAGAATCTAAGCCCGATGCCGCGAAACCTCAGGATCCTGCAAAACCTACGCCTCTCAGTGACGTCTCGGTGGAAGCCACACGACCTGAGACAAAGGGGCAGAAGACAGATGCTGGCCGGAAGCAGGTCAAAGGACAAAGGTGGGTTATTAATTAAATAGCTTATAACTTGGTATAACATATTATATCTTTTTATTTTGAGAGACAATTCCAGTCAATACAAAAACTTTTTAAATAAAAACCAAAATTAGAAATATGAAAAAATATCCTTATTACAAAAATAATCACAAATAAGAAGTCTATGGAACGTTATATTCAGCGAACACAGATCATGATCTGTGTCAGCGAATTACAAAAAATTGCATTTTTCTGAACTGTGTACTACCTGTGCCTACAATAAAAAAATATTGAATTTTTACTAGGATCTTGTATATTAATAGTAATTTATTTATTTATTTATTATATATAAATTTTACAGGCTTAGCAAACATTACAGATTATTACCTAATACTACAGAAGACATAATAAATAGTAATACTAAGTGCCATGATACTCAGTCTTACTTAGTCTTACTCTACTAGGAAAACACTCCTTAATCTGCTTGAAAAAATTTTGTTCATTTGTTACAGGTTGAAGACTTTGCTCGCCAACATGCTGGTCCCGTTACTCAGAAGAGCGCACACCCATGAAAATTAATTTAAGCTTAGATATAATTCCACCTAAAATACTCGTAGGTATTGTAAGAAATTGAATGGCGCGCAGATGCGCCACGGTGATAAGCTGAATGCATTTATTTACTTTATATAGTAGTTTAATAACTAGTTTTAAGTTTGTAAATTACTGTTTCGTTGAAAATAAATGACAATTATTATTGAAAAATCCCTAACGCCTGCCTTTTTATCCCAATATTTTTTCAAACGTATCTTAAGTAACTATTCTATTGGTACAATGATCTTTTTCCCATAATATCATTGATTGAGTATGATTAGATTTATTTTACTTAATATTATTTACCCGACTTACAACATTCGAATTACTTGGTAACAATTTTGTGGTCACTACGTATAATTAATTATACACTACCAACGGATTTATATGAGACTTCTATTTTATCTTTTCAACAAAATTAAATATAGAGCCACTCTGGTTCATACCTCGTCGTAATTAACGACGTCTTTCTCAATTATAGTTATTTATCTCATTTACTGTTCAAACTTAATTGTATCTAAACTGAATGAATGAATTTATCTGGAATTAGATAGATTGTAGATAATACTATTTATTGTAGGTAGGTATACCATAAGTAAATATAACAAGCAAAGACAAGAATACAAAATTAATTACTGTAAACAGTATAATACAAATGCATACAAATACCTGTGCATAGTTAGTGTTACCTGCAGCATTGCTAACTGTTGGTCTGCAGAACATCCTAACAATTTTCTAGATCAAATCACGTAATAGGTATACAAAACAATCTCACACTCTCTGTCACTTCACTCTTTATTAATTTTTCTTCTCTCTTTCTTGGCCGGCAACGCATCAGTGATGCCTTTGGTGTTGCTGATGTTCATGGGCAACGATAGCCACTTACCGTCACTACGCCCGACTGTCGACTGCACGAAAAGAATCGTGTCGTGTACACGTTTCCATTGGTCTTGTCTGCGGAAGACACGAAAAGTTTTCGTGTGTGGAACAGACAAAATTCTTGTCGTCTACACGAAGAATTTGTCTTGTCTGCCGCAGGAACGGCAAATTTTCTTAGCGTGTACAAGCGCCCTCAGGTGGATCGTCAAGCTCGTTTGTTGGTTATTTAATAATATATTTGTGTGTAGATTATTTTAATTGTTTTCAGTCTATATTAAAATTCTCTATTGTTTTCAGGTTGTTCGTACATTTTAACCGCAGCTTACTTTAACTTTAGCTAATACCGGCCGAATGTCAAAATGCGCGAGACAATAGGGAAGGGAGTCATAATTGTAATGGCAGCCAAGATTTACATTAGAATCGGTTTGTCACGCACGACACGACACAATGTACTTTTCATCAAAAACTAATTAAGTACTTACATTTGGTCCAGTGAATTAGTGATTCGACTCTCCTTTATTAATGCTCCTAAATCCTACCTGAGTTATTAAAAAATACCTAATGTCCCCCAATCCATCGTAACACTAGAGAGCAAGTTGGCGAAAGTTAGAATCTTTTTAAACATAATTTAATCATTAATCAGTCGATAAAACTGCAGATTAAAGTTTCGTCCACAAGATGGGGCATTTATTACCTATTCGGAGAGCCAGTTATCGACCAGCTTTCTCACATCTTTCTTGGCATCTGATGGTGATACACACAGGTGTTACCCAGTTACAGAGACCAGTCCATGGCACAGAGTACTTAATTACTACGTTTTACATGGTGTTACGCACAGAGTACTTAATCACTACGTTTGTGTTACGGATATTTCGGTCGTTTGACATGCTCATCGTCTTTTGGCACAGAGTACTTAATCACTCTTTTGGCATAAAAAAATCTGGAATTTCATAGATAAAAATTATTACACATAGTACATGACGATTTAATCATAATAATTCATCGACCATTTTATTATAACAATTTATTGTGGTAGAACATTATGTTTTAATACATCATCCGAACACAGATTATGATGATAATAAATATGACATGATAGGAATCAGCAGCACTAGAGATTTTATTTGTGGCGATCAAGCTTGAAATCATTTTTATTGATATGATTATAAATTATTCGTATGACTAATTAGTCACTCTATACTCTTGCTTCTACTTAAAACCGTCAGAAAAGCGCTTCATGAAGGAACAGCCAGAGAAGTGAGAACCGTAGTAGTTTAATCTATTGTTTGGTCAAAACCATGTTCGTCTTAAGAGCAGTCATTATGTTAATCGAGTACTTAGCTGAAAGTAGGTTTATATGTTTTCTGAAGTTCAAAATAAACTTTCTCTCCTTACAACTAGTTGCACGATGTCTGTTCGAAATCACAGAATCGTTTATCAAAACAACTTTCACGTGTTTAACAAGGCACTAATTATTGCAAAGAAATTAAAGGTCTTAAAACATATCTATAACAGTCATTATTTAATCTTCGATATTGCCGAAAACATTGAAGTTTTTTCAAATTTTTTCGATATGAATTTTCCAGTTAAAAACTTTTTGGCTGAAAATGCTTTTAACTCAAACTTTTAACAGTAGGTAACGATACTGGCAGTTAAAGCCCGGTGATTATTTTATAATTTTTCACATTCATAAAGTATCTACCTACTTGAATTGGATCTGAACCCACTAACACTACTGAATGTAAGAACAACAAAACTAGTCAATTTTCCATTTGAAGATTCAACTCAATAACCTAAACCTCCTTTCTCTACGAAGAAATATGTAAACAAAGGCATTACGCACAGAGAGACGGATTTACCCAGAGTTCTAGAGTCCGTTGTCCTAACTTATCGCACGATATTTTAAGAATAAGTAACTATTTGCATTTAGATTTGGGTTACATAGATCGTCGCCCTCGGACTCAGAGCATATTTTTCCCGTCATTCTCTCATTTATTTATATAAACCATTTATATAAACCATTAAGTTAGGATAGTATAAGGATACCTACTACTTATTTCTTATGTTTTAATATCTTCCAGCGAACCTGGCAGGCTGCCACTGATGAGCGGTATGTCTAGAATTCCTTAGTTCCCAAAGTGGTCCAGATGGACCCCCAGGGCCCCACGGGAGACTCGACGAGGGTCTACGTTGGCGTGACAAAAAATATACTATTTTTCTTTTTATTTTTACCACTCCGAGTGGGGAGTTTTCTAAATGGAATAAGTGAGAATTGATTGGTTCCTTGTGCTGTGTGTAGATGTCAAAAATGTAAAGTTGGATGGAATCACTTTTTTGATCGGCCAACTTTACTTTTTTGACATCTACACACAACACAATCAATTATTATTAATTGATTAACCAATCAATTCTCACTTTTTTTTCGAAAACTATCAATTCGTGACTGGAACTCAGCCGCAACGCAAACCATAGTTAGATCTTATCTTCACATTTGTCGAGTTTTGGGAATATGGTAGAAACGTAGCTGCAGGGCCAGGGGGTCCACCGTCCACCGGAACCAGTTAAAATTTGAAAGTGGTCTATGAGAAAAAAATCCTGGGAACCTCTGGTCTAGATGGTAGAAAGGCCGTGTAGTTACCTTTTATTTGTTTAATTTGAGCATAAAATATAATGTGTTTTGTTTCTTACAATTGGAGCTATAAAAATATACTTAGTCTGAGAATATATTTCATTGTCCCCTTACTTTTCAAGTAACTCTCTAGCTTTTCACTCTGGAATCTACTACCTTCTATATCAGGGAGATCAGAGTAGCTTCTATCAAGAATACCTTCAACATAGTGATTAAGTACTCTGTGACCTTCAAGAGATTGATCCAATGGAACTTTTTATTTTTTAAGTTTTCAGTGACATCCACTGATTATTATTTTATGAACAATTCGTATAACCACAGATATAGCGTATAACTTATTTACTTTTTATAAGTATAATAACAGCTGAAAAATTAACAAAAAGGACAACCGCTACCCTTAGATACTCTTGAAGCAATAATTTGACCAGATAGGTACATTTTGTGAAGTTATTACTATGCAGTCTAAGTATCAACGTTTCTTTTGTTTAGTTATTCCACACTCAGGCTGAACTCACGATTTCATGCATATCACCCTCATAGGTAATAGGACTAACATGACCCTGTCACATCTTCCACGAATCTTGCTTCATTTGTGACATTAGTCATCTCATATCTCTACAGTCGGATGTTTAACTTGCACGTGTATTAATATTTTATATTCTTACAAATTCCACGATCGTTGTTTACTGGAAATTATGTTGTCGATAACCTTTCCAGAGGTGATAGATACACCACGCGGTTCCACTCTCACACGATAGACGACACTTAACGGCAGAATATGGGGCTTAATAGAAGATGATGGGATACAACGAAATTCCCATCATCCAATTGGGATGTTGACACTAATTATAAATTAATATAAATTTATGTCTAAAATATTAGTGGTAACATTTAAAGGCCTAAAATATGATTCTTTTATTGAAATCAATCACAATAAATTAAATATCATTAATTTAAAATGTTAAAAATTGTACTCACTGTCACGTGACCTCAAACGCCATTTTGAGAATATGACGTCATTGGAACAATTTTATATGGAAATTCAACAAACTTAGCAGACAGATAGTATTGAATATCGTTTAGTGACGTCACGTGACGTTTTTGGTGGGAAATTTGATAATGATTTTTATTTATCAATTTTTGTTTTTAAATTGAAGATTTTTATTTTCATAATATTTTTTTCGTGAATATTAAGGTCATATCTATAAAATAAAATTGAATCCTAAAATTAGTCAACATCCCTATTAGCAGAATTTATTTGTCCCACTAGTGGCACCAGTGAGACACTATGTTTTATAGTACCCAAGTATAAACTTGTTGATGTCGTTACTTGTTTGTAAACAAACAAGTTTCTGTAGCGAATGTAGCTATCGAAGCGGAACGATACTTATAAATCTGGTAAACGCAATGATTTAATTCATAAATCATAGGACCTATACGTAACAAAGCCTTGAAGGGGCTGAATTATGCTATCAATTAGTTACAATTTAAATCACGTCATCCTACACCCCACTGCAGCGGAGAGAGCAATATCAATCGGAAGCTTACGACGTCTCGTGTCGTGTTAACCGTTACAGTGTGCTCGTTTCCAGCGACTGGTTCGCGAGTCGTCACCGGTAAAAGCAGCGCGGGAGATGTCGGCGCGCAGTTAACGCCCCGGGAGTCTCCGAGCCGCACGCATCATGTATCGGACGGTCGCAATCCTCGCGTGCCTCGCAGCCGCCGCCGCCGCGCCCGCTACCACCTACGACCAGCGCCAGGACGGCGAAGTCAACGTCCAAGCCGACGTCCAGAATGTAGTCTTGCTGGTGGCGATCCCCCAAAAGATGTCCATCCCGATCGACATCCTCGACGGTCTGGTTAAGTTCAAGCAGAACGGACGCGAACAGGTCGCCCAGGACCGGTCGGATGTGCAGTCGATGGAAGCGTTCGTGGAGCCGAGCACGCCGTACCGTGTGGAGATCGGTCCGGAGGGCTCGCAGCGGACGGTGGAGGGCGACGGGCGCGCCGTGGAGGTGGTGATCGCCAGCCGGCGGCGCTCGGACGGGGAGCCGAGTGGAGACGCTGACGAGTTCAAGCTGATCGGAGACGCCATCGAGCAGTGCGGTCCGGAGCGCGAGCGGGACCCGGTAACCCTCACGTGCCGGTTCCGGGCCGCGCCGGAGATAGAGCCTCAAGTTGTCCCCTCGTGAACTTCGATCTCGTCTGCCAATCGCTTAGTACGCGTAGTACACTTAGTTACGTATTTATACCTGTAAATTATTTAGCCATTTAAGTAAGTTATTAAATAATTATTTACACAGTGGTCTTATTATTTTCAATATTGGGTATTCTATGGGATGAAATTGGTTCAATTGGTCTGTCAATGATCAATATGTTGGAATATTCAATACTTACGGAAAAGGCTTCTAAAAACAGTTCTTACATCTAAAAATAGCTTTTATCTACAGGTCACGCCCCAATTATTATCTATAACTATTAAAAACAAAATTGTGTCGGGGCCAAATCTTAAAATTTTTGGAAACACTATTAAAGCCGATCTGGACTCGTTGTTCTTTAGCCGTGACCACGATCCATGCAACTGGGTCAGAATATCGGCGTACAAAATACACCATGTGTTTTTGGGTACAAAATTTATTTTTATAAGTAAATTAGAAAATCGCCCTCGCTTCGCTTCGGAAATAATAGTGAAAAAAAATAATAATAATATAGCCTATGTCACCCGGGGATAGTGTAGCTTCCCAACAGTGAAAGAATTTTTTAAATCGGTTCGGTAGTTTTGGAGCCTATTCAGTGCAAACAAACAATCAAATTTCCTCTTTATAATATTATATATAGTATAAACTTTATTAACCACAAAAATTTAACCGCAATATTTTCTATTAGCCGTACCTGGAAAGTTAGACAAATTATCTTTTGTTGAAGATCTTTAAATCTCACAAAAAATACATATTTCTTCACTTACCTACTGAGTACCTAATCTTATCTTAAGTGCATTATCACTATATTATCATTATTATATTATCATTTCATTGTCATGGGTAGTAGGTACATAACGTTACGTTATTTTACAAAAGTTTCAATTGAGTCTTGCTTCGCTGTTTTCTGCTTTGCCCAAAGGTTGGCTCGCCTTTTTACCCTCTGTCTTAGGTATAAAAAGGTATAAAAGATTGAAGAAATAAATAGCTGGATAGCTGGTAACATGAAGGATCACTCTTCCCCCACATCAGTTGACACTATTAAACCCTTTTTATTAAATAAATAAAATATTTATAGTAAAGTATGCAATATTTTAGTACGTATTTGAATGAGCTAATTAATTTCTTCGTTTGACACCTAACAGCTCCTTTTAAAATATTATTAAAAAGCATAGTGTGACTTAAACCCGCACTTTTAAGTTAAGTTTTTTCATTGATGTTGTTGTCTATTATTGCACGGCAAACAAACGCCGTGCATTGATAGGAAACTCAAAGTCACGAATTTTCGCACCGTGCTATAATGAGTTTAGGTCACAGTGTGCTCAATAATACGGTCCTCCTGAGGTAAGTAGTCTATTATTGCACAACGTTTGGACCCTCGCTGCTCTAAGGTGCTAACTTTGCTTCCGTGCAATAATGTACTATTACATTTATGACTCCTCTAGCTAGAGCAAGCTCTACTCTACAATAGAGCACGTAGGTACCTATTGGACCATCAGAAAATTTGCTTTGAAATATTTAATCAGAACAGTCAGTAACAGTAACAGTAGTCAGTAACAAATTAGAATTAATCCAACACTCGGGTCTGCAATCACTGGCAGCTGTGAAAACATCAATATTCTGTATCGTCAACACAATCAAAAGACATTCGGCTAGATTAAAAAATGTCTTAGGTAAAACATAGGTTAAATAAAAAATCTGAAAACTGTGAATTTGTAAGTATCACAAAGAAAATGATTTTAAACCTATTTGCAGAACTTGGTAATTTGATCGGGACTCATGTCGATGTACGGGGACAACAGTTTTTTAACGGCAAAGTTAAGTTTGTTTCTTAATTCCGTTTATCTTTTTGTTACACAGCTATGTTAAGTTTCACTAAATAGTTAGGTTCAACAATCCTAGCTCGCACTGAGCCGGCTGCTTTTACTTATTATTATTATTTCATCATATTATTTTCTAAATTTTGTGTTTCCTGCTTATCCCTTAGTAAATTACATTGATTAAATAGGTTGTATGATGACGTTTGGCTGATCCATCAGTATTTTACTTTAGAAAATTTTACTTTAAAAAAAGAAGTAGTCTTTTATCCTTATCCAAGGTACAATCTATGTTTATACCAAAACACATCAAGATTGAATCAGCGGTGAGAGAGACAGTTAAGGTTAATTCGATGAGTTATTTATGTATTGTAGTTTTGGCAAATCAATAATTCGGCAAAGGGAGATACTGCTTCACAGAAAATGAGAAAATTCAGCACTCTGCACACTCAACACGATGTTCCTCAGGATTGCATTATAACAGAACTACAAAATCACTACTACGGAACTCTAAAAATCACGGAACACTTAGTTATTTCAAAGAACAATTCTAAGCTTGATTTAACACGCCGCAATACGTTTTGTTATTAGTGGAGATATTCAGATATATATCTTATTATATTATCAATTATTCAATTTGTTCAATGTCAATTGTTCGTACAACTAAATTACGATTTTCAACCCCATTCAGGGTGAAATATAAAAAATGGTAAATTTACGTTGGAGGCCATAAATAGGCAATTCATGATTTAAGAAAAAAGTAAATATAAAAATAGATATTTATTAAAAAAATACTTCAGTGCCATATTCAAGCTCCATCTTGGGAAATAGAAATAAACTAAGAAATGCATTAATGCCTTATTTCGTGTGAAGAAAAGGTTTTTGTAAGTTTAAAACAAATTATAAACTCATTTTTCGGTGTTGGTATCGAACAAGTAACGATTTGTGTTGGGTATTTTAAATGAAATAAAGTAATATCTTGCCAACGATGTACTCAACATAGTAAATTACAGATTAACTTATAAAAATACATATTAGAGAAGAAATCTGCTTATAGATAGAAAAACGTTGCGTGTTCAATTTTGTATCGAGATGTAATTATAATGATCTTCTTTTGTTTTCTCCGAACAGTCTTGAAGAATTTTAAATTTAATATTTTTTCTTTTTATATTCGGCCATGTGTTGATTAGGCGCGAACATATTCCCCCCTCTCAACGACCTGGGGAGTTGAGGACATGCTTCCCTGGACACCGCAGGTAGTGGACATAAAGCGCCTTTGGTTTGGTTGTTAAAATGACGGCCACACACGCGATGCCGGCTGCTCCAGGATGAAGTTTTGATACCCATACGCCACTTCAATGGATGTAAATTAGGTGTCTTGAGGACAACGACGTCGTCTAGAAGTAGTGATTTTTGATTGATTCGTCACTTGTATCTTTATTGCAGATCTCAGAAGAATTAGTAACGCCATCTTTCCCGGAAATTTTGCCTTGTTTATTAAATTTGTAGATATCCATTAAAGCGTTTAGTCTTCGTTTCTAGTAAGGCTCTTGATGTCCTAGAGGTTAGTCTGTAGTTAACCGATAAGGAAGTGCCCAAGTCAAAGGAAGTAAACCAGTAGATCTGATAGAAGTGGAGTGGAGTGGGGCTGGAGTTCAAAATTGTTTCGATTTGTACAAACACAATCAATAATTTCTCGTACGTGAAATAATGTTAGATACATAGAGATAGTAGATAAATTACTGTATGAATGAAGTAATAAAAATTATAATGATGTCATGCATACTTCATTCCTGCTCAAAATACAAAGACGTGCGGAGAATAAGCCGGTGAGAGTTTCAACGTTATGCACTCATCGACACCATAAGAGAAGATTGAATCATTGTTATCGATGGACTAAATCATAGAACAGAACTTGCGCCTACACAATTCCGACCTTTTCTGCAATAGATTTCACTAGGTTGACCTATGCCACAGATATTTAATATTTTTAAGAATATTTTTAAACCTAAAACGAAAATATCAGTGCCTATTTGATTAGATCAGATGCAAGTTCCAAGTGTATAGCTCTAGTTAAATAGTCGAAGTCTCGCAGTGATAGTAAGCGTGACTGAGAAGGTCTAAGTATATGTATAGTTGTCATAAATTAAGATTAAAAGCTAAAAGATATTATTAAATGGTAGTTGTTAGACGTTCTATATATTTTAAATTAGAATATGTAGAGTAATTAATGAATTTTAGTAAATAAGTGAAGCTTTTATGTAGTGTAGAAAGTTTATTAAAATAGTAAGTAGTAATTAGCGATTTACCTATAGTAGTAATTTTTATTTACTTAATTGCATTTGTTAATTTATATTATATTTTGCATTATGAATTATTTGTTTAAGTTTTCCTTTCAGGAAATTCATCAATGGAATAATAGTGCAAATACTTTAGTCAGCCAAAAGAATAAAACACCTTAGCAGAATTAGACAATATTGATCATTTTGATATCAAAGATGTACGGTTATATTCTTTAAAGACGTCAGCGACTGGATCCCATTTAAGGCCTAATACACTGGATTGTGAAAACAATAGTTGTGTGAATAATGAATATTAAGATTGTGCTGAAAATTGCAAATAAAATAAAGTAAATCATGTTTATTTATTTCAGCTACCTTTAATCTTTGCGTTCTTTTCAAGTAGATAGTTGTAACTAGCATCATATGCTGACGTATGAAAGTTCTTATTTTTTGTATTACAATATTTCCCCCCCATGGGGCCAGCCACTATCCAACCAAGATGTGTTTCTTGTAGTATTGGTTGATAAGGCCCTAATTTAAACCTAGAAGAACATAGCAGATCCCAGAAGATGTCGGCACCAAGAAAAATATCTATCTCAGAAGATAAATGGAAATTGGGGTCTGCTAATTGGATGTGATTAGGTATTTCGAGATGTTCAATATTAATATTTACTTGAGGTAGCTTACCAGTAATTAAAGGAATGACGTAACATTTTACTGGCATGCTGAAATAATTGTTGTATGAAGATTGAATAAATACATTAGAATGTTCTGCGATTTTAATCACGGAGTTGTTTAAACCAAATCCACGACGAATGTCAGTTTTGATTTTAGGTAAGCCAATTTTAGAACACGCAGCTTCGGTAATAAAAGAAGACTGGCTACCGCTATCCAATAAAGCCCTTAATGTATATGATTTGTTGTTATTAATTACCTCAACAAAAGCCGTAGACAGAAGAGCTTGGTTTGAGGTCACAGACGACATGCTAACAACACCTGATGGATCCCTAACGTTGGTAGGGTCAGAAGAGGAAGGTAAGTTATTATGTTTAGGGACAATATTAGACGTTTCAGTATTATAAGTTTCTAGACGATTTTGTTCTGATTTAGACATTGGTGAATGTGATTGTGGTTGTATGCAATTAAGAGAAGTTTGTTTGTGTAAAAGTGAATTATGCTTTTTGTTACAAACGCGACATCCACCAAGTCGGCATTTAGGAGCCCAATGGCCACTACGAAGACAGTTGCCACAAATTCGCCACTCATATACTTTCGCAATCCTTTCATCCACAGGTAGTGATCGGAACTTTGAACATTCATAAAGTTTGTGATTTTGTTTACAGGATAGACAATTATAATTATTATTTGTGTAATTACTTGAATGAGGCGAAGAAGTTTTGTTATTAAATGAGTGTGGCGAAGAAGGTGAAGTTACAGTAAATGATTTAATAGAGTTATGACGTTTATCCGTTTTATTAGGTTTACTTGCATTTATTGTTTCTAAAACCATCGCACGCTGGCGAAGAAAATCAAAGAAGTCGGATAACGTCACATTGTCCCGGGTGCTCCTAAATTCCTCCCATTTTCTAGCAGTTACAGAGTCAAGTTTAGAGAAGGCCATGTATATAATGAGAGAATCCCAATAATTAGTGGGTTCTTCTAATGAATTAAGCGCACTTAAATTCTTGGAAATTGCATCTATTAAGTCACGTAAGCATTTTTCAGATTCTTTAATTATAGGCTCAATAGAAAATAAACCCTTGATGTGTTCGTTAATTAAAAGACGCTTGTTATTATATCTGTCGCAAAGAAGAGACCACGCGACTGAATAATTTGAAGATGACACGGTAACTGATTGAATTACAGCACTAGCGGAATCTACCAGATAACATTTTAAATAATGAAATTTACTTATATCGTCGATGGTATCGTTATTATGAATCAAAGACAAATACATGTCTCTAAATTCCAACCACTTACTTGGATCACCGTTAAATGGAGGAATCTTCAACGGTGGTAATTTTAAATTAATATGACGTTTAGAGTGGTCTGAATTACTTGCACACACAGACGCAAATTCTTGTTTAGATGAATTTTCAAACGACTGAATTAAGTCTTGTGCTCGTGAAATTAAACTAAAAAACCTATTTTCTATTTCCTCTCTTTCTGTCATTTGAATGTCATCATTTTTGTCTAAACATTCGATTTTAAGTTGTAATTCCTCGAAAGTATAAGACAAATCTTGAAACTTATTTAATCGCAAGCTTAATTCGTTACATTGATTTTTGTTTACTTGGCTTTCGAGAAGAGGCGTTAAATATTTTTCGAAGAGTGTTATTCGTGATTTAATACGTCCTCTTTGAGCAATTAGTTCTTTTAGTTCGGACATTTTGTAAGCGCAAACGATATATTACCACAGGTAGGAACAATGATTCAACCAACCTCAAACTCCCGTACAAACCGGGCGGGAAATAGAGAGCAACACGCAGCTAACGCCGCGGCGCCGCTCGCGATGCAGGTCGGCAGATAGAAGCGACAGATGTCGAGCACGGCGACCGATACGATGCAATTCTCACCGATTCACTCCCAACAAAGTCCTAGAAAGTTGGCAAATATGCTTTAAATAAATCGATAAATACCGTTTGCATGAACAAAAGGAATAATGAGGAAAGATTTGAAATAATATAACATTCTTTTTGAGACAAATGAAGTAAAAGTGAAAGATTCTTTGACACCAAAATATAGCTTATTTTAGGAAATATGTGGAAAAGTTATTGAAAATGTTGTATTTTATTTAATTGTTTTATGTATTAATGAGATTATAAAGAAAAGATGATTATAAATTATGCAATTTTATATCATGCACACATAAGAAATATTGACGTACCTACTAGAAATGTTATGGACGTATGTTAGCACAAAAACGAAGCAATTGAAGAGATAGGAATGGGCTATACTTCCCTCGGTTTCGGATTGTTTCACCTCTTATATATGTATATTCCTCCGGGATTTATGGCCTTCCAAAGATGTAATATTAGCGCCGTTTTACTTCCTTTATAATACGTCGATCACGTCAATCACGTCGAAGGGTCACCAAAAATATGTTGGGTATTTTAAATGAAATAAAGTAATATCTTGCCAACGATGTACTCAACATAGTAAATTACAGATTAACTTATAAAAATACATATTAGAGAAGAAATCTGCTTATAGATAGAAAAACGTTGCGTGTTCAATTTTGTATCGAGATGTAATTATAATGATCTTCTTTTGTTTTCTCCGAACAGTCTTGAAGAATTTTAAATTTAATATTTTTTCTTTTTATATTCGGCCATGTGTTGATTAGGCGCGAACAATTTGCAACTTGAAAAAATCATTTATCTCGAAATCACAGACAGAGTCTGTTTCAATGCCTGTTTCAAATAATATGTATAGATGTATAGATACGCAGTCGGATTTTTTGTGTATTTTTAATTATTTTTTTGTGCGTAATAGACCTATATTGACTCAGTTGAAAAAAATATTTTAGAACACGATTGTATCAGCCATCACCACGTTTTATGCTATACGCTTGCCCAAAATTCTTCTGTATTTTCACTGAGCGACTCAATTTCTTTTGTATTTCGTATTTAGAATACTATTTTCTATTTTTATTTTTAAACATTATATTACATTGGTAGAAAATGCAAAAAATTAGGAGAAACGGTCGGTATATCGAGATATCGGGAGACGATAACTAAAGTCAATCGATCTCCCGATAAATCGGGAACTTTTGCAACACTAGAAGTGAGCTCTCGGCAGTCTCGACTCTCGCAACTAGTTTTTTACCCCCTCACTCTCCCGACCTACCGGACCGCACGTCGCCTGATTCATTGAATGGTCTTACTATAGTGCAAGTAATACCATTTCGTTGAAAAAACAAATAAAATGTAAGTAAATCCGTAACCGAATTATAATATCGATGTACCAATGTACGCACCGATACGGCCATTCTGAATGAAGGTCGTCTTAACCTTAAAAACTAAACAAAATAACAATGTAACAACAAAACACTTCACATAAGAAAGGAAAAGTAGGGAGGCTCCTATCTTCAACCTATCCAGCACATAGTAGAGAGGTCCCTGTCAACCATCTACTTGTAAATCTTTATTTTTTGTTGACTACGCATCGGTGACACTTTTGGCGTTACTGATGTCAGGTCCATAGACGACGATGGCCACTGACCATGAGGTATTACTCGTTTGTCTGCTAGTTACATAAAATAATAAAAAATAAGTACCACCTATATATTAGGTAATAGGGCTACTTAAAATGAAAACGGAAAACAGCCAATCATTGTTAAGAAGCAAAATTATTGCAAATCATTCAAAAGCGGCGGACACCAGCAGTGCCAAATATATTATATTTTCTTATATCATTATCTTATCAAAATTTAAAGCAATGTATTATAGCTGATTATTTCTACTATCAACGGTATTGTTCTATCATTTTCATCCTACGGCTTATAGGGTACGGACACCATTAGAACTGCAACAAGAGTGTCAAAATTGTTACTTATAATTTTTATAATAGTTAATAAACGTAATCCTTACGTGGTACACAGCAACAATGAGTAGCCAAGCTTTAAAATTTCCCTTCGAGTTCCGATCTTTACAACCGGAGGAAACGGCCATACTGGACAAGAATTATGATGGCAAGTATAAATTATAATCAATGTACTTGTGATAGTTTTTTTAAGTAATTAATCAACAAACGAAGAAACGATCCACCAGATGGTAATTGGCCACCTTGGCCAGTAAGATCAGCTTATAACCAAAGACAATATAATTGGTGGGGACTTCAGAAATAAACCATTGTTACTGACCTCACTCTGCGACGGTCTCACGAAATCATGTCGTTGTAGATTTTATTATAGCCAACCACCCAGGTAAACTGCACTACACATGACGCAAGTACCGTTGGGATTAAACTTGGTAGAACAGAGCCCATGACGGACCTGGGTTTTCGCCTCGTCCAATGCTCAGGAGAGTTCTGCTTGAACTCCGCAACGAGGAGGAGAGGTTTGCTTGGACTCACTGATAGCATACCTAAGTACTTTTTTGTTTTGTACCTTCTTTGATAAAAATCTGACTGTATACAATGATGTTTAAAAAAATATAGATACGTTATGCCCTTACAAATAAACCACAATATCTGTTCCGAAAGGAGCTATAGCATACACACGTTTATCTTTTGTTTCACTACACCAATCAATCTACAATAATACATGAAGGCATTTTAACGTTGCATGTCAAATCTCAAGCATTTCTGACAACAACAAAAGCGTGTGTACCATATTGCATTGACAGAGTGACTACGAGCAGACGAGGTTAATTGCCTATTCTTATGATCTTCATCGTCGGCGCGCCAGTGACAATTCTTCTACGTCTTTTTTACATTATAATATCATTGACTGTATATTTCAGTTTCATTCGAGTATGTCCGTGTGGGACCCAAGGGATATTTACTCAGCGCCGACTATAAGGATGACGCTGAAAATATTTACAATTTGGAAATCAAATCGGATGACGTTATTGTATACAGTTTTCCACGATCAGGTAATTGAAGTTTAAAGTTTAAGCAGAAACAAAAATTCTGACAGGATACCCAAAGCATGTTTTCATGTTTTTCTATTAAATAGTTGAATTATAATAATATTTTAATTACAAAGATTAAATCATACAAAATAAGGTTTTAATGCTACGTGGTGCCGCAGAAACTGTATTTTAAGTTTTTAAAAACATCTGAGACACAGAAAATAGGTTTTAAAATTCTGAAAAAAGATATGTATTAGTTAAGTCGCTTTCAGTTACAAAATTTAATGGACTTCACTCGTTAAACAAAATCTCAAATTTACCCCATTTTAAATGTTATTTTCAATATTATCACTAAACTATAGACATTTTCCATTTTATTTTTGTACTAGATTAAAGACACTACATATTTCTAGGTAAATTTAAGGAAAGCAATCATGGCTAGGTTAGTTTGTCGATGAACTTACCCTACATTGCGCGTAGCCCTACACGCACTAGCCTAAAGTAGACAATCCCTATAATAAAAAACTGTAGGGATAATACCTTTTATTTCTTTAATCTGAGGGATAATATTATTATAATTTATTGTTTGGGTAAAATAAAATTTTCTGTGTAAAAAATTAATCAGATCAGAATCAGATTTTCAAAGTCCCAGATATAGAAACAGAGGTTTCATCAGTAAATGAAACATTTTTTAGGCACGACATGGACTCAAGAACTTGTGTGGTTAATAACGAAGGACCTGGATTACGAAGCTGCTGCTGCGACGCTTCTCAGTCAGAGATACACCTTTCTAGAGTAAGTTTCAGTAGATCTAAGGGTGAAATCTATAAAGCGCACTAAGACCATCTAGACTGGGGTCTGGGACTTTGCTCAGACAACAGTTAAAATGTACTATATGACTACACGAGTGACACTTTGTGAGTATGAAAAAACTAATAATCTTAAATTAAAATTTAAAAAACCCCCGGCAGTTTTATTTACACTAAACATAGCTAAGACTTAGAATTTAAACTAAAACACTCTCGATTAAGTCACCTTTCAGACAAAAAACTAGATTATAATCAACTCATCCGTTTGGGAGCTATGCCACAGACAGATATACATACATATATATAGACACACAGATACATAGATACACAGACGCGTCGAGCTTATAACACCCCACATTTTCGTCGGGGGTTAAAAAGTCATGTCAGGAGGATTTAATAATAAGAAAAAAATTAAAAAGTTTTGTAAAACGACTGAAGTCAAGGTTAAATTAAGACCATTATTTTTATTTGGATAATTTTAAATCCGACATAGTCTTAAACTACGACTGACTTTGATGACAAATATTTACAAGGTCTAGTTTTTTTTTAGGATTCCAACACTCTTTAACAAAAAAGCCGTTGATAAAATCGCTGAAATGAATAAATCCAAAGGTACAAAGATGGATGTTAATTTGATGAAGCAGTTCTACAAGCCTAGTTCCGAAGTATTTGCGAGCTGTCCGTCTCCGCGATATATCAAGACTCACTTGCCCCTTTCGTGTCTGCCTCCGACGACCATTGACACAGCCAAAGTAGTGTATGTTGCGAGGGATCCCCGCGACGCAGCCGTCTCTTTCTATCATCAACAGAAACTGTTCTCCTTTATAAATTACCAGGGAGATTTTAAAAATTACTGGAATTTATTCGTGAATAATCTTAGTAAGTATATCAAATTTAAATTAAATAGAGTATCTCAAAAAACGCGGTTGAGTTGGTGTGGATAGACCGCGTCTTTCGTTTGAAATATTCTTACTTTGTCTTCCGCACCCAGGGCTCACAGCACCTATGCCATTAGATACTATTAAGTTTTTCCAAGTATAAGTAGGTATATTATGCTCGTTTAAGATGTTATAAAATATAATTATAAACAAGATATTATTATTAAGGCATTAATATAACTTAAGTCATTAATTACTTTCTTAAAAAAATCTTTCGCTTGTGTACCTTGTTGTACCAATATTTTGTAAAGATTCGACTATAATATCGATGCATAGACACACAAAACTAATTTTATGTAATTTTGCAGTACTATGGACCCCATACTTTGAGCATTTAAAAGAAGCATGGGCACTACGGGATCATCCAAATATGCTATTTTTGTTCTACGAAGAGCTTTCTAAGGTAGGAATAAAAGTAAGATAAATAAGTAAGATAATTCCCAAATTGAAGAAATTATAGGTTAGGTACGCCATAGATGGTACACATTATTACGTTAGTTAATTCTTTCATTACTTTTGTGTAATTATGTATTGGAATTAAGATATATTATTTGAAATAACCGCTATAAAATATGAAAACATTAATTTTATATAGAGTCTGATAAAGTCGAGAGGCAAATATTGCGGGGAGGGAGCAAATTGAAGACTGGTTAGGTATTAGTCATTATAAAAAATAGGTAAATTTTACTTAAATATGTACATAACTATATGTATAATATTATATGACTTCGCAGGATTTACCGGCAACTGTGCGACGCGTAGCCGACTTTTTCGGCAAGCAATATTCTGAGGAGCAAATTGCCGGCCTCTCCGAGCATCTCAACATCAAAAACTTTAAAAAGAACAATTCGGTGAATGGAAGTGAATTGAAAGGAATAACGTCACCCGAGGAATCTTTCGTTCGAAGAGGTTTGTTTGTGGCTTCAATGTTTGATGTATAATATTCAGTTGAAAAAACTAGGCGAATATGTTTTGGATTCGTGTGGGATTTAATAATGTATCCAAGTATATTTTGCATTTCCTGTTGTTATTTAACTGTATGATTTTCATAATACGTACCTACTTGACCAACAACGGGTAAACATATTTTTTGATCAAAATTTCAGGCTCTATCGGAAGGCAACTATAAATATTCACCAATTTTCTTTCCTGCCATCATAAAAGCCCTTTCAGACCAAGACAAATTATGAGTGTCGTGTTATGTTGTGTTAGGTAAAGCCGGGGGCTGGCGTGAGTACTTCGATGAGGAGATGTCCCAGCAGGCGGAGCGGTGGATCGCCGACAACCTGCGCGATACAGACCTGCGCTTCCCGCACCTCAGCTAACACTACTGAATTATTTAATATTTAACTATGAACTTTTTCGACCTAATAAATCACATTTTAAAAATAGTTTCTTCTCAAATTTCACGTGACCGATCACTGTGGTATCGAAAGATTGGTAATTCATTGGCGCACCCATTTCCATAGATTTCATAAAAAAATCCTTCCTAAATTTCGCAAAAATTTTTGTAAGAACCGCCAAATAACTTGTTTTTTTTCAAATTACATTTTTAAATAACTACTTTGGTACCTCGAATTTTAGATAATTATACTTTTGGATAATTGTACTAATATAAGTACAAATAATTATTTAAACTAAATGATAAGACAACGGAGAAGCCCTCTTCTTTAAACATTGTACATCAAAACATACAAGGCTTATCCAGCAAAGAATTAGAAATAGAATTATTTATAAAATACTGTAATATACATGTTTTATGTATAACGGAACATTGGTTACCAAGCACTCAAAATCTTGTCAGTATAGGTAATTATAAATTGTCAAGTGCATTCTGTAGAGAGACTGCAATTCATGGTGGATCACTAATATTAGTGCACAACAATATGTCTTGTAAAGATCGTAAAGACATTGTTAGTCTTTCTATTGAGCGCACTATTGAACTGGCCTGTGTGGAACTGGAGCGGTTTGTTATAGTTTGCGCGTATCGACCCCCCTCTGGTGATTTTACTATTTTTGAAGATACATTGGAGGATGTACTTAAACGGTTATGTGTTTCTAGAAAAGAATTAGTGATATGTGGCGACTTCAACGTAGACATTTTATCAGATAGTACTATGGCTACTAGGCTACTAAGTTTGTTTAAATGCTTTAATTTAAATCCATTATTCAATGAGCCAACCAGAATAACTGAAACTACAGCTACTTGTTTAGATAATATCTTTTGCAATTGTGAGATTTTAAATAAAGAGATATTCAGTAAGTTGAAGTCAGACCACTGCGGACAAAAAATTTCGTTGTATAATTCAGTCACTAAGAAAAAACAAATAATAAAATGTAGACCAATAACTAAAAATAAGATTTCAACTTTTAAAGAAAAAATCCACTCGAAAATGCAAACGCAGTTAACATTACAACAAAGAGATCCAATAAAACTATATAACACATTGTCTAATAACATAAATAACGAATTTAATAAAATATTCAAGTTTAAGTATGTAGATCTAGCTAAAAATAGTAAATTTAGTGATTGGGCTACTGTAGGTATTTATAAAAGTAGGAACAGGATGTATGACCTTTACGCCGAGAAACAATACAATTTTTCTCCAACTTTCCAGGAGCACGTGAGAAATTATTCTAAAATATTTAAAATTGTTTGTATTCAGGCGAAATCAATGTACATAAAGAACAAAATTATTAATTCGGATAACAAGATAAAAACTACTTGGAATATAATTAACAGTGAGAACGGTAACGCAAAGTCCTGTGATTTCAATTACGAATTATTGATTAATAATAATATAATCAGTGCTGATAAAGACGTGGCAAGCGAATTTGAAAATCACTTCCGTAATATTCCTATAACATTAACCAGTTCACTAGCTTCTTCACCGACGGAAGCACTTTCTATATTAAAAAATCATATTAATGAATGTAATATTTTATTTGAATTTCAACATATAACCGCTAGAGACTTAATTAAGGCCTTTCAGTCTCTGAAGGTAAAGAATACGGGTGATTTGTGGGGCATCTCGGTGAAAATAATACAGCATATTATAGGTATTATAGCTCCATATTTGGTCGTAGTTTTTAATAAATGTATAGATCTAGGTATCTTTCCAGATCTTATGAAATGCAGCAAAATCATTCCACTTTTTAAAACAGGTGAAAAAACTGATCTTAATAACTATAGACCAGTTTCTGTTTTACCAACCCTTAGTAAAATTTTCGAAAAGATAATATTGAATCAAATGCTAACCCATTTCAACAATAATAAATTATTACATCCTGAGCAATACGGTTTCACTAAAGGCCGTAGTACAACCGATGCCGGGGCTAGGCTATTAAAGCATATATTTGAAGCATGGGAGGCGTCACATAATGCCATAGGAGTATTTTGTGACTTATCTAAGGCATTTGATTGTGTTGAGCACGAAACATTGCTGTTTAAACTTGGCCACTATGGTATAAAAAACAAGGCCCTTAGCTTGATCGCGTCTTATTTGAGTAATAGAATACAAAAAGTCAGCATAAACGATATTAAGTCATCGGGGTCACCGGCTGTGATGGGTGTACCGCAGGGCTCGATCTTGGGTCCGTTTCTTTTTCTGGTATACATTAACGATTTACCACATTATGTAAAGAACCAAGCGGATATTGTACTATTTGCTGATGATACATCACTAATATTTAAGTGTGAAAGGAATAAAGTAAATTTCGACGACGTAAATAGTGCTCTTTCGCATGTATCGCGTTGGTTCACTATCAATAATTTACTATTAAATGCAAAAAAAACGAAATGTATAGAGTTTGTGCTTCCTAATGTTAAAAAAGTCAGCAAATCTCTTAAACTAAATAACGAAACATTGCATATGGAGGAATCGACGGTCTTTTTAGGGGTGACCTTAGATAGTAAACTTCAATGGGGCCCACATATAACAAATCTCGCGACAAAACTCGGTAGGGCTGCTTTTGCTGTCAGGAAAATAAGGCAGTATACAGACGTCGAAACTGCTAGGATAGTCTATTTTGCTTATTTCCACAGTGTTATGTCTTATGCCATCTTGCTGTGGGGCAAAGCAGCCAATATAAAACAAATTTTCATACTCCAGAAACGGGCAGTTAGGGCTATTTATAAACTTAGGTCTCGGGAATCTTTGCGTGAAAAGTTCAAGGAAATAGGTATACTTACAGTAGCTTCCCAGTATATCTTTAACAATGTAGTTTTTATACGGAAGAATATAAACGCGTATAAACAAAATTTTGATATTAATAATCGCCATACGAAAAGAATGCATCAATTAGTTACGCCTTCGTTCCGCCTAAGTAAAGTGCAGCGATCTTTCATAGGGCTTGGTATACATTTTTATAATAAAATCCCAAAATTAATACGTGACTTGCCAATAGAAACTTTCAAAAAACGTGTAAAGACACAATTGTTAGGCAAGGGATATTATAGTGTAGACGAGTATTTAAATGACAAAGACGCATGGAAATGACCAGCTCTGCAACCAGTTCCGCTCAGAATAGTAAATACTTTTGTATTATTATCTTTTTTTGTAATATTTTTTAAAAGATGTGCTGAGGAGTTTCTTTAGGCTTTTCTTCTCCTCCACGATAAAGCACCTTCCGAAAAGCCAAAAAAATGACGTGCATAAGTGTATCAGTGATACCTATATGAATAAAATATTTTGACTTTGACTTTGACTTTGACTTTTATTTCATACCTGAATTGTACACCGAGCCCGATCTTTAGACACCTCGCGCGCCCCGATCGCGCGATCGGACGACTAAAACACAGAAAAAATACTCTTTGCTACTGAATGACTCTCTTGTGTAATACAAATTAAATTACTTATTATTGTGCTTTAACTTTATTTTCCTGATCGAAGCGTTCCTCGACAACAAGAGTAGGTACCTCTACCTATACTTAATCTGGCCATAAATTTTGTTACAATTAAAAATAAACAAAATATTACATTTGAATTTGGAATTTATCATTTTTATATGATTGTTCATTGAGTTTTCTCATTTTGGCGCCAATACATTGTACAATATTTTGCGATATTAAAATGGAGTGGGATGATAAAGAGAACCGAATCGCTGTGACTGCATTACACAAAGGAGTTAAGGAGCCAAATGCAATTTTTAAAACTCTCCATGAGCTTGGTATCAGTAAAATGTTTGTGTACCAGGCTATTAGGTAAGGTACAATGAGACCTAATCTGTTTGTGACAGAAAAAGATCTGGCCGTCCACGTAGTGTTCGTACGAAAAAAGTGGTCAAAGTAGTAAGGTAAGGAATTCGAAGAAATCCTGTCCGAAAGCAAAAGCTTTATGAGACAATGAGCAAGAGACGTAGAGACGTACTGGTCATTTCTTAACTGATATTTAAAAAAAGAATAGGGTGGTAAAATCGAAACAACTACTGGAACGGTACGCAAAGGGAGGTCACAGAAAAATTTTGTGTACCTACGGATGAGAAATTTTTTACAATTGAGCAACATTTTAACAAACAAAATGACCTAAGGAAGCTTGCTAATTAATCGACAGAGTACAACGTGGGCTGGGCACCACAGAACATCTAATAGTTAGAAGATGTTCTGTGGTGGGCACTATCCGATATTCAGTGATGCTTTGGTGGGGTATTAGCTATGAAGAAGTGACTGAGCCATACTTTTGTGAAAAAGGTATCAAAACATCGGCAAAAGTGTATCAAGATACCATTCTTGAGAAGGTAGTGAAGCCCCTTAACAACATAATGTTCAATAACCAAGAATGGTCCTTCCAGCAAGACTCGGTGCCGGGTCATAAAGCTCGGTCTACGCAGTCTTGGTTGGACACGAACGTTTCGCACTTCATCAGAGTGGCCGTCGTCTAGTCCCGATCTTAATTCGCTGGATTATGATTTATGGTCAGTTTTAGAGAGTACGCTTTGCTCTAAACGCTATGATAATTTGGAGTCCCGTACAATCCGTACGATTGGCAGTGGAGAATTTTCCCATGAAAAGAGTGCGTGCTTCTATTGATAACTGGCCTCAACGTTTAAAGGACTGTATTGCAGCCAATGGAGACCACTTTGAATATGATTTTATATTTTAAATGGTTTTATATTTATGTATTAAACTAAGACACTGTAAAATTATTTGCAATAGAATTTTTTTTTATTTTTTTCAGTATTTATGGCAAGACTATTGCTACTACGTGATAATAATAATACTACGTGATATTAGGAATTTATAACGCTCATCTTATATCCATTTTCCAGAAGCATTGTCGATATTTTTTTAGATTGTTTCCATCAAAGCCGTATGAGTGAATGGATGTAGGTATAGGGGATTAGGGAAGGATATGGCTCTGTAGGGATGGCTTAGAAAAAAAAATCTTTTACCGCGTACGAGTTAGGTATAATAGATGTAATGTGCTAAGTGATTAATTGGGGCATTATTTATAACGCCCGTGGAATATAAGTGTCTAAATTAATAATATCTTTGTCGATATAATAAAAATGAATTTTAGTATTTGTAGCCTTTGTAAGTATACAGAAACCTTAAAAATGGGTTCAGCTGATTTATTTGTTGATTGTTGTGATGATTCAAATGACTGGACTGAAGTAGTTTATAGTAAAATTCATAATATTTTTTTTGTGTTTAAACTGACATAAGTTGACTTTTTTGGACTGATAAGTAGGTATATTTAATAAAAAAATAAAAGTTGATCAACTGAAAAAGCCGTACAAGTTCGAAGGCCTGATGAAAGTGGGGCCAAAGGGGAAAAGTCCAAAACTCTAATTTATGGACTCCAACGCGAAATATTGCAAATCTAGATAACCAACCAAAGGTACGCGCTAGGTGAAGCGCACATAGCCCTGCGGGTTGACAACAGCGGGTGCGGTCGGTTTCCGTGCTTCAGAGGGCACGTAAACCCGTTGGTCCCTGTTGTTATCGTAAGATAACAGTCTTTAAGCCATTTCGAAGGACCTCGGGTGGCATGAAATCTTCCGAAACTTGAGTTGGCCAGTGCGCGTTCCATCATTTTGCACCGCACTGGACCAGCGTGGTGGAGTATACCCTAGGCCTCCTTAAGAGAAGAAACTCGTGCTTAGTAGTAACCCAGCCACCAGGTAGATACGTTTACTAATTTTATCTACACAAACAAACACATTATCTTCACTTCTTATCAATATAACTGTATTGACATACTTAGATCGCATATAAATAAGCGCACGAGTACACATAACTTCTCTTACACTTTACCAAATAAATAATTTATTTTCCCTGCAGTATGGATAAAGATAGTAGTATCGAATATCCTTTTGAATATCATGAACTAGGTACGGAAGTAACTGAAGAAATAAAGGGATATTTCAACCGTAAGTACCTATAACTTTGTACAGTTACTACCGACGAGTCTGGCGAATGGTGATCGTGTTTTTGTGACCCTTCTCGTTTCCATTATTGGTTGTACATGTACAAATCGAAGAGTAGAAGTCGACTATCCACCACCACAATTTGCTTTAAGTTAAACATACGAAACAGTCCTGAGCACTTCATCAGGATGGATATATAGGTGCTCCATTTTTTAAATATTGTAACATTATTTAAAATACAACCAGATGTTCCCATAATAAATTGAAAAACTATGGTAATTGCACGGCTGCCAGACTTAAAATTGTAGGTCCGTGGGTAATTGCTAATAAAACGAGATATCGTGAAATTTTTATTTTAGAAATTACACTGTTTGCTGTACTGTCACTCAGCCAGCACAATGGCTTCAAAATTTTTGTTTCCTTCTCTTTGTTTTATACTACATTTTTTTTAACGCTTACACTCATACATACCCCCGCAGTAGGTTTTTACCTGTGTCGCGGATGGCATGGACAACACTGAACACATATAACACATCACAACATGACCCGAGTACTTATTTATTTATTTAATCTTTATTGACCACAATACAGGAGGTACAAATGGCGAGCTTAATGCTTAATGCATTCTCTACCAGCTAACCATTAGGCCAAACAGAAACACACGATGAGCGGTATTAAGAGTATTATAAACAGAAAATAAAGAACATAAATAAAATTGTAAAAAATAAAAATACTACTAATAATACTACTAATACTTATCTGTCACATACCTAAACATCTGGCCCGGCCGGGAAATGGGAATCGGACTCCTCGAATCGCTTCCCTGCGAAGGTTTCTTATGAGTGACAAAACTTATAGGAGAATTTAGGTACACTTTATAAGCATAAAGGTATAACTGCTTGTTTTTATGAATTAGTGGGGCAGTTTTACAATAATTAATTAAATTGTGAACCTAAATGTGTATTAATATTTCCGTAATCGTGATTTATGCTTTCAGGAGATATTCTTACAAATTTCATTCGTCTCGGCTCGGCTGGATACTTCTTTTACAAGGAGTTTGCCAGCACTGCACTGGACGTGTATAACTTGCCTCTCAGACCCACTGACATTTTTGTGCTGTCCTACCCGAGATCAGGTTTGAGTTTTTTTTTCAAATGGCTCTCCTTACAGCTTCACGCGGATAGAGACGACGAGCGTGAAGTTTCACGTCTGATATCCTAATTTTATAGTATCAGCTGGTAAACGAACCGATTCACATGATGGGAACTTAAATTATAAGGATGGAAAGCGGTCATCGCTATCCGTGTACAGCCAACATAATCTAAAATTTTAACACAAAAAAAAAACCGACTTCAAATGAAGTACATCCTTTTCAATAAAAAAAGAATCATCGAAATCGGTTGGCGTGATGTTGCGTTCGTCCATTTGTCGCGCAAAAAATGGTTTTCTCATGGATGCCATTGTCAGATCTCGCTTAAATTTAAGTGCGACCACATAACAAGCAACAGCTTTTGATTAAAGAAAGAATCATCAAAATCGGTTCACCCAGTCGTTGGTCCCTCCTAGTAACCTCCTCCTTTTTTCAAGTCGGTTAAAAAAACAGACTCGTAGAATTGTATCTTTTATCAAACCTAATTAATAGTTAATTAAATTATGTCATTGCAGGTACGACATGGACTCAAGAATTGGTTTGGCTACTACAAAACGAATTAGACTTCAATGGAGCAACGGCTGTCCCGTTAAGGATCAGATTCCCCTTTTTAGAGTAAGTTATTTACCTTTTTCAGTTTTCCTATCTCTCCATTCATTAGCTTTAGAAATCCACTGCTGGGTATAGGCTCCACTAACTTGCACCACACTCACTTATTCTTCTTCAGGTCATCATTCCTGGTAGAGAGCGTCCATTTCTCCTTTTTCGGGTACGAGGTTAGAGAACCTTTCTTGCCCAATGGGTATCGATCTTTCGAAGTACGTGGTCATATCTAAGCTATGTCGGGTATCTTCGTGCGTCGGATTATCATCATTTCTGATGTGATCACGTATAGAAATACCGAGCAGTTCCAACAGCCCGCTGGACGACTTTGAGCAATAGCCCAATAAATATGTATAAGCACCAAGTCTCGGAGTTGTATGTCATGATCACCTTGAACGTTAGACAATGGGATATCTTGGACGGCAATCGGGCAATAAATTTTGTTTGTTAATACAAAATTATAAACTTGGCAGGTCTGAGGGATTTTCAAAAATAAAGTTTCCAGCAAAGAGATTGGAGTTTCAAGAGAAGATAACTTGTATTGATATAGGCAGTATAAAAGAATTACCATCTCCACGTTACATCAAGAGCCACATGCCGTTGTCTCTTCTGCCACCGTCCCTTCTAGAAACTTCTAAGGTGTGTGTGTGTTATGTTAACTGTTAACTGCGACTCAATATTAAGATGCCTAACTGCCTACTACAGAAAGGGACTATAGTGGGATTATAGTACAGGCACAGACAGAATCCTATCCTAATAATATTATAAATGTGACAGTTTGTGAAGATGTTTGGATGTTTAGATGTGTGGATGTTTGTTACTCAATCACGCCACGAAAATTTGGAATGATATAGCTTATACTCTGGATTAACACATAGGCTACTTTTTATCCCGGATAAGTTCAGGGATACCGCGGGATTTTTAAAAAATCGATCTCTACCGCGGGCGAAGCCGTATCGGTTCCGTATAGGTTCTGTTCCACTAATAAATTGATTTAATTTATAGGATTTATTTTCGATAGATGTGTGTGTGTGTTTGTGTGTGTGTGTGTGTGTGTGTGCGTTTGTGTAAGTATTATTACATTTTACAGGTGGTGTACGTAGCTCGCGATCCTCGAGATGTGGCCTTCTCAAACTATCATCAGTTAAAATTTAATCAATTTATTCCAGAACACGGTGAATTCAAAGAATTCTGGAGTTTTTTCGTTCAAAGCAAGGGTGAGCTTAAATCAGTTTTAAAAGGATGTACCTAAAACGATGTGATAAAATTAATTTAAGTGCTAAAAAAGGAATTACTCATAATTAAACCGAAACTAAATTAAATTTTACTAATATTATTTATTTTATTTTATTTTCCCAAAGTTAAATAAATAAATGACTATAGGTACGTCGCTTTTCACATTAGACCAACCAAGAACAGAAGTTCTCTGTTTGCTAAGTTGAGTGTTCTCGCGAAGCCATAATGACTGTTAATTTCCACAGTTCGCTGGACACCTTACTTTGACCACCTAAAGGAGGCTTGGCGTCAGCGCAACCACCCAAATATGACATTTATATTTTACGAGGAACTTAAAAAGGTTTGTCCAAAAAGCACATACAGAATGCAAATTAATGAAAAAAAATCTAACCAATACTTGTAGTTAATTTAGACTTCTACTATTTTTCATTCCTTTGTAAGTGAGACATAATAATATGTTTTTTTTAATCTGTTTTGGAGCTTAACTCCTTTTGAATCGATTTTCATATTCAAAGCCAGGGTATGAAAATTTATGAGCAGTAAAATCAAACTTTCTCCGTGACGTTATACGTTATGTTTGTAATTTGTAACTGATCAGTAACAACGCCATACAGATTCTGATTTGTCAATCGCAAACTAGATGGCGTTGTAATATACTTGTTACTGATTTGACGATTGCAAACTAGATGGCGTTAAACTCCAGTCGTGCGTCAAAGCTGACACACACTTTTTTTGAAACTTGATATCAAGCCTCCGCCCATTTCTGGCAGCCGGACAGTAGGTGTTGTAACTTTTAGGTAGGTACAATATTATCTATTATTTATACTACTATTATATTTGTTTTCTCTGTAGGATCTACCTAAATTAGCGCGACGACTCGCCAAGTTCTTCGGCAAGGAGTACTCGGACGAGCAAATTGAGGCTCTCTGCAATCACCTCAACTTCGATAACTTCAAAAACAATACTTCAGTCAACATGGAGTATGCTCAGTCAGAAAAGGGATCCTTCATAAGAAAAGGTTAATAAATATAGCGTGTTCCAAAAATTTCGCAACATCTTAACTTGCTGCCATAACAGTGGTAAAGTGTTCCGACAAAAAAAAAACACTGCCAGCAGTTAGATCATGGAGGAATGGAGGATAGAGGTAAGTTAGCAGTTTGTAAAAAATAGCAGGAGCGTCAATTTGGTAAACATTGCCAATTTATCAAATGACCATTATAGTAACTAAAAGTAAAGTTACTGTACCTAAAAAAAATTATTTATGCTTAGTTTAGGGCATAATACGAAAAAGGTGTCAATCGTTGGGGGTGTAAACTTTAGTAGACTTTCCCCTATGTTCAATATGTGATAGACGTAACATTAATTAGTGAAAATTTAAATGTATAATTTATTATATATTTAAATTTTCACTAATTAATGTTACGATATTTATTATTTATATTTTATTATTGAAGTATAATGTACTAAATCACGAACAAAATTTGTGTCATGCCGGTAGGTTCTATTTTCAAAATTGAGCCCCCGTTCTCGTTTCAAAATCGAACGAATCCATTAAAAATTGAAGCCCATTGACGCCAATTCATTGAGACAAACATCGTATTTGTGGTGTCGGATATAGAACCGCTAGTAATCATACTTAAATGTAATTTTTTTTCGTCCACCTCAGGTAAGTCCGGCGGCTGGCGGGAACACTTCGACGCCGAGATGTCCCAGCAGGCGGACATCTGGATCGCCGACAACCTGCGGGACACCGACCTGCGATTCCCGAGCATGTCCTGAATGTACAGATTATTATATTATTATCAACTAGGAAATCGCCCTCGCTTCGCTACGGGAAATATAGTGAAAAAATATATATATAATATAGCCTATCTCACCCGCGGATAGTGTAGCTTCCCAACAGTGAAAAAAATTTTCAAATCGGTTCGGTAATTTCGGAGCCTATTCAATGCAAACAAACAATCAAATCTATCCTCTTTATAATATGTATCAGGTTTTCCAACAAAGCGGAAATAAATAAATAGAATTTTATAAATTACTAGTTTAATTGTCATTTTTTTAAACTGAGTTTATCCGACTTCAAAAATATAATTTACACAAGTACATAATGGCAATAAAATGTTCCGTATTCAAAACAGAACCCTTAATTTAGTTTCTTCATGTGCTTTGATACGTCTATCCTCCCGTTCGTCTGTGCGTCCGTCCGACTATCTGCTTGACCGTCAAAAATGTTGAAGATTTCTAAAGACTACTTTTCTATTTAGGAATTCTTTTTGCGAAATATTAAACTTTAAAGTGCTAAATTTTGGGAAGAGTCGAGAGCCTAATTGCCAGTAAAATGTTGGCCTTGGACGTCTGAAAAAAATTACGATAGTATCATTGAAATATAATGTCATAGAACAGACATCTCGAACAAAATGTGTGTCCCGCCCGGGAGGTTCGATTTTCAAAATTGAGCCCCCGTTCTCCTTTCAAAATCGAACGAATCTATTGAAGATTGAAGCCACGTGGCGCCAATGCATTGGGACATACATGGTGTTCGCGTTAATACTTCAATGAATAGTATAATGTAGTTACATAACGACTTTAAAATAAAAACTTATCACAGATAGAGACAAGTAATTAATAGTCGATCAACTTATAACTACGGAACTCTACGTTGCACGAATATTTTTTTCATATTATGGTAACCTAAGATATTTGTAACTACATATTATTAAGACAGGTTAATTAAGTTATAACAAAAATATGATCAATTGTGACCACAGAAACTGACGAAGCAATCTTTGCAGGATTTCTGATTCAACACCATCAAATCGCATTGTCAAAACAAAGGCTTGTTCAGTTTCAGGTATCTACCTACTTCAAAAATCTTGACGTTTGCTATAGCAAGCCTTATTCATTAGTATTACATAAAAGTATCAAGTATACATTGATTACCGGTTAGATAATCGCAGTAATTCGATAAGCAGATTCAATATCCAAGCTGTCAACCTAGCCGACTGATCTAGATATTTTATGGCGATAATGATAAGATAATGCATCGGCAATTGCAATATATTTTAACTTTATTATCATTTTAAATTCAAGATTACCTGAAAAATATCTCTGTATTTTCAAATAAATATAATAATTTTTAAACTGTTCTTTTCATAGTTTTGACCAAGATTATTTTCAGTTAAACTTAAATCGAATATTATTGGAACGAAGTTCCTTATCGCGCGTTGTGAAAGGGGGCTAGACGGAAAATTACGACACTTTTTGATTCTTATGAATGACGACACTTTTTTTGAAGTGATTCAGAGAGGTTTACAGAGATGGCACTGCGCTGACAACTTTCTGAATCACGCTAGCGTGATTCAGAAAGTTTTACAGAGATGACGCTGTACAACAAAACAATACTTAATCGAAAGGAACTTCGTTCCATCCGGGTGTCCCTTGACACCTCTCATGTTTTTATATTATAAAATTGAGACGTTAGCCTTTTTTGTTTAAAGTAGCCTTTAAAATGTTGCTCTATAGCCTCCTCTACCTTCTAGTGCAAGTCTTATTAAAATCGGTTTAGCCTGTCCAGAGATTAGCCCGGACTAACAGAAAGACAGACAAACAGCCAAAGATTTAAAAAAGGTTTGTGTTTTAGTATTGTGTAAATAAGTAACTATATTATATAAGCATTTGAAGCGTTAGGTAAGTCACTAATATTACGTTTATTTATTTATTTATTTATGTATACTTTATTGACCACAATATAAAATATTGAAGTACAAATGGCGAGCTTAATGCTATTGCATTAAGCAATATAAGTATTTATTTTGTAAAGTACATGTATGTACATGTGTGTACATGTATGTACAACCTAAAGACTACTTTACAACCCTCAACTACTTTATAAGCTTGAGTTAGCCCTTAAAGTCTAAATAAACTACTTCTTGTATCCCGGCTGGGGACTTGACAGCTGGTGGTTTCATATTGTCTTCTCTCTTCATCCCTGGCCAGCAAAGCATCGGCGATATCTAAGGTACTCGTACAATGTCGGTGACAACTTCATCATCAGCTGACCATCGGTAATCAACTGGCGGTTTGTAACATAAAACAAATATGGCCTGAAACAATCAAGTGTGTAAGCATCCATAGATATATATATTACTAGGAAATCGCCCTCGCTTTGCTTCAGGAAAAAATGTAAAAAATTATAATATAGCCTATGTCACCCGGGGATAGTGTAGCTTCCCAACAGTGAAATAATTTTTCAAATCGGTTCAGTAGTTTCGGAGCCTATTCAATGCAAACAATCAAATCTTTCCTCTTTATAATATTAGTATACGTATAGATTAGCCAGTATTCATATTTTGTAATATTATAGCTGAAAGATTAAAACAACCGACTCAATTACTTTTACCGTTGGAACGTATTTAAAAAAAAAGTTAGATTATATTTGTATAATGATAATTGATAACTTTCAAACGATACGCGCAACTCTGATGATTTTTATGGAAAAGTTTTACGTCGGTTTTATCAACCGAAAGATAATAATTTTTAGATAAACTATTTGAAGGATAATTTAGTTGGTGTTTCATTGTTGGCGTTTACCTACAACTTATATTACGATGGAGAATATTGAATATCCCTTTGAATATCATGAATTAAATCCCGATGAAACGGAGGAATTAAGAAATTTTTTCAAGCGTAAGTTAAACAGTGAAATAATAATGTGAAAATATAACAAAGTGAAATAAGAATAACATTGGAAGTGTTATATACATTTTTTTAAAGTGGTTTAGTTATTTGAACATTATCTTTTATTTTTTAGGTGACATTTTTACAAATTATATCCGCCTTGGCCCAAATGGACACTTTTTCTATAAAGAGTTTGGTGGCGTGGCTGTAGAGACTTACAACATGCCACTGAAACCCAGTGACGTTTTTGTCGTGTCTTTCCCAAGATCAGGTTTGGAATATTCGTATTTTTAATACACCTACCTAATTAATTTACCATAGACACTTTAGAATATAACTGAATCTATTGGTTTAATATTATAAATGTGAAAGGTTGTGAGTATGTATGGATATGTTTGTTACTCTTTCACTCAAAAACTACGTAACAGATTTTCATGAAGCATAGGTACAGGTAAGCCATGATGAAACGTTCTCAAAGTCACAAACGTTCATATTTATAACATTAGGGAACATACCAAAACCACGTGACCCATTTAGGGGGGGGGGGGGGAGGGGGGTCTTCAAAACACCACGATTGGTCACAGAGGAGAGGCGGGGTTTAGGTTTTCGTCACGTAGTCAAAATTTTAGCAACCATTGCGCCACACAAGTCAATCTAAGCAAAATTATAATTTTTTAACTCTGTTTTTGCAAAAAAATATTGATAACCATGTTTATGAATTACCACGTGAAAACTAGGGGGGTGGGGGTGGGTCTTCTCATATACTACGGATGGTCACAAAGGGGGGGGGAAGGGGCAAAAAGTTGGAAAAAATGGGTCACGTGGTTTTGGTATGTTCCCTTAGTTGAATTTCAACGCAAACTCTATCACGACTGTGTACTTATGTACCTACTACAGTTACACAAGTTAGCGAAAATAGTATTAATTTTAGCTTACCTACGGAACCTCATCCCGTGCTTACTACGCGTGGCCTGTCATCACATGCCCGGTTTTTATTTTAAATGATGAAAGTGGAAAATTAATGAAGCCTATTTATACTCTTTTTCTGCTTTGTACCTGCATAATTGCACAGAACGCATCCAGTGGTAGCATAAAATATATACATTTTAACCACGCCTAAACATGGTAATTATTAATAAAAATGGTAATAAACATTAATAAACATGGTAAATTATTAGTAAAAATTAATATATATGGTAAGCAGCTTACATACTCGTAAATCGGTACCTATAAGTAAATCAAGTTGAAAATTGTTGCAGGAACTACGTGGAGCCAGGAGTTGGTATGGTTACTAAAAAATAACCTGGATTTCGAGGCTGCAAAAGCAACGAAACTAGTGACTAGATTTCCTTTTATAGAGTAAGTAGGTGGAGGAGAAACATCACATTCTGTCATCATCACAACCCATGTTTGTCAATCCCAATGGGACCTTAGGTCATTGATTGTTCACCGTGCTGGACGTGACTCGTTTAATCACTTTATCAAGCTACTTAAATAATATAATCATCTACTTCTATCGAGAGTTTTTTTACGTAAATAGCCGACAATCAAGCCACGTGATGGTAAGCGGTGTCCGTTACCGTCGCCAACACCGATGCCAAAGCCAAGACAGTGGAAGTGTGTCAAATAATCTATTATTTTCATAGTGTGATCAATAAATTGACGACCCGTGTGGCGCAATGGTTACCATACCGGATCGCCGCGCCAAGGGTCCTGGGTTCGATTTCCAGCGAGGCGGAAATTTGAATGATGAGTTTAAATTTCTGTTCTCGGTCTGGGTGTGAATGTCCTTGTCTTGTATGTTGTCCATGGCACCCACGACACAGGGAATCCTAGTGTGGGGATATGAGTGTGAAGCGTTATTTATTTATTTATTATTTATAAATTAAGCGGATGTACATAATTGAAATTCATTACAATTTTTTTAATTCGACGTCCAACAGATCAGCTGGGTTTTTGAATCTGAACTTTCCGAAAGAGACGTTAGAGTTCAAGAAGCACGTGTTCCCGCTGAGTCCCAAGGACATCAGCCAGCTGCCGGAGCCGCGCTTCATCAAGAGCCACATGCCGCTGTCGTTGCTGCCGCCCTCGCTCCTCGACACTGCCAAAGTAATAATAATATTATGCATACTGTTTTATGACTATAGTACTAGTGCATTCGTTGACAAGGCGAAGCATATTGCGCGCTCACTTGCACTTACCACTTAGGCGCAATAAGTTTCGCCCTGCTCCATTGAAGTATTATTACTAGCGTATAGAACCGACACCGCGAACATCATGTATGTCCCAATGTATCGGCGCTACGTGGCTTCAATCTTCAATGGATTCGTTTGATTTTGAAAGGAGAACGGGGGCTCAATTTTGAAAATGGAACCTCCCGGCGGGACACATTTTGTTCGAGATGTCTGTTCTATGACATACTTCAATGCCCTGCTCGCACTTTTTCGTCAATGATAATAGTTATTTATTTTACAGTACTTAATTGAGAAACTATTACAGTGCATTGTAATGAGTAATGACTATGCAATGTCGCAAGATAATATGTCCAGTCTCTGGATGTCGAACATACTTACGTTAACATTTTGGAATAAGAATACTGTAAAGTTTACATAAAACGTTAATACCCAATATATTATAATAATAAATACCTTAGCCACAACCAAGATACATATTTATATAATATAGAATACAATTGTCATAATTACAGGTGGTGTACGTGGCACGCAATCCCCTAGATGTGGTCGTATCAAATTTCTTTCATATGAAATCCACCGAGGTCCTCCCAAAGGACAGAGAATTTAAACCATATTGGAATTTCTTCATGCAAAGTAAAAGTAAGTTTAATTTAATGTAGGTAAAAATAGTAGATAGATAGATATTGTCATAAAGAATAATAATAATAATAATAACCCCCCCGGGGGATCACCTTGTCGTGGTGGGGGGGCTTACGGGGAAGGGATATGCTGCATATAGCGCAACTCATATTTAGTTGTACATAAACATCTGTACAACCCTTCCCCAACGAACGATCCCAAACCAAACATCCTCATAAATCTAACTCCACGTCCGGTTTGAATATCTGTAACCACGTGAGGAGAAGACCTTGGTAGCTTATCAGCTACTTACTCATTCAAGGCAAACGGAGCTATAGTAAATCAAAATTGTGATGCGTTTAAGAAGCGGTAATAAACTACCCCAGGCGGGTACCGGAGCGACACGCGATGGAGAATCCCGTCTCTTGCCTACGGGCTCGAGCTGTCCCACGTATTCTGGGGGGGACACCGTATCACAATCTTCTGCCCAGTTTAGAACTGCTGCAGACAGTCATCATCATCATCCCTCAACATCAGTTCGTAGTTCATCGTCATCTAGTATATTTCCATCTGTTCCATCCACTAATTCATATTCCCGTTCATCACCTCATTCAAACTCATCAACTAATAGTAGGCTACCGGAGGATGTTGTGCAAGTAACTGACCCAGTTATTTCACTTGCACCCACCACCGCCAGTCAAAATAAGCGTAGAAAATGGAGTAAAGAAATGAATGAATTCATACTACGCACTTACTATCAGCTTACCTTAATGGAAACTGACACAAATGGATATTTACCCTCACTTCACACTAAGTTCATAGAGAAATTCCCAGAAATGCATACGATTAGTCGACAGAGAATAGGTGATCAGAGAAGAGCAATAGTAAATAAAAAACTTCTTACACAAAAAACTATAGACACCATCCATAGGGAAGTTAGTGAAGAAATAAAAGAAATGCAGACAAACTTAGAAGAACAAAACGCAGTTACACCGGAAAATTTAAATTATACAGTATCTCCCACACAGTCCAAGGATATGTTAGTAGCCACAAACACACAGAAACCTAAAACTGTTCAACGAATGCGCTGGACCAAGGAACACAACGAGGCAATCATGAGAGCGTACTACAAAATAACATTTCTTGAAGAAAATATATCAGCTTACAGAGGACTACTTCATCAAGCTTTCATCACCACATTCCCTAACTTACAACATATATCGGAACAAAGAGTAGCTGACCAAAGACGCTTAATTATACATAATAAATATTTATCAGAAGAAAGATTGCAAGACATTAAGAGAGAAGTTACAATAAAACTATTGCCACAAACTAGAAATGACACACAAACGCACTATAACACTTCCTCACTAGACATTTCTTCAACCAACCAATTAACTTTGACTTCTAATCGTAACACAATTGACTCTGAAACATGCACCTACACTAATAATTTTGATATAGAACAATCTTTTAAAAAAGCTTATGACTATTTCAAAAATATTAATCCGACACAGAGACCTTATATTCCTAAACAAAAACCTTCTAAAAGACTAGGCACAATAGTAACTTATATAAATGAGAATATCCTTCCTAAATACTTACATAGTAATACAGAGTTTAATGATTTTCAATCTGTATTGTATTCTGCAGCATGGACAGCGGCAAAGAACAACGGATCCAAAATAGAAATACCACCAAGAATAGACGCTGACTTTAGGTATAAGAAAAAGAAACCAAAGTGGCAAATAAGGTTGGAACGTAGAATAGATGATCTCAGAGTGCACATAGGTCGATTAACACAATATATAAAAGGAAATAGAAACGATAGGTTAGTAAAACAAATAAATTTCATTCAAAAACATTACAAGATACACTCAACTTATGAAAATCCAAACACACACTTCTCAGAGTTTTTAGATACTCTAAAACAAAAACTTACCACTTACAGCAATAGATTGAAAAGGTATAAGACTTGCACATTACGTAAAAAACAAAATAGCCATTTCAAATCAAATGAAAAGCAGTTTTACCGCCAAATAGGGGCCGACACTATACATAGTAATCAAACCGACCAGTTAGACCAACACATTTTGGAGGTCACCGTACAACCTAATCTTCAAAATAGTAGTTCACCATCAGCTGAGGAACTACGTGCCTTTTGGGCAAATATTTGGGAAAGATCAGTCCAACACAACAAAGAGGCTGATTGGATCCAAAAAGAGCAAAACAGCTATTTTAATACTGATCCTATGGATTTTCAATGCATACCCGTTGAAGTATTCCATAATGTCATAAAAAGGCTGCACAACTGGAAGTCCCCCGGTTCAGATAACATCCACAATTTCTGGTATAAAAAATTCACACATATTCACTCGTTTATATATAACTTTATCAATAAATTCATTAAGACGCCAGAAACATTACCTGACTATATTACTGAAGGAACTACATATATGCTACCAAAAGATTTAAATTGTTTATCTAACCCATCAAAATATAGACCAATAACATGCCTCCAAACATTCTACAAAATACTTACATCCTGTTTGACAGAAGTAATATACAAACACATAGACAAGAATAATATATTATCCGAGGAACAGAAAGGTTGCCGAAAATATAGTTATGGTTGCAAGGAACAACTTATAATAGATGCAGTAATACTTAAGCAGACTCAGCAAAAAAGGTCAGATCTATATTCCATGTACATAGACTTTAAAAAAGCATTTGATTCTGTGCCTCATACTTGGTTACTTCAAATCCTAGATATTTATCGTGTACACCCCCAAATAATTTCATTTTTAAAAAACACAATGACTAAGTGGACGACAAGATTGAGATTGAACACCGAAACAAATGCAATTGAAACACAACCTATCAATATACGACGAGGTATATTTCAAGGCGACGCTCTAAGCCCGCTCTGGTTTTGCCTTGCGTTGAATCCACTATCTAATTTGCTGAATTTATCAAATGCAGGATATAATTTAAAATACAACTCCACTACTAACTTACAGACTGACAATTTAGTACATAAAATAAACCATCTCTTATATATGGATGACATAAAACTTTATGCGTCAACGGAAGATCAATTACTGCAACTAGTTCAACTTACAGAGATTTTCTCACAGGACATTTGTATGGAGTTCGGGATTGACAAATGTAAAATCAATTCAATAAAGGCAGGACAACCCTATGAACACCAATATTCTATGCAATGTGGGGAAACAGTAACGGCATTAACTGAGAATGAAGTGTACAAGTACCTAGGATGTAGTCAGGCTCAACATATACAACACAAAGACATTAAAACCTCCCTGATTAGACACTTTAAGTACAGATTAAATACAATATTAAAAAGTCACTTGTATGCTAAAAATACTTTTAAAGCAATAAACACATACGTAATCCCCGTTTTAACTTACTCTTTTGGAATTATTAACTGGAATAAAACAGATTTAAAAACCCTACAAAGAATTATAAACACCACTATGACCCGACACAGAAAACATCATCCTAGATCATCGATTATACGAATGACTTTACCTCGCATTGATGGAGGCAGAGGACTAATCGATATTTCAAACCTACACAACAAACAGGTCACAAGTTTACGTGCTTACTTCCATAGCAAAGCTCCATCTTCCATTCTACATAAAGCAATAGTCCAAAATGATAAAAAACTTACTCCACTGAATTTGTCAGATGAAACTCGACAAAAAAATGAAATACAGATCGACAGACAGACTAAACTTAATGAATGGACCCTAAAAGCTCTACATGGACGACATCTTCATGACTTGAACCAAGACACCGTCGATAAAGTAGCATCGAACGCATGGCTCAAGCGTGGAGAATTGTACCCCGAGACGGAAGGTTTCATGCTTGCAATTCAGGATCAGGTAATCGAGACAAAAAACTATAAAAAGCACATAATGAAATTACCACAATCATCCAACGATTCCTGCCGAAAATGCAAAACTTCATCGGAAACAATCCAACATATAACGGGTGCATGTAAAGCAATAGTGCAATCTGACTACAAACACCGACACGATCAAGTAGCAACAATTATCCACCAATATCTCGCATTCAAATACAAACTTATACAGGAAAAAATTGCATATTACAAATACACCCCTCAGACTGTAATAGACACAACAAATTATAAACTCTATTGGGACAGAACCATACTGACAGACAAGACAATTCATTACAATCGTCCAGATATAACCCTACACGATAAGAAAAACCAAATAGTATACTTGATAGATATAGCAATCCCTAACACACATAACCTTACAACAACACACACTGAAAAACTAAACAAATACACCGATCTAGCCATAGAATTAAAAACACAGTGGAAGGTAAAGACAGTCAAGACGATACCTATCATTATATCATCTACCGGAATCATACCTTACACACTACACACAAGCCTTAAACTCTTAGACATTCAACCGCTCACTTACATCACCTTACAGAAAGCAGTCATACTTAATACGTGCAGAATAGTCAGGAAATTTTTTGCCACAGATAATACCACATCGGCTCTCGTGCTTGGTTAAGGCCCGCACGAGAGTTTGAAATTTACCCTTACGAGGAGACAATTAATGTTTATAAAACAATAATAATAATAATGAGAGCAATAATTTAATAAAAATAACGCTCATAGCCCCATACTAGGATTCCGTGTGTCTCGAGCTCGTGGGTGCCACGGACAACACAAAAAGACAATAAAATAGATACTTATTACATACTGATATTTCGGAACTGGATACACAGAGCCGGCGTTGGGGCGACGGCCTAGGGCGCCAAATTTGGAGGGGCGCCACACTTGGAGTGAGAAGGAAAAAAGAAAAATAAAATTCTTAATAATTCATTAATTGGTTCAGCAAAAAATTTTTCAACACAAAAGGATCGATTTTATTTTCTTATGTGGGCGCCACATTATACTTGCCCAGGGCGTCAGTGGCTCTAACGCCGGCAATGTGAATACATCCACTCGACTAATGAAATGAATATCAAAGAGTTTCATTTCAGAGTTAATAATTAGGAGACACTGACGTACTGAAAAAATTATTTTCAGCTCTTTGGAGCCCTTACTTCGCGCATGTAAAAGAAGCTTGGGAGCAGCGAAATCATCCAAATATGATTTTCTTGTTCTACGAGGATTTAGCCAAGGTAGTTATTATTTGTCGTGAATAATAATAAGATACTTACTACCAATTGGAATAAATAGTTAAATAAATAACCGTCATTTTGTTTAGGTTGTCTGGAAGAAATTGCTGATTAGCAATAAGACCGCCGATTGTTTTCTTATTTTTATATCTTTTAATTGTGTTGAAATTGGTGAACAATAAAGAATATTTGTATTGTATGTTAAATACTCCTATAATAATAGGCGTAATAATAGATTGATAATAATATTATGAATGACGTCATCGAAAAGAAGGTAACTTGTAGTACTACAGCTTTGTTTTAGTTCCTGTAGGTACTAATACCACAGAATAACCGTAATATTTTACGGCCACGGGTGTCTAAACTAAGGCCAGGAGCCCACAGCCCTGCGACTGTTGCAAAATAACGTCATCGCAAACGAAACTAAACTTAATAAATATCTCAGAAACTATTCAAGATATCAAAAAATATTTTTACAGTTGTATAATAGAGGATATCGTAAACTCAAAAAAAAATACAAAAAGAAGCCCTACATACGAAGCAAGAGTCGACTTTCCCTTCTAAACTTTATGTAGGTACTTGCTCCTTGTAGGACCTACCAGCAGCAGCGAACCGTCTAGCCAAGTTCCTCGAGGTCGAATACACCGACGAGCAATACGAAGCGCTCTACAAACACCTCAACTTCCGGAACTTCAAAAATAACGCATCTGTCCTCATCCAATCGCGGAAGGACACGGGAGACGAAGGAGACACCTTTATCAGAAGTGGTAAGTTTAAACTATTCATAGTTACTTTAAGAAGCTAAGATAAATAAATATTAATTTTAGAAATTAACACAATCGGTCTTATTCATAAAAATATAAAGCAGGATTATAAGGAAGTGATTGAAAAACAGTAACCATTCATAAATGTTCAATAGTGTCAAACTTTATAGAAGGCTTATTTGTACTTTGAAGACTCCTTCTATAGCGAGTTACAAACTTACAACGTAACAAACCTTCATTAAGAGATTTTTACGAATAAGATCGATTGTCTATATATCTATAATTAACATTAACGTATCTTAATTACGTTTTTAAACAATTTTCGGTTTGAGCTGTGGTGGGTGGGAAGAAAAGTTTATTGTTTAGTGTTGGATTCTCAGCCATTGAAGTAATCAGAACAGACATCGCGAACAAAGAGACTATTTTCAAAATCAAGCTCCTGTTCCTTTTTCAAAATCAACTGAATCCCCTCAAAACTGTAGGCAATTGGCTAGAGTTCATTGCGCAAATATCGGGTTTGCGATGTCGGTTCTATACCTATGCTGGTAATAAATAGTTAGTTCAATGATCTCAGCAAGGAGAATGATGAGATTGAATTTCTTTCTCGGTCTAGGTGTTTGTTCTTGTCATTGTCCATGGCACCCGTGAGTGCGATACAGGGAATCCTAGTATGGGTAATAAAATGCATACAATTGTATGAGTATTTTAAAAATAAATAAAATTATTTTCATGTCAGGTAAGTCAGGCGGCTGGCGGGAACACTTCGACGCCGAGATGTCCCAGCAGGCGGAGACCTGGATCGCCGACAACCTGCGGGACACCGATCTGCGATTCCCGGACTGAATACCTATTTTCATTTAATTATAATGTTCATAAGGATAATATGTTTTTTTTTTTTGCTTAATTTTTGTACTGAAAATATAAAGAACATAACTAAAATTCAGAACCAACAAACGTAACGTACCTAATTATTATGCGACAGTAACAATTCATTATGTTTGGTTTCTGGGTTTAAGGGCTTCTATTCAGCCTTGCCTTCGGGCCCTTCGGCGCTTGCCTTGAGTTCGACGCAAACTATCACGGAACCGGGAACACCCTTCTAAACACAAGGACTGAGCAATGGCACCAGGTTCCGAAACATTTCTAATGTTTTGGGGGTTGTTGGAGTTGAGAAACTCCGATTTACTTACTTATGAAATAAAAAATAAAAATGGATTATTTTTATGCACTGAGATCATACTTACTGAGATACATTTATTATTCTTCAACAAATTGTTCTTCAATGGCACTTTTAAGTTATAACTATTTTTATGCAATTGGATTATAGGATTTGATAACAATACCATCACTATTTTATTGGAAAACCTGAGGTATATACATAAGTCTATGGGTAGGTAGATAGGGTTCCAAAAAAAGATTGGTAAAGTTGCGCGATTCATAGTAAAATTTAGATATTTGTTGATGTGAAAGTTGGGTCCAAAGGTATAATTAAGATACCTGGCACGCTACTTAACGCTCATAAAATACAGAAATGATCTTAACCTAGTTAAGTAGCATAATTTTATCAATATCTAAATAATAAGGTACCTTCGTAAATGGTCAGAATTACGATGGGATACTTACTGTAACTCAGCAATAAAGTCATACATAAATACTGTTTATATAATTTTAACTTTATTATTGTTTGTGCCAAGCGATAATATAAGTGTTTACAAACTAATTACTTGAACAAGGTCACATTCAAATATTTACTCAAATAAATACAGTAGGCGCGAAACTCGATTCAACTGACAATTGACAGCTCACGGCTCGCACAGACCCGTTCAACTCGCGGCCGGGGCAGACGGTTGCGCGCGCACTTTCACGTCACACTGACACATTTAAATACGTATTTACAACCGTAAACAAATAAAGAAATAATGTAAAAAGTTTTATTACAAGAAATACTTAAAACTACCCCAGAGTCAAAAAAATATTAATAAGTAACTATACAAATTATTGTAAGTAATCATATTTTTTTAAATTCATGAGCCGAAATTGTTATTGTGTACGAATATATAATGGATCTACAAAAGAATAACAACTTCCCTTTGGAAATTCACGACGTGGAACCAAAGTTAGCGGAGCATTTGATGAAATATTTCACAGGTGAGTCTAACCAACTTAAATTAAGAAACTGTACTGTGTACTTACTAAAGAAGGTATTTAGTAACTACCTACTTACTAAAGTAGGTAGGTAGCTGTTTTAAATTTAAATTAAGTACAAACTTTTCAAACATAGCTAACTTGAATGTAGAACTCGATGTTAGTGATATCGATTAATGTGCTCAGTTATTTATTTATTCCGAGAACATGTACCTTGGTGTTATCTTATTCATGAATTAATCATTATTTATCTAATTTAAATCAGTTTCACTCAAACCATGTGCATTCTGTCCTTACCTAGAAGTGCTTTGATATAAAGGAGAAGAAATAGCGCAAGAAACTCCTCAACACATCGTAAAAGATTAATTAATATCCAAGAATAGACAGACTGAGATTAAATATACGAGTACCATCGCATCTCTTTAGTTGTATATAAATCCGCCACCTAGTGAATTTATTGGCATATCCATATTAAGAAAACGTCGAAAATTTAAGTACCTATTCCGACCTATGGCAGTCCTGGATTTGTCAATAGGTCGTATAGACCGCGGCCTAGGGGCGGCAGCGTCCAAGGGGCGGCAAATTTCAAAAATTATTATTTTAGAAAGGTACATGGGGCGGCGGATGTAAATTGTAAAATGTAGGCCACTCATAAAAAATATAAATCCGGCACTGACCTATGGTAATAAATAACATTAAAATTATGTATAGGTCTAAAACTATACATAATCTGTATATCTGTAAAAACAAGTATTAAGAAAAAATAAATAAAGCCAGTACTTTTTTACTAAACATCCGATCAATAGACGAAACTAGAAAACTACATAAATTGATAACAACTGAATTGACTGTACACACACTATCACTATCACTGCACATCACTATCGACTAAACTGTTTAATCAGCATAAACTTTTAACGTCATATAACGTGTAACTAATATTTTTTCAAATTTTTCGCTTTTTACAGCTGTATCGATTTTCAAGAAAAAATTACCTTTTATTTTAAAATTTGACCCTTTTCACCTGGTAGCCCACTTAACCCATTAACTAGTTACATGATTTTGTATCACGGTGGGACAATAATTGACGTTATTATCGCTGGGTGTTAGTCCCATCATGGGACTCCCATAGGACATGGGACGCCAATATTTTGTTTCCAGAAGTCCCGAGTGCCATGGGTAGCCAGATACCTGAGAGATTCTAATTAATTTGTGTGAAGTGTTTGTAACAAACCTACTTCGAATAAAACTTATAATTGAAATGTACCTAGTCTGGCCAAAAATACTGTCACAAACACTTCACTAAATATATATTTTTAGAAATAATATATCTCTGTAACTCTCTTTGTAATCTCTAACACTCGTCGTGCCTGATAAAGTAAATTTTATGAGCAATCAGCCAGTTTTGTATCATGCGTTCCGATTCCGATGAGCTGGCGCTGAATTTTGTTGGGATACTTATTGTGGATTGTCGATAATTTTTTGAAGAAGAGGTTCCACAATCTTTGCAAGAACAGTATTTTGATATTCAAAAACACTGTAGGGTTTAACTTTTTTCGCAGAGAAACATCACAGATGAGCCCGAATATGAGACTCCAAGTCAAACCATTATTGATGCAAGATAATGCCTACCACAAAGTACATAACACTACGTATGCCCACGCTGAAAATATATCGGAATACGCCTGCTTGCTTCTTTATTGACATGGTCATAATATTTTGTCATTTTGTTTTTTGTAACTTTATTCATTGTCAAAAAATTTTTCGTTTGCAAAAAGGATTTGGCGGTATTTTGTTTTTGTTGCGTACATCAACATAGCTGGTCATCTCTCGAGCCTTAATTTTTTTAGAGGTTCATTACGGAAATGCCTTGTTGATCATCGATAAGCTTAGGGTCCAAGGTCTTCATTTAACATTCATTTGATGGTAGTTTTGCTTATCCCTACCTAAGGAGCTAAAATGATTTGCTTCCGAACGAGATTTCATTGGATTCACGCCCGTACTGCTGGATGATCGCTGGCGTTCTAACCGTACGAGATCGGTCGCTTCTTTTACGGTCTTCGAAGCTCTGAACTTCAGGAAATCATTAATTTGATAATAGGTACACTTTAAAAATCTTAGTAGGTGCATAGCTGTAGCGGTGGAAACTGCAAACTGTCTTCCAACCCGTCTGTCTTCTTTTTACGTCCACTCCTTTTTATTAAATGACACAATATCAATTAGTTTTTTATTGTAATATAGTGCAAAAGTTCATCATTATTCATTAACAATCAATCGAAACATTTCTCGCTAGTATTTGACATAGACTTAAATATAGTATTTGATACTTAAATTAAACAAGGCTATAACAGTATTTATGGCAAGACTATGTATTAATCGATGAGCAATTGCCATTATAAGTTGCCGCATACCTATTTAAAAAGACGATGTCGATAGTACTTAGAGTGAATACACGATTATTTCAAAAAAAGTCAATGACCTGTTATCGTTTATTGACATGAGTACGTAATGTAATGTAAATATCAATAGTAATTATAATATTGTTTAACTTTAAATTACATGCAGAACGTAGCATCGAATATTCACGAGGCCATAATAGAATTATTATTACAAGTGTCTTCATTTATTTTTGCTCCCTGTCACAAAGTAAAGGTCAATGCACTGCACTGTTTTACTTATACCGCTATACCTATCTATGCTTATACCTATTATAGTATGATCTTTATCATGCAGATTAATAATTCAAATCAAAGTAAACAAATAGTTATGAGCACGAACAACACAGTAATGACTGAAGGTTTCTCCAAATACACACTTAATCACTGCTTAATTAAATAATTAAGCAAATTATGCAGTCGGTAAGTAACGCATTAAACGCATATCAATACTTGGCACTATTTACTCTGGGATAGGAATGCGAAACAAGTAAATCGAAAAATTCGCATAGGGGCAAAATTGGCCTAAAGTTGCAAAATGTTGTCAGCCAAATAAAAAATTCCTTGAATAGTGTCCACGGCTCCGAAGTACTTACAGGAAAAGTCCCGGCTTTTGCACCAACTTAACATTGTTAAATTTTTAAGACAAATTCCGAGATCGAAATCAATTACGTACGTAGGTACGTGTAAACCAAAACTAATTAACTCCAATGCTAACTTTAACAAATAAATTAGTTCCTACTTGATGTGAAATAAATTAAAATGAATCGTGCAATGGTTTTGAATTTTTGTTAGGAATAAAATGATCTAGAAATTCAAAACTTTACACAATTGAAAACCGATAAGTCTTGTCAATTCCGTATACAGTTTTTAATTTAAAGTTGAGTCAGGAAACAAGAATACAAATAGATTCGACCTACGTACCTATATTTTTTATTTTGCTATCGGTAAATAACTTCCGTCCTTCTAATTCACCGTTAGTAATCGAATTTCAATTGTTGAGATCTGATTTCCTTATGTTTATTTATAACGAAACAATTTTAAGGTCACCTGTCAGTGTTGGACCAATGCACCAAACTAATTGAGTAAGAGACTATAGATTTCGGAGCATTCTCTTTGTTTTATTACTGTAAAGAATAAATATACGTAGGTAGTGGAGTCCCATAATGCGCACTGGTTTGAAACATTTTAGGACGTAAGAAGTAGTTTAGGATAAAATAAAGTTGACAAGTGCGAGTTAAACTCGCTTGGAGAGGGTTCCGTACGTTGATTATGTATTGTATTTACTGTTATTTTCTTATTTTATTTATTTTTGCCTTTTTTTAAGACCATATACTTCTTTTAGGTTTTCCTGTAATAGTAAAGAAATATTCTCAGTAATTTTTTTTCAAAATTCTAGCGTAAATATAGTAAAATAATTCAAAATAAGTAATAAAATAATCAATTATAATTTGGCGTACATTTCGAAATTATAATTGATTTATTTTAATTTTATAAATACAATTAACATTAAAATATGCATAGTAATTACAATTAACCCACAATAACACTGCACAATTACAATATAAAATATTTTAATATTTACTAGATAAACTAAGTATGTCATGGTTATTTTATTTTATTCGTCAACAGGTTATTCATTGTTATGGTCAAGTGTTATCAAATTTTTTTGTATTGATAGAGTGTGTCACCAAAGATGACAATTTTTTCATTGATATAAATTAAATTATTGTAAGTACTGTCGCAGCATACTATGGTAACCAAGGTTTGTGTAGGACTGGCAAGGAACGAATGGATTATAATTACCTTTTTTGTCGGAGACATCGTTCCTTTGCTTGCGTCTAGTTAATTTCAACAATAGAATATTATAATTAAACAAAGTGATTTACAATAATATAAGATATTTTCTTCCTTCACAGGTGAACTCACAGGGTTCGTTCAAGTCGGGCCAAAAAAGTATTTTTTACCAAATAAGTACAAACAAGAAGCTTCAAATATCTACAACATGGAAATCAGACCAACTGATATATTTGTGGCCAGTTACCCACGGTCCGGTAAGCATGCATACGCTGTTTTGAGATAGGTAAATACAATACAATACAATACAAATATTCTTTATTGTTCACCAATTTCAACACAATAAAAAGACATAAAAATATGAAAACAATCGGCGGTCTTATTGCTAACCAGCAATTTCTTCCAGACAACCTAAATAGCGGAAAATTATATAGGACTAAGATTTTTTAGGTAGGGTGGACGAATAATTTACTAATTAATTTAAATTGTAAATCCTAACAACGAGAGTAAAGAAATCGTAACAACTTAAGTGACAGACTTGTACATTAAAGATTACCATGGGGAGTGGCCATAGAAAGTCTATGGGAGTGGCCCACAACACAGACTCCCAATAATTAATTTATTTAATAATATTTTCGATATCCAGGTACCTATACTTACTATTAACAAAATTTTAAACGAAGTGCACAACTAGGCATTTGCGGACTTACTTTAGATAAAATTGTCATAAAATCTGAAATTCGGTTAATATTGTCTCTACATTTCCCTGACATCATGCCAAGCCAATCTAACCAGCTCTGTTACCAGTAAAGTCGTATCTCGTAAAATAACTTACAAAGTGAATACCAACAAAACAACGACATATAACATAAACATAATAACAAAACATTACAATTAGAGGAACTTTTTTAATGAAACGGGTACTCACGATTCGTATTTTATTACAATGATATTTAAATTTGACTGCTCTTACGATCTTCATCTTCGGCGCGCTAGTGACGTATCTACCTCTTTTTTACTTATAATATCATTGATTTTATAAGGATATTTCCACCTTATAGTTACATGGATCGTGGTCAGGGCGAGACTCAAGAAGTTGTCTAAAATAGTCATTATAAAATACGGATCGAGCTCACGATTGCATGTAAAATATTTAGAGGCTGCAATTACAAGTTTAAAATCATAAATTTCAGGAACTACCTGGACGCAAGAGTTAGTTTGGATGGTAGCGAATGATTTGGATTATAAAACTTCTGAGGCGATACCGCTGACAGAAAGATATCCATTCTTAGAGTAAGTATGACTACCAGTTTACCTTTACTTCATGGATAATTATGCAGATTAGTTAGCTTAGTAGATTACGTAAACAGATTCAAATAGATATGCGCACTTCGATATTCTCTGCTGATTTAATCCCCCTCGTAAAACGTAGAATCTTTGTAAGATCGACTGACGCCCCAACTCAGAGTCACTAACGGTTACCTTATTCGCTCCTTAGTAAAGAATCATCATACAAATTCTGTACTAAGAAGTGATTTAAGTAACCGTTAGTGTCTCTGAGTTGGGCGTGAGAGTAGACGATCTGCTAATGTAAGTCAGCCACCAAACGACTTGTCGTGTTCCGGCTGGGGGCTTGAGAGCCAGTTCTTTCTTTTTTTCTTCCAATTTTTCTTCTCTCTTTCTTGGCCGGCAATGCATCAGTGATGCTGTTAGTGTCTTGAGCAATGACAAATACCCTAAGGAGGTACTTTGAATAATATACATTTAATATGGGTTAAAATTTCTAGATTCTCAGTTTTCGTACATCCAGTAATGAAGAAAAGATTTTACGAGGAAAACTGTGACAGTGAGCGGAAATTAGAACTACTGGAGTTTGTCACTCAGCCGGGTACAGAGCAGTTAGCTAAAATGACGTCACAGCGTTTTGTTAAAACACATCTACCCCTCTCGCTGTTACCCCCCCGTTTACTGGATGTTGCCAAAGTAGTTTATGTGGCGAGGGACCCGCGAGATGTAGCTGTATCGTTCTACCATTTAAATAAGTCGATGAGGACACAGGGGTACACTGGAGATTTTAAAATGTATTGGGACTTCTTCATAAAGGATTTACGTAAGTACCCACGTTAATTATAGAAATTATATTTTAAACGTTTTAGGATAACAACATGAACTGTAATTAGACTCGATAATGCCGCCTTTGGTTTCACCAACCTTCAGGTTCTACAATCGTTGTCTACAGAAATATTACCTATCTATGAATTTTCACATTGAAACTTGCGTCATATCTTATTTTTATCAACAGATCATTGGACTCCATACTTCGAGCATCTGAAAGAATCATGGGAAAAGCGACATCATCCCAACTTACTCTTCTTATTTTACGAAGAACTTTCAAAGGTACTTTAAAGGGACTAACGCCCCAACTCAGAGACACTAACGGTTTCTTAAATCGCTCCTTAGTACAGAATTTGTATGGTGAAGAATCACTTAGTAAAGAATTACTAAGGAGCGATTAAAGTATCCGTTAGTGACTCTGAGTTGGGGCGTAAGATTTAATTAATTTCAGTAACCTTTTTAATACTCTAACAATAAATGAAAAAAGTGTACCTGTCTTCTACTAACTAACTTAACACATGTCATTGTCTGTGGTAACAACTTTGTATATTGCGCTTTGCTTGTACCACAGTACACATTTAATACAGTTGCTCAAAAAGTGGCGTATTGCAGGGACGTATAGCGTTCGGGAAGTGGGCTATTACACACTCGTGCTTTTTCTTTCCCAACTGTCAAAATAATGTGTATTAAAAAGAAAAAACTAACCACGAAGTTTTTACAAAAAAAAAATCATAGAAGTTTTTATGATTCATGCAAATATTTCTAAAAAGAAGCTACTAATTTGTTTCAATATCAGATTTATTGATTTGATTCAATGAGTTATATTAGGTTTCATTTTATTTCATCTTATTAAATTTCATTTTCATTTCATAACAATAAAAAAAATCTACTGAAGACTTGGCTGTATGGGCATAATTCCCTTTGCCTACCCAGAATGGGTGAAGAAAACAAAAAATAATATCTGCTTATTATATTCTTTTACGGTTAGCGCCATTTTCCAAAAAGATTGTGTTTTTATTATTCTATTAAATTGCATCATTTTTTCGCAACTGTATTAAAAATAGTTGTTCAGTACACGTGCGGAACCGTCATTGCAACTTGTTCCGACTGTCAACACTCGCCTTCGGCTGCGCCTCGGCTCGGGTAGACATTTGTCAGAACTCTTTGCAATGACAGCCTTTCCGCACTTGTAACGAAATATACTATTACCGTGCTTGTACTATTCATGCTATTTCTATACTATTGTACTATTCAGTTTTGATTGGTAATGAGGTATTTATGGTAATGTTAACCACCATCGAACTGCACTATATTTACACTCAACAATATAATAGGGTGAACTGGTTAAACTGCATACCATTTGCTAATAACTAAATATAATAGTAAGATATTTAGGTTTTAATAACAAACAAGATTAGTATTAGCGATCTAACCGTGCCCAAATATTGTGAGACAAACAGGTTTTATTTTATTTTATCAAGGTAAAATTCTTGCACTCCACGAGTGCTGTTGACCCTTGATTGTGATTAAACGTGTATAAACTCTTAAATACATACATTACAAACATTCAGCTGATATCTTTTAGTTAGGTACATAGGTACTATAGCCTATAACTACATAGTACATTATCTTCAAAAGACAAGTACGTATGTATAATCTAATAACTAGACTAGACAATATAAAATATTTTCTAGTACAATAACCTTAGTAGCGGCGCTAGGTGGTATGCGAAGCGAGGGATATCCCGGGTTCAATTCCCACCGGGGCTGATATCTTACATATTTGAATGACGAATAATGTTTATTTTCGAGGTAGGTATTTGTGATATCTAATTTGTGTTATTTACATGACCCGCGACACAAGGAGTCCTAGGCCTAGTCTTAGTCCTAGCCTGCCTTTTTTGTGAATTGGTATCTACTTCTTGAGCAAAAAAATTAAAATGCTAAATACATAGGTTTAACCATTGTTTACCTACCTACTAATGGCCGATGGCGAAATAAATATCGTTTTCTTTTTTTCTTATGTAATGTAATGTAATATCTGCAGGCACTGGCGTAGCCAGGGGGAGGGTTTTGGGGGTTTAAAAAAAGTTAAGATATTAACATGTACTATTCACCCTATAGGTACATTTTATCTTTAGATCTCTTGAAACATAATAAACACTGCTCAAAAAGGACTCCCTTTACGAGCAGGATTTCCCCAATTCTAAATTTTCTTATGAATATAAGGGTTATTTTATTTACTTTTAGGTCTTTTTATTTTCTTGAACCCCCCGAAACTAAAACCTGGCTACGCCCGTGTCTGCAGGACTTGCCAGCAGCCGTGCGGCGCGTGGCAGGGTTCCTCGGCAAGCAGCTGTCGGCGGAGCAGATAGAACGCCTGTGCCAGCACCTCAGCATCGACAGCTTCAAGAATAACAAGTCCGTCAACTATGACGTCATGCGGGAACTCGGCATACTCATCACTGGGACCGGGTCCTTCGTGAGGAAAGGTAACTTGTCGGAAGTTTTTGATATCGGACGATATTGAGTAAAATGATACCCATATCAGAAAGTTTATGTCAGTCATTGAAGTATTAGGTTATTAGTACTTAACTAGGAAATCGCCCTCGCTTCGCTTCGGAAAAAATAGTTAAAAAATAATAATAATATAGCCTATGTCACCCGGGGATAGTGTAGCTTCCCAACAGTGAAAGAATTTTTCAAATCGGTTTGGTAGTTTCGGAGCCTATTCAATGCAAACATTCAAATCTTTCCTCTTTATAATATTAGTATAGATAATAGTTCAATGATGTCAATTAGTCTGCTACACCCTAGATAACCACCCTAGACTTGGGGCGGTTGAGAATGATTACGTAATTTTTTTTATATCATACTAGCTGACCCGGCGAACTTCGAATCACGCTTTTTTTCTACAATAAAAGTAGCCTAACTTACTCCTTGTTACATCAGCTATCTGCTAGTCAAAGTCTCGTCAAAATCGGTCCAGCCATTTCAGAGATTAGCCGAAACTAACAGACACAAAAATTGTAAAAACTGTTGTTTTAGTATATGTATGTACCGTGTATACATCCAAAATCCAAATGTACTACTTGGTAAAAAGCGGTTATTTTAATATTAAAAACAGAAACTCCCAATTTTATTTATTTGTAGTTACGTTGTCCTATAACTCCTATGTAAGAATAATCTCTTCTGGGCCATTTATTACTTTGCTAGCGTATAGAACCGACACCACGAACACCATGTATGTCCCAATGCATTGGCGCCACGTGGCTTCAATCTTCAATGGATTCGTTCGATTTTGAAAGGAGAACGGGGGCTCAATTTTGAAAATCGAGCCTCCCGGCGGGACACACATTTTGTTCAAGATGTCTGTTCTATGACATTATACTTGTGTTCTGGGCATTAAAAATTGTCATATCTTGCAGTGACCATCATTTTAGAGTAAAGTAGATCCAAAGGTTTTAAATGAAAAAGTACTCACGATTTTTGTATTTTGTATACCTTCCTATGTACCTAATGAAACATGGTCACGGCCAAAATGGTACTGAGTATCCTATCCATGTAACTTTGGGTGTATAAAATTTTATCGAAAAAAAAGCCCTTTTAAATGTTGTGTCCGTGATGTTAATTACTTACCAGTTCACCATGCTAGTTCAAAATCATAGTTCCACTGGTAGCTATAATAATATTACCTATACATATTATTATTAGCTAATACAAAATTTAATTTTCTGACATTTTAGCAATACAATACGTGATCTTATTACTATTTAATAATCCTTTAGAGTTGTATCATGTATGTCTACCTACTACAACTGTTCTTGAACATTTTGTTGTACTATATCTCGGTGTTAGTCGCATTGTATTTACTATGATTGTGGTGTACCTGATACATTAATTGTTATCTCAATAAATAAATAAAAAAACAGTTATAAATAGTTCCGTTTATGAACCCTATAGGTAAAGCTGGCGGGTGGCGCGATTACTTCGACGAGGCCATGGCGGCGCAGGCCGAGCGCTGGATCGCCGACAACCTGCGCGACACGGACTTCCGCTTTCCACATTTAGAAAACGTCTAGAAAACACTTTCTCTCTGAACTTGGAATGTACAATATATACTCGGTTACAAAGTAATTAATTAAATATGTTTTTAAACTAAGTACATGACTGTTGTGTATTATTTTATTATCACAATTTACAATTTCTAATAATGTTCATTCCTGAAATCCCCACTGGTGGGGATGTTATTGTAACAATATTGTGTTAATGAATATAATAAAAATATTAGTGCTACTGTTTTGCTTCTCAACTGTATTCCGACGAAGTGCAAACAAACGTTATTCGGGTATGCAGTCTTGACTAAACTTTGCACAAAAAGCACGGTATTAAAGGTAAATAAAAGGGCTGTCGACGAAAATAATTTTAAATTGATGTTTCTGAAATTAACCATCTGTCTGAGCTAAACTTTAGGGCTATGGGAATAATTTTAAAGGATTTACTGGGAAACTAGAATTTATTTCGAATACATATTATAATGTGCAACGTGTGCTGATTCTGGACAGCCCTTGGTCCACTTCCGATACAAAGCCTAATAAATTTTGTATTATTCCTGTAGAAAAACTAATATTGTCATAACTGAGAATTTAATTTATTTACAAGGAATTACAAGGAATTTCATAGTATATTAAAGCTATAAGTTTCTGTGATACTATTGTATCACAGAAACAAGGCAAAATATAACTGTGAAATAAAAGAAAACCAAAAAAGGGTGATATAACCATTTATTCGAATAAAATGCTTCATTTAAATATTTCTTTGTAACACCATGATATTTAAGTTAAACATCCACGTAAGTAAAGTAGCAGTTAAGTAAACATTTTTTTCGACTTTCCCTACAACTATTATAACTGATAATAATCACTTCCTTCATAAATAAAACAATGTGTCAGTCCTCCTTCACGTTTTTATTTAAATAATACGGTTATACAAAGAAAATAAATTAAAAGCCAGATTTAAAATCAATCATTCGTCGGTAATATAAAAATTCTAAACAGACTCATAATAATGGATAATAACGTCGAGGCGCGCCGCGGCGCCGCGCAACCATTTGCAACGTACACATTTATAAAAGCGACTCTATAATATAAAAGTGGGAGGAGCCTCCCGCACCTAACGACTCGCCGCTACGAGCGGCGTTAAAACTATTATACACTTATAGAAAATCACAAAATTCAAGCGGAAATAAGACTCATACGCAGAACCTCAAAAACATAAAATGTTAACTTGCATGTCAAAAACTTGTTCAATTTCGAAAATGTCCGACATAAATGTCAATAACTCTGTCCTAACGTTGGTTTAAAAAATACCGATAATAACCGTCTTTTCCCATGAGATGTCAGCGAGCTTCACGAGACGAATGTAATAAACATCGTTGTATAAACTTGAGCGAGTCGGAGTCACGAGTGTTTGACATTCAGGGCGTTTGACATCCTGCGTGCCATTCGTTTTTGAGGTTCTCGCGATGAGCCGAAATAATAGGAATCGGAATCGATCACTGGTGACTGGTCTACGCGATAACATCGGGCAGGAGCGCGTTGTCAGCGGCGGGCGGGCTGGGGGGCGCCTTGATTGGGGCGCCGTCGCCGTTGGGCAGCCCGTTCACCGCCGGGGCCTTCTCGGAGGTCTTCTTGACGCCGGGCTTCGTCACCGCAGTCCGCACGCTCAATGGGGCCTGACAACGACAAATTTCACATTTATTAACCATTTTTTACCCTTTTATTTTTCATTACATTGCTTTCGCGGGAGGGTTTTCGAAAAAATAGAAATTACAATAACCAAAACTGACATAAAAAAATATACTCGACTATTACTATTACAACTTCATCCGCCGTATTGGGGCGGCTTAGAATTAGTAACCCCAATCCCACGCCGGAAGGGTGTCGTAAAAGGCGACTAAATCCGGCCCGCTGGTGGTAGGGCCCTAGGAGGGATTATATTAGTAGTATTGATTTTTTAATTGTTAATTAATACCACTATTACTATTATTATTTCTCTAGCGGTTCGCCTGGATAGCTACCACCCTTGAGCATGAGTCAGCCGCCAACGAACTCGTCGTGTTCCGGCTGGGGGCTTGAGAGTTAGTTCTTTCTTTCTTTTTCTTCTTTCTTTCTTGGCCGGCAACGCATCAGTGATGCCTTTGGTGTTGCTGATGTTCATGGGCGGCGATAGCCACTTACCATCAGGTGGATCGTCAGCTCGTTTGCCGGCTATTTCCATAAAAAAAACCTACTGGCAATTGTGGATTCAAACATAACATACTAGTCCAACAAGAAAAAAGATTGATCAGTGATCTCTTTCCTTTCTTTGAAAAAGTATATTTATCATCTGTAGTAACTATCAATCCTTACTACACAACCTGTAATGCTGGAAATGATGTATTTCACCTGACAAACAGATTACTACTAACTAGCAATGTTCTTTCGTCTCCGTCCTTTCTTGGTTGGCAATGCATCAACGACGATGAACACTTACATCAATGTGGCTCGTCTTCTGCTCGATTGTCGGTTTAAAAAGCAGGTTCTAGCTTTTGGGACACACCAGTCTGTTTACAAGAGATTTCAGGTCAATAAGTCCTAACCAAGATTTTTTAAAAGCACAGGCTACCAAAATATTTAGTTTCCATCTGCTGTATGAGAAGACTTCCTTCCATCCTCTTTCAGTATTAATTAAAGTATAAAAAGCACCTTAATGGGTGCCGTCCTCGGGGGCGCGGCTTTGGCTGTGATGCGTTTGTTCGCGAGATCCTTGCTCTGCTTGTCCAGGGGGGCGCGTGTAGCCGGCTTCGGCGCCGCAGACCTTTAATGACAAAGTAATATAAATATTATTATCTCTATTTACTTCTATCATTAACATTGATATAAAAATGGTGGTCGAGATCATTAATGGAATTGAGTCATTAAACATGTTTATCGCCTAAAATGGCACAACATTTACCGAGAAAACAGCTCGCAAATATAAAAGTTAAGCTTTTGTGCACGTGGCATGGTGCTTCGATTTTAATATCACCCGAAAATTTGTATACTCACTTGGTTGGTGGCGCAGCAGCGGGAGCGCGCTGGATGGGGCGCGGGGCGGGGCGCGGCGCGGGGGCGGCGGGCGCGGGGCGCGCGGCCGGCTTGGCGCTCTTCACGTCTCCGTTGGTGATGGGCTTCTCGGGCGCCTTGGGCTTCGTCTCCTTAGGCTTGGGTGCGGCGGCGCTGCGAGAGATGGGCGGCGGGCGAGTAGCTGCGGGGGCGCGCGGCGCGGGCTTCGCTGCGGTCGGGGCGGCGGCGGTCCTGGCGGGCGGCGCCGCGGGTTTAGGAGCGGCGGGCCGGGTGGTAGGGCGCGGGGCGGCCGCTCGCGGGGCAGGAGCAGACTTAGCCGCGGCGGGAGCCTCCTTTGCGGGGGCGGGGGCCGGTCGCGGCGCGGGCTTGGCGGGCAGCGCGGCCGACTTGGCGGGCGCTCGCGTCGGAACCGCGGCGCTGGGCCTGGTCGGGGTCGTCGCCGGCTTGGAAGCCGAAGAAGGAGCTTTCGCGGGGGTGGTGCGAGCGATCGGCGTTTTTGTCGCGGAAGTCGGCGTTTTCGCGGGAGCCGCCGGGGCGGTCGGTCGCTTGGCGGACGCGGGAGTTCGCGCGGCGGCGGCGGCGGGCGGCTTAGGGGCAGACTTTGGCGTGCGCGAGTCGGTCTTCGTCGTCGGGGTGGTCGGTGTTTTCTTGACAGTCGGAGTCTTGGCCTTGGCGGCGCCGACGGCCGCTGCCGTGGCGGCCGCGGCGACCCCGACGGCGGCGGCGGCGGAGGCGGCGGCGAGAGGGACGTCCGCTAGGGGAGTGGGCTCGAGCGGGGCGGCCGCGAGCGCCGGCTCCACAGCGGGCGTGGGCGGCGGCGTGGCGCCGGGCTGCACGGTGTCGTCGTGTTGAATCTCATTAGTGACCGGAACGCAAATCTCTTGAGCGCGGGACTCCGGAATGCCGATGTCTATATCGGTGACGAGCTCCGTTCGCAGTCGATCCGGCACGATGTCAGGCGCCGGGGTGACGACGTCGGCGGCCGGGGGCGTTTCCTGGGACACCTCGGTCGGCTCCGCTGCATCGGTTGCGACCTGCGGAGCTTCGAGTGTCGCCGGGGACGGTGCTTTTTCGATATGTAATTGTTCGATCTCTGCAGGTGCCGGTGTCGTGGTCTCCTCGAACGCTTCGGTGGCCTCCTCCAGCATGGGCGACGAGCGTGGTGTCGCTGTCTCCGGTCGGCGCTCGCTCGCCGGCTCGACGGGGAGCGGGGAGCGGCTCTGTTCCGGGAGCGGAGACTGGGTCGTGGCTGCGGAATCGATTTCAAAGTTAGTCGGAGAAGCGACTTCCACCGACTCGGCTGTGTCGATGGTGGCGACTAAATCTGACTGTGGTTCAGATGGACTGATAAATTCTTTCGGTTCTTCTACTGGCACGGGTGAATCTCTATGCGCTTCTACTGATACGGGGGAATCCCTCATTAGTTCCTCGGGTAAGGGAGATTCTCTATGTAGACCGGATGACGTGAAAGATTCTTCTATTGCAGTATCGACAGGTAAAAGCGATTCAGATGGTAAAGGAGATGTATGCGATAACTGTGACTCTATCGGTACCGCCGTTTCAACAGGCAGTGGTGACTCGGAAGGTAATGGAGACTCGGCAGCTAATGGTGATTGAGCAGCAGGTAATGGTGATTCGATTTGTGATAGTGATTCGATTGGTATTTGTGCCTCGGTTGGTAATGGTGATTCAGAAGGTAATGACGATTCAACGGGGAAAGGTGATTGCCTAGCCATTAATGAATCGATGGGAAGATTTGATTCAACGTTGGTCTCTTCATCATCTGGAAGAGGCGACTCTGATGGAATGGGCGATTCTCTCGGCAGCGGAACTTCTGCTGGCAATGGAACTTTACTGCTGTCTTCTTCTGTTGGTACGGGAGAGTGCGACTGGAATTCAGGCAGCGGCGATTGTGATTCTACCGGAGATGCTACGGGGGAATCTACGGCCTCGTTAATAAACTCTGATACGATGGGTGATTTTGATGGTACAGGAGAATTTTCATGTTCGATAATGGGTTCGACTGGAAGTGGTGATTCGCTTGGTATTGGGGAATCTGAAGGTAATGAGGAATCAGCGGGCATAAGACACTCACTTGGTAACGGCGACTGGGGTAAGGAAGCATCCGCTGGTAAAGGTGACTTTGATGTGGCTACATCTGGAGCCTCTGATGAAATAATTTCAGTCTCTAATTTAATTTCTGGGGTATCAACTGCAGTGTCACTCCTTAGAATTATTTCATCCTCATCATTGTGTGTTTTATCTTCAAACTGTTCAGAATTTTGGTGAACATCAACTACAACATTTGCCTGGAATTGATTTGACGAAAATTCATTTGTGGGCTCTGATACGGCTGCTGATTCTGGTTCAGGAGATAATGCATTTTGTTCATGCGAAATAGTTTCGTGCATATCACTTAAAGCATATTCTGAAATAATTTCATTTTCATTGTGCAAATCCTTATGAACTGAATCAACGGGTAATATATGTTCCGATTTCTCTGGGATTTCAACTTGTTCATTACTAATTACATTTAATTCTTGCTGTATTTCTTCACTTGGATAGTCATCAAGTTTATTTTCCATATCAATTTCTTGAGGCAAATCTTCTTGTGGTGTCAAAACTCTCGTATCCTTATCACTTTCACAAGGATCTTGCGAGTCTTCATTCGTGAATCCTAACTCAGAACTTTTACCATCGGGTATTTCCGGTATTTGTTCAAAGAGTAGTTTATGAGATTCAGGAGTGTCTGTAGGTGCAACATTTTCATGAGTTACATTGCTACATTCGAATTCGTTGTTTGAAAAACTTTGTACGTTATTGGCATTGTTAATGTTTAAATCCATAAAATTATTGACGTTTTTAGCATTACTAGCAGATCTGTCATCAAACATCATTATATCATTATTTGGTTCCTGAAGTTCTTGTGTTGATTCTGTTTCTAATAAATTGTCGAGTTCTGGGCTAACATTTTCTTTGTCGTCATCATTTTCATTTGTATTGTCGCAACCGTTTGTCTGCATATCCTCATCATCACTATCAGGCAGTGGTTGGACAGCATTTAAATCAACATGTGGTTCCTTTTTACCAAACCTTTCACATGTGTCATCATCTTTTTCTTGATAAAAACTCATGCTCATTGGATCTCTCTCCTTATTTTTCAGTCTTTCAAATAATTCTTCATCCCCATCAGCAGCAAACGGATTATATGCAGTGTGGTGCGTCTGTAAGACCTGTAATAAATAAAAGTTAAAAACAGAAATGGAAAAGCATGTTCTATCATTATGTATTTAAAAATGAGTTGAGATATATAGATAGACATTGTTGGATATCTCTCTTTTCCAAAACATACCTGTATATTGCAGAAGTCAGTAGTATCTTTTTGTATTCTTTCAAAGTCCTGTATAAGTTCTGTATCCTTAATCTTGTCTGAATCAACGCCAACATTAAAACCAAATCCTAAGCTCTCCATTTGACATTTCTCATTCCCATTCAAATGTTCAGTGACACCTTCCATTGAAATATTCTAAAACAAAAAATAATAAGATAATATTTAATTATAGTATGCTAATAAGTTAACAATGACCGAGACAAGGTGCTACTTGAACGAACATCAAAAAACAAATTTATTGAATTGAAATTGAAATTGAATAGGCCATAATGGCTTTTTATTTATCACCCGATTTCAATAATACAACTGATGTATAAGATTTAATGTATAAGTTTTCATTCACAGAAATAAAGTTTGCAACCATACAATAAATGTTAACATGTAATTCGATATTTAACTGAACTTGGTAATATTGTACATATGTGTTGACTGATATTTCATCATACTATGTATATTACACAACAGTGAACAACTTACTGTCCTTGATACTAAAATTACAATGAATCTATAAACAAGTGCATGATGATAGTAAGTTTATAGTAAACAATAATGAATGTGTCAGCAGAATTTCATTGAAATATTATACATTGCTGATATTGTAAATTGTAGTAACACTTTTTATGATACTGCTGTCTGGGCATTATGTATGCTTCATAATGCTTCAAGTAAATAAACACATCAACTATTAATAAATAGATCAACTGATTGATTACATAAACCTATTAGAAAAGCCAGTGGCCAAGTTAGTATGACATTGCATGCAGAGCTAAGGGTTTCATATTCAAATCTTTGAAATGTGACATAATTTTAATCGACATGAAAGTGGTTTTCTCTTCGAGTAATTTGTTTTACAATTTTAATCAAATAAATAGGTTGCATAAACTCACATGATGTCCATTGAGTTGATCACAGTTATCCAAGTCGAGTAGTTCAGCAGGTCGGACGACTGCCTCCGTGTTGAACTGAGCCACATCGGGCAGCTCAATATCGTCCATGGGCAGCGGCTTGCGCGGCGACTCCGCCAGCAGCATGTCGGAGCCCGCCACCGTGCCTGGGATGAACACCGGCGCCTCCGGGTTCAACGGAGAACTGTTCATGTCTACTGAGCTGCTCTCCCACGCAGACTAGAAATTATAGAGACAACATTAAAAGAAACATTTCTCATTGATTTTGTCATTTAATTTCACTTTACAAACTGACTTTTATTCCTTGCTATATAATTCTTTAGACACAGAAACTGTCAGGAATTAATGGACTTATAGAATAAAGAGGATTTGTAATATCAATTATTATATCTCTGAAGTGTTTCGTTTATAATTGTTTCCTGGCAACTTTTTTTCCTTATACACCAAAGGAGCCAATGCTATGAACATGATTGAAATCAAAAGTTGATTTTAGGAACAAAATTTATCACAGCTTTTAATAAAGATTAATTAAACATATCAAGTGGTGACTGCCAATATTGTAAAAGTACTCAGAGGAACCCATTTAAAAAACGTAGGTTAAGTATTGAAAAATGTCCATATTTGCTTTATAAGCGTTTCTATGTTTTAATTTTTACTCTCTACCAATCAACACCTGATACAGTATATCTATATATTATGACTTAATTAGATATACAATTGGGGGTAGTACATGTTAGTCACTGTCATTATCACTAAAGCGATACTAATATTATAATATGATAAGCACTTGCTTATAGAATGTTGAATTGTTTATTCTTATGATGAAGCAACTAAATAATTCATGAATAAATAATGTTCCTAAATGTAAATGCAATTATGATTAATCAGCTAAAAGGGCTTCAGCCATTATGTTTTAATTATAAAATTAAAACATAAATTTACATAAGTTAATATATTGTTGATGGTTTCACAACATTCTACAAGAATATTACAATGAAATATAATACCAAAGATTCCTATTCCTTACTCAATCAAATTCAAATTCAAATTCAAATTCATTTATTCAAGAAAATGTTTACATGTACATGGTGTTGGGTAATACATTTTTATAGTAAGTGGTACAATTTAAATGTTCGTCAGCTGCCTAAACTGGGCGTAAACCTGTAATATAGGCAACTGAACTCTCCCAAAAGGTATCCGTTTACTATAACTAATAGATTTGATGTGTGACACATAAACATAGTTTTTGAAGTACATTTTAGTTAACAAATAACAGTTTAACAATTTTTGTAACCAAAATTAACATGCAATAAATTAATAACAAAAAGGAAAAATCTGCAACTTAGTGTGTGTGTGTGTGTATGTGTGTGTGTATGTGTGTGTGTGTGTGTATGTGTGTGTGTGTGTGTGTGTGTGTGTGTGTGTGTGTGTGTGTGTGTGTGCGTGGTGTGTGTGTGTGTGTGTGTGTGCAAGTTCGTGAGTGTATGTGTGTACTTGATAAGATTTGTGCAAATGTGTATGACATCGTACGTTAGGGAGAAACGAATGAAGTTATTTACTTAAGAATTGAGAGCAACTTTTCCGTCTCATCATAGTCAAGAGTCAGGAGGAACCGAGTTACAATTTTCCTCAGTGAATATGAGTTTAAGTCCCTAATTGTGTGGCTTTTCGAGATTTTATTGTAGATGAAGCTACCTAGAAAGCAGAGAAATCTATGTGAAAAAGCAGTTCTAAATGAATTTATTGTATATACTATATCAGACCGCCGTTTAGCGGTTTTGTGATCAGGCGGTAATATTTTGTGTTGTTTTAAGACTAGGTTAAGTAAAAAAAGTTTTCGTACAGATAGTACTCCACTTTCCTCATACAGAGATGTTGTGGGGTAACGATATGGTAAAAAATTGATGACTTTTAATACAGTGCGTTGTGCACGTTCCAGAGGTAAAAGATGCGTTTTGGCAGCACCACCCCAAGTATCTATGCAATATGTTAAAATCGACTGGCACAGGGCTAAATAAACAGTTTTGGTTATTTTACTATCGGCTACGTGTCGAATTTTTCTAAATAACGCAGTAAGTTTTCTACATCTATTAGTTAGTGTTTTTATATGTAAGTCAAATTTTAAATGAGAATCTAAAGTCACGCCTAAGTACTTTGAAGAATTTACTGTTTCTAGCCTGTAACAATTACACAAGCCCCGAGTGCAGATTAAATGATTTTCATAAGTGTGCGCAACTATGGTGAAGTTGTCAGATTTAGGAGGTAAATTTTTAGATATGATTGAGAAAGGTAGGACTTTTGTTTTGCTAGTGTTAAGGCTTAGCAGATTCTCCTGTAGCCAATTTGCAACTCTATTAAAACCTTTTTGGGCTAGTGAATAAACCTCATCCCAAGTCTCTCCTTGAAACAAAAGAGCAGTGTCATCTGCAAATGCTATAACTTTGCCACCCGGTAAATTGAGGTTGCACAACTCGTTAATATAGACCAGGAAGAGGGTCGGACCTAAGACACTGCCTTGTGGTACTCCATAATTAACGTGTTCTTCCTCACTAATTGTGTTCCCGACCTTAACACATTGTGTGCGGTTAGTTAGGTAGTCCTTGAAAATATCAAGTTGAAGTCCACGAACTCCTAGCGCTTCCAACTTTAGAAGGAGAAGGGAATTAGAGAGAGAATCAAATGCTTTTTCCAGGTCAACCAGGATAGCAAGACATTTCTTGCCCGCATCCAAACTTCTGACTACAAAATTTGTTAACTCTCCCAGAGCCTCAGACGTGGATTTACCCTTACGAAACCCATATTGATTTATTGATAGAATATTATTATTTTCCAGATAGTCCATGAGTCTTTTATTTAAAATGCGTTCTAAAATTTTAGATAAGGTTGATAAAATAGATATTGGCCTAAAGTTACTAATAATGTTCTGAGGGCCAGATTTATGTATTGGTAAAATAATTGATTTTTTGAATACGGTCGGGAATCGTCCCGAGTCAATAGCAAGGTTACAAATATGTGTCATAGGACCAACAATGTGTTCAAGGTTATCTTTTACTAGTTTTGAAGATATATTATCAGTGCCAGAGGTAAAGCTAGTACGCAGAGATTTTGTCACTAAAATTATTTCAGATATATCTGGGCCTATTAAAGAAAAAGAATGTAACGACGAAGGTGTGGTGACGGTTTTGCTTGTGGACAGAGAGGTTCTGCGAGATTGTACTTTAAGCGCAATCGTTTTACCCACATTCGAAAAATATTTATTTATCATATTAACGGATTCCTGAGGAGTCGCTAGTAAATATATAAGTTCTTGACTATGATGATTTGAAGGTTTAAGGTTACTCACGCTTCTGATAACTTCCCAAAGTTTTTTACTGTTATTAGCATTTTGAATTTCATTGCGTTCATACTGTAATTTTAATCGTTTGAGTAAGCGAGATAAGTAGTTACGATATCTTGAGTAAGTAATTTTCAGTGTTTCATCATTCGGGGATTTCCTAAGTTTAAAATGCATTTTGTCACGGTTACGCATGCAACGGACAAGACCTGGGGTAATCCATGGTTTGATTGGGGCTTTTCGACGAGGTAGTGTGATAATCCTGCAATTTCTGTCTATTATATTGTTCAAAATATCAACCAATAATCCAGCTGCAAGGTCACAGTCATTACACTCAAATATTTGGTCAAAATTAGCATTTAGAATTTCTGATTTAATATTAAAATAATCAAATTTTTTGTAGGTAGGGTTCTGGAGATCCTTATTAACAGTTTTGATTATAAGAGACAGTAAAATTGTATCGTGATCCGTAATACTTGTTTTGATTACTAATGTTGTTGATGGCAGTTGAGACTTTAGCATTACGTGGTCCAAGCAATTAGATTTCCTTGTCGGTAAAGTATGAGCGGGTAGTAGACCGTGTGTTGCCATTAAATTGAGATAGTTACAAGCGTGTCGATCAATAGTTTCATTTTTTATATCTATGTTAAGATCTCCCATCACAATTAATGATTGAAATTTTTTAAGTGGGGTTAAAATTGTATCCAGTGATATTGTGAAATTGTCAGTATTTACAAATGATGGAGGTCTATAGATAAAAACAATGGCTATCTTATTGTTGATGATTACTACTAGACAATTAGCATCAAGAAGATTAGGCTCATATATTGAACACGAGAGATTTGATTTTGTATAAAGTACCAGACCGTCATTTTGATTATGAGATGTAGTAGTTGCCGTACAAATATAATTTGGTAACTGTGGCAGATAATGATTGCAGGATAACCAGCACTCCGTAAGACATATGACATCCGGCTCAATAACAATTCTGTGTAAAAACGTACAAAAATCATCAAAATTATGTCCTATACTCCTGATGTTTTGTGTCATAATGTCTAAGTGAGGCATCTGGTCAGTTACATAAGCTGTGCACTGATCAGGCTCGCAGCTAAAGGAATTTGAAACTTTTAAATTGTCTAGATCACAACCTATAATAGACGTACTATCCATTATCAGACCAAATAAGTAATAGTGATAGTCTACCTCGAATTAATAAATTCCAAGAGTTATTCAATTTCTTAAGTTCTAAAGAGAAATTACGCAATGAAACGGAAATATTAATGTGGGTAAGTTGTAAGTGCAGGTGTGTAAGTGTGACAGTGTGCTTATAACTAAATTGCTCGGTACATAACGTATGTGTAAGTATATGTGCATGTGTAGTGTGCGTGTGGTTTGTTTTAATGTGTTCGGTATATTGAGTTTTGTAAGTGATTTTGTAAGTAAAACAAAAAGTTGCAGTAGGCATAAAAACTAAACATAAAATGAAAATAAAATAAAAGAAAAAGCAAGCTAGTCATGATTTGCCAAGGTTATCCAGATCACTAAGGTCATTAATTTTTAATAACTGTGCACCATCAGTTTTCCTCAGGTAGACCTTGGATCTAGATGTCCAACAATACCTATAGTTATTCAGTTTCGCATATTCCCTAACATGGTGAAATAGTTTTTTAGTCTGAAAAGTAAGGCACTCGGATACATACACAGGCTGCCGCGGGCCGTTTATCTGTAGATTCATTGTACTGAGTTTATTATTGATATTCTTCTTATTAAACGTTCTAGTGGAATCAATAAATTTGTCTCTGGTCAATACACTCGAAAACTCAACAATTATTGTTTTGTTCACGTCCTTTTGTGAATTAATGCGATATACGTCCCGTATTTCCTTCATATCCAAAGGAACATTGATTGTATTGCCTACTTTTTTAACAATTTCCACAAGATCATTTTTGTTTTCCGGGACTGATTTCGGGATGTTACGGATTTCGATGCTCGAACTACGCATGCTTCTTTCGAAGTGCTCAATTTTAGCCTCAAGCGAGTGAATGTACTTGCGATCAGCTGAACGCTCCTCTTCGAGTTGTTGTACTTTTGTGAGCAATTGATCATATTTTTGGCCTAAAAAGTCAATAGATTTACGTAAAGCATCATTTTGTTCGCTGTGGCTGCGGAAGCCTTCCGTCATCGTTTCCGTGAGTGTAATAAATCTGGACTCTTGATCCTGAGTGAAGGACGCAAACAAATCCTTTATATCCTTGTAAGTGACCCATTCCTCTCGGTCGCGCTTACGCTTACGCAGAGAAACGTTGTATTCACTCGAAGCATCAACATAATCATCAAACTGTAGCTGGACGGTCGCCGGTGAGTCATTTAAATTTGGTTCACTTGAACAGTGCGCGAGCGGCGTGGATGGTCTTGAGTCAGGCCGAGCGGGTGGGGGGGGCGATCTACGCAGAGGCATTTTTGCGTGGGGCGACAAAACGAGCGTTGAGAAGTACCAGGAGGACATAAGACACGTAGCGGTGAGGTGATGCACGCGTATCAGTGCGACCCAATGCACAGCACAGAGCGGTCACGCTGGTCACTCGTTCACAACATAAAAAACCGTAGCGATGCGCGCGCATGAATGCGAGTGGGACGGAACGATTCGTAACACACTAACACTGAGCCGTGCACTCGAACTCCAGTCACTGTATGCACTCCTATTATTTACATTTGCTTTATTTAACAAAATTAAATTCTAGTAATATTAAATAATGACTATTGGCACGTCTACTCTTTATGAGGGTCCAGGGGGGAGATGAGGGTCCAGGGGGGAGTATCAATGTAGTTCAGTCCTCTAACATTAGTTAATACCTAGTTACCTGTCAATGAAATTTACATTCAAAAAGACAAAATAATTAACATTAAGAAAGTAATTAAGCTATTTCTAATTTTTATTAATATAATTGTTTATTACAAACAATGTTTCACTTGTTGGCATGTGCCAAACACATCCACTGTTACTTACTTTGAGGAAAACAAGCAATGTAAAAAGCAAAATAAAAAGTATTTTCACTATTTCACTATTAATGCACATTCTTATTGACAACTTGGTTGATTTAACTAACACTAAAGAGTACAGACTGCCTAATAGTATTAATTTTTAGTGTTTTCTTATTCTTATGTTAATATTTTCAAGTTGTACTGTCCAAAGACGAACAGCTGATTTCAAATGAATACTAGCCGAGCATGAGTTGTTGTTCCTGTTAAGCTACATTTTGAGGGCTAGTACACTTCGCTTAAGCCAAAACAAGGATCGCAATACAAGTATTACTCGTAGTACTCACGTTATCTTGACAAGGTGTTTCAGAGCGCGGCGGCTCGTCGGCCTCCTCGCTTGCGTTCTGTTCGCGGTCTCCCTCGCCCTTGTAGTAGTTCCACTCGTCCTCGGAGTCCTCGCCGCTCTCCGCTACATTATCCACCAGGTTCCCTTCGACGTGGCTCTCCTCCACTGCGCAACAACACCAAACACACGTTACGAGGCTTACGACTCACCGCTCACAATACAAAACCACCCCAGATGACTGCGCACAGCCGCACACCCTCCATCAACAGGTGACACACCCTTTTGAGACACGAATTACACGCTCCACTCCGTCAGTCGTCACATTCCTTCCAACTATACAAAATATCGGCATTCCTCCACCGGCACGACTATAAATTAATTATATTGCCGGCGATGAATAACTAACCGGCAGCGTGCGATAGTGACTTTTACGATAGGTTCGTTACGGGCCGCGAATTCAAACTCACGAAACCTTCGCGGACGCCATTTCGAGAACGGTCCACCGAGACACGCCCGACTTCGTATTCGGATTATGTCGTATCCAGTTCATTATTTGAAGTGAAACTGCGGCCCCTACGATAATCCTTCTGCCGACGACGACGGCGCCGCGGCGGAGGGATGCGCCTTCGAGCGAACGATCTATTTCCAGAACGCCGCTCCGCATGAATCAACACAGAAATAACCTTTCACTGCTCGATATGTGAAAATAATCAACAATAAACGTTAAAAATTCACATACCGTAAACCGAAATTTCACAGCACTGATCTTTATCTTGACCGTCGTCGAAGTATTTATTCGAGGCGTTATAAAATGAAGACAAAAGCCCGTACACAACCGCCGGAGCGATAATCGACAAGTACAGAATCCACGGACGTTCAATGCGAGACTGCGCGAGCGAGCGGGACGGGTGGGGGCGGGGGGAGAGAGCGCCGGGGCCGGTGGGGAAACGGGCATGCATGCACTTCGTCAGGGATGCCATGTCATTATTATTGTAATATTCTTCTATAAATAATTCTAAGAATGTATGTCTGACGAAGCCGGAACTAATTTTACTTAATGACGTAGGTAGATATATTATATTAAAATTTTTGGTAAAGTAATTTTGCAAGGCGTTTCATCGGTAATTGCAAAAAATACGCAGGTAAAGAACTATGTAATGTAACTACTAAACAGGACCTGTTTATTTACAGTATGCTATCACGCTTTATTGTTACACTTGACTTACGTACTTGGTCAGTGAACAGTAACACCTGTGCTACACGCACACCGATCCCTCGAAGGATTAGGTATTAAAATATTTTATTTTCCCTCTTTCAAAAAGTAATATTATTACCTACTGCAAAAACTTATAGGTACAACAATATTTAATTAGGTAATTAAAAAAATTAATATAATTTATGTACCTATCTAAATTAGGTCCTGTATTGAGATGTGATTGTCAGATAAAGATTTAAAAAATAATAGCGATAAATATACCTTCCTATCTAGTTTATGTTTTAACATAAAAAATATTTCCAGTCATAATGAAAGTATGGGAGAGGGAATTTAATGGTCTATAATTTGTTAAACCTGCCAAAACTATAAAAGTTAAAAGTAACAACAAAGTACATTCATTGATTGTTAGGCGATACGAAGTTCGCCGGTTCAGCTAGTCTTTGATACATAGCTAAAACAGCTTGATCGATACTTAGAGGATGCGTTATGTAAATCATTGCATTTGTAAATAATTCGCAAGCCGGTGGTAATGGCCTAATGGGGAACAAAAACGTATAAAACAAAGACCAAAAATGCATGCACGCTAATTCTATAGTTTTGTAGGTCAAACGTTTTTGTAGGTCAACCGCGAAACTTAACGCGTGGGAATATAAATGCGTGTCTAGTAATTACATACACATTTTGGATTATTACATAAAATATTGTGATATTCAATTACAGTTATGAATTCTTGAATGAATACTAGAATTCGATACAAATAAAACCGAACAAGTACGTGTCAGGCTGCGCTCAATGTAGGGTTTCGAATTAGTAAGTTTGTCGACTATTACTCATTAAATACTTATGCTAACATAGTCGTGATAGTTTTCCTTGTAAATTCATCATAATATTATCTGTTATAACCTATTTTTAAGAATTTTTTCACTTGTCCAACTCTAACCGTTTAGCCGGTCCAACTCCAACCAAACGGTTGCCGGCAAGGGGGGGATAAATATGTGTATGTATGTATATCCATGCCAAATTACAGCTTTCTAGCATAACTTAACTCTCAAAATACTTATTTATCTACGACAATTTCAGTCTATCACCCAACGGAACAATATCACACCAATTTTACTTTCAAGTGGATTTTACGCTGGAATCAATTTAAAAGAAAAAGTACCTATATCGGGCGATTGCACAAGTTACTTCGCAATTTCATGTTAAAGTACATATTATTATTTTTTGCACTAAATTAATAGTTCATAAATATACCTAATTAAATTGGCATTTAAACGGAAATTGGTCAAACATCAAGTTGGCGTTAAAATAGCAGCGTAAACGATTTTGCAATTTGCGGACATTTTGTGGTCCTTGAGTATTTTTATATGCGTTCTTGCATTATGAGTCCATGATATCTGGTTGGAATGCCGATGACAGTAGACAACTAAACCTTAGACATATCTTACCAGCATGGCCGGCTGCTTCTTTTTATGTAAATAAATGAGTCACCTGAGTGGTAGTAAAATCCAAGCCTCCAAGGCACCGACGCATTACAAACCATGTAAGACGAGAAGAAAGGAAGAAAGAACTGACTTTCAAGCCCTCAACCGGAACAATAGTTATTTGGGGGCTGACTCAAATAACCCTCTAATTGTTAGCTAATGAGCCATCATCTTACCAGCGTGCGCGGGCGGAGTGGGCGCCGTAGCCTGGTCCATGCCGTGGTCGTCGACGTCATCGCGGTCGGCATCGATGTCCACAGCGGTCTCGGGGCCGAGGTCCTCGCTGTCGCTGTCCGAGACGCCATTGTCCGCGTCGCACGCCACCGCCTCCGGCTTGCGCGGCTCCACGTCCACGGCGAACGGCGGTGCGCTCACCGCCGCGTTGTCCAGCCTGGTCCAAAAATTTGGTTATCATCATCATCATCGGTCTGTTAATGTCCCAACTATTGGACGAAGAAAGACCACTCACACCAGGTTAAAGGGATTCGGGTCTAGCTTAATGCGGAGTGGTGGAATTTGGTTATCAGCTCACGTTAAAATATCAAAGCAGTTTCTAAACACATTATAGGGGAGACTACAGCTCAAGGTTATGGGCTAGGTCAAGAGGTCGATTTCGTGCCAAACATTATTTAATCGGTACCAAAGATTAGTGATTTAAAAATAGTAGTACCTACAATATGCACAACGAAAGCACGTCTCTAGTTTCTTTGTGACGCTAAAACTGTGTTTCTTTTTCAAGAGCACACTCGAGCAAGTCGGTCAGAACATAGTAAATGGTGCAAAGAACAAAAGAGGTGAGGGAGTAGCGACAGGGTTTCCCTATTCTTAGAGACGTGGAATCGATTTAGGCCGACTCTTGATAGGAAACCTAGGAAAATCTTATTCCCATATTTTATTTCCCATTATCTACATCAGTTCTCGTGACTGCTGGTCGGCAGCCCCATCTTTAGACGGGAGACGTTTAGTTACGATCGGCGACGCTGTACGTATACAGTCAGCTAATAAATCGGAAAAGTTTCAACCTAGCCGTTGACCAGCGTCGTATCGTCGGCAGACCGAGCGACGTCATTTTCACCTTTACTCCCATAATAAAACTATTCGTAACCGGGTTAACCCGATTCCGTATCGATAAGTATGAGGAAGTTTTCATGAGAAATGTTTTGCATTTTGTGTTGGAAGTATGATGAAATAACCTCAGCAAATAACCTAAATGCAACAAAGCAGGGATTGAATCTGCTTTTTTTAACACGCTTTTTTTAGCTTCATACGTAATTGGGCATTTTCGCCAAAAAGTGTAAACGTTGTAAATTATTGAAAAATTTTTTTTTGTTGAAATTTTGACCATTTTTTGAATTGTACTGTATTGTTATGTTATTTTCTTGCCAGAAAATATAATAAGGCGCTGAAATACTTACTGAAATTAAAATTACAGGACATTTTCTGCGAGGCGGAACTATAAATCGTTCCATTTGGTGACCAAATACGAATGACAATATAAATAAATTTAAACACAGTTTTGGTAAAATTTGTCTTTCATTAGGTTTATTAGGGATACAGGAATATATTAGTAAAAAAAAAACAGTAAAATCAACATTAAAACTAGTTTTAGCATGTCATTTACCTACATCCCGTTACTATGTGGTCATTTTACTTTCTATTTTTGTCTTTTAAAAGCAAAAACACCAAAAATTCTGAATCTTGGTATTTTTAAAGGGAAAACAAAAGTATTTTTTAATTTTATAAAATAAAAAAAATATTTTTTTTGGAAAAGTAATTAACAATAGGATATTTTATTTTTCCTTTTTTTGGGGACAGTCACGGAAGAGAAAGATCGAAATAACGGAATGGAAAGTAAGGTTTTTGACACACATAGTCTTAAACATAAATTTCCCGATTAGGCAGAAGAAGTTTTTTAAACCACTAGGCTATCAAAAAATTAAATTTATTATATAACAAGATAATGAGATGAAAAAGCAATAAATCGAATCTTCTACCTTGTTCCTCGCGCCATCTATGAATACAACTTAGCACTTTTTAAAAATCTATCTAGCAATAAAACGAATCTTCTATCTTACTCCTCACGCCATCTATGAATACAACTTAGCACTTTTTAAAAATCTATCTAGCAATAAAACTAATCTTCTATTTTATTCCTCGCGCCAGTCGGTCGGTCGATCGACAGAATAAAAGAATGAAATTCTTATTTTTTGTTGATAAATTCTTTGAAAATATTTAAAAGAGCATTTGAAAGTATTTAAAAACAGTATAAAAATAAAACTAAAAAAAAAGAAATACTGAGAGACGCAAACCTGCGCATCAGGTATTGTGTATCTACGTTCTGACCATTGAGCTACGGAGAAGTTAAATTCAAAGACGAAATTAGCGGTTATATTATCTTACCTGTCGTTTTTCCGTTGCATCCGGTTTGAAATCACTAACGATTCTAAAGAAGTTTCACTTCAATAAAACTATATTAAACTTACTTATTAAATAAGTATATTTCTATTAATAATAATGGGTGTACTTCCTTTTAGCTCATACCACCGATTGATCTGAACTGTGGTATCATAGAAAAAACACCCGCCCGCATATTTAATTTTCAAGGTCACTTTGGAAAAAAACATGATTTTTAGTTTTTCACGTTTATTTTGCAAAGTATTGATTTTACAGAAAAATATTTCCTGCAAAAGTTGAAGCCCATTAAGAGATTGACATTTTATGTCCAGTACATTTTTCTTGGGAGCCTGTGGTTTGAAAGAAATATGCAAAATTCGTTCCGCATAATGTCTAAACATGTATCAGCATGTTTAAATACATAGGTATACCAAAATTCAGGTCAATCGGAGGTATGGGTTAAAAGGAAGTTTATCCATATTAATACCTATTGATAAGATTATCCTTATTTAAAGTTTTATATCCAAGTGGGCCGGCATCTGTCGCCTTTTGTGACACCCTCGTATGTCAACATGGAATTGAGGTTTGAGATAACTTTATTCTCATAAAGAATACAATTCACTTACATGAGAATGAACAATAATATAGAAATAACAGTGAGTACATTGCACAGAGTTGCGTTAATATTCCAAACTATAATATAAAAACTATTGAGGGTACTTGAATAAAGATACGTTCCATACTCGCACTCAAGTCAGGTAACATAGAGTTATGAATGTCTGGAAGTGTCTCATACTAAAGTGGTGTTGAGGTTTTTCATAACGAAAATTGGTATTTGTCACCCCAATTTAAGCGTTGTAAAAGCCACCCCAATACAGTTAAATTTACGTAAAAAAATAACACTTAAACAAAAATAAAACTATTTTTATAAATAAATTTCTGAATTTAACTTTTGCCGCAATAAAATAGTTCATATAATAATCTGACAGCATTTAGAACAAACTATAATATAACTCAATAAAAATATTTTAAGTAGTTTCTCAACCTAATTGCCACGGTGTACCATCAACTTTATCCACTCCATTCCGCTACTTTTGCCTTCCACATAATACGTTACCACGAGTATAGTCTCGGAACGGAAGTAACGGATTCCCAAACAGAATATTCAAATTGAAATTTTGATTAAATTTAATTATATATACTAGGAAAATGTTTACAAATATGTTTCGTTAAAATATTAGCTTTTAGATACAATAATTTTCATAAAAATATATTTCCATTTACCCTGACAAATCAGCAGTTTCAGAAGGGAACTTTAAAATTGCTACGAGGTCGATTCAACTTTATTTATTTAATTCCTGAAAAACTAGTGAAAAAACACTGACATAACCGTGCACAGATTGTCATGGGATTATTCAAAAATGATTTGCTATACGTAATATTTATCAGTTTTCATCGTAGAATTTACAAAAAATACAAAACCACGGTAACGGATAGTGGAATTCCACCCGAACTCTTTTTTGAAATTTATTTTGAACTCTGTTTTCAGCCAATTTTCAGTCCAAAACAGATTAAAATTAACCTTTTTACAGTGTTGACAAACAGATAATGTTATTTAGCCCCAAATTTGAACGATTCTGATCAAACAAAACATGTTTTATCGCATGTTTTGTAGTCGAACGCTGCAGGGGACATCGCAAAAACGATGGTCTTATTTTGTTAAATTATTAATAAAAATTATATTAGGCAATAATTACAACATTTGTTGGTGTTACCGTAAAGTTTATTAAACAAGTAAACAAAATAAAATTAAGATTTTTTCTTTTTCACATTATAATTAAGAAAATTCGAAGTATGAAGTCAGGGGACACGGTAAAAACGCAATTTACAATTTTTGGCGAAAATGCCCAATTACGTATGTATGTAACAGAAACGTTGAACATGATTTTGACCTCCTTCAAAATTAACTTTTCCATTCCATTTAAGCATATTGCCTTGCATCGGTGAAGGTATATAAACTATAGGAGAAAGCCAGCATATTTAGTTAAATAATTCCTTAGAACATAGTTACAATAATGTTAACGTGCCTAATAGAATAGAACAATGAGAATATATGAAAACATTGTTTTACATCGATATTACAACAAAGGCTATAAGGACAACGATAACTCGATAAGTCACGTATCCCTCTGCTTTTCTAAGGAAATCACGCATTCACGCCGATTCTCGCTACCATTATCGAAGAGATAAGCTGACCAAATGGCCGGCTACATGACATGATATGATGATACTGTTGTAGATGAGATCAACTGTCATGTAGAAAGTAATAATAACTTTCGTTTTCACATGAATGTGGGTGGACGATAGACGATAGGCCGTATATAGTCTCTCAAGGTCGTCAGGTACGAGATATTTTCAAGTTTTACCAAGTCTTTCTTATCCACACCGCTAAACCAGTTTGAACATGCGAAGACCTTTACACTAACGTTTAAACTAACATTCGAGCTAGGATTTTTATGTGAACATCTTTATGCAAATTTTTAAGTGAATTATTACAGAGAGACAAAGGATTTGTCACCAAATCCTAAATTTAGACACCAATAAAATCAATGACAAATTTTATCTGCTTATGTAACTTAGTTTGTCTGTTCTTGAAACAGATGTGTAGGGTAAACGGCCCAATATCCGTGAAATTTTGATATTCGCTGACTTTGCAGGTCTGTTATTTAAAAACTAATAATCTTATTAAAACGAGATATACATGACTTGGTAGGTAATTTATTCTAGTTCTCAGATTATTGTATCGTTTTATATTAAAACAAAGATTTATGCACAATAATTTCAAAAAAACTAAAAATAGGTCATTTGTCCCAGTATCCGTTAGATTTGTACTAGTATTCGGTAAATTGTCCTGGAATCCGGTAAATTTTACCGCGAATTTAAACTCTATTGCTTGACATTAAAGTTCACAGAAATATTGCATTTTTGTCTTAAAACAGGTTTTATACCAATGATTAACGTTAATTTTAATAAAATATACAAAATATATTTAAGACAAATTATACATATATATGAATCACATTATTTTAAGTACTACTTACTGCAATTATTTGTGAAATTGTAAGTATTAGGTCTTTACCTATGAAATTGGAGATTTATATGAATTTATATAAATAATTTTGCTATTTTGATGGCAGTTTGTTTATCCTTTTACTGTAGAAGTCTGCCGGACGGGACGCGATGAAGTCCGCGAAAGCGTTTTGAACTACCTCTCGGGTGTTGAACTTTTTCCCACTTAAAAAATTGTCCAAATTTTGAAAAAAGTAGAAATCTGTTTTGGCAAGGTTCGGTGAGTACGGCAGGTGACGGAGAGCAAGAGCAGCTGTAACTCTTGTAGCTTTGCGATGGTCTGTTGTGAAGTGTGAGCTCGCGGTTTGTCGTGGAAAAGCAATGGTGAAGAACGATTGGCCAGTCTTGGTTCTTGAATTGCGAGATTCTCCATCTTTGTTTACAATTCGTGGCAATAGACATCTAACGTTACTATTGTGCCATTCGGTAAGAAGCTGTGATGTACAAGTCCGGCACTGGTCCACCAGACAGTTACCATCACCTTCCTAGGAGTAATGTTTTTTAGCGCACTGATTAGGTGCTGTACCCGGGTCCACCCACTGAGACGAAGACTTAGGGTTGTCGTACAAGATCCACTTTTCATCGCAGGTAACAGTTCCATTTAGAATTCCCTCGTTTCTATGATGATTTAATAGTGCTATGCATGCTTCGACGCGCAAGTCTCGCTGTTGGTCGCTTAATGCGTGTGGCACCCACTTATCTAGCTTATTTATCTTTCCGATTTGACGTAAGTGCTTCAATATTGTTTGAAACTAACTCCAAAGCTCGCAGCAAGCTCAGCCATGGATTGAGTTAGATCCACTATCGCCTTCAATTCGTCGTTGTCGACAATGGTTACAATACAAGTCGACCGTGAGGCTCGTTCTTCAACTTAAAATTTCCAGATTTAAAACGATTGAATCAATAATGGACCATGTTTATGCAAGCAGTGTTAGGGACGGCATGTACGGGACATGTCATTAATGTTTCGTGTTGTTTGTGCAGCGGTACTTCCACGTAAGAACTCATATTCGAAAATTGTACGAATCTTCAATTTATCCATGGCGCCAAAAACTACCACAATTTCACAAAAAAAATCACTATCTAAAAACCAGATGACTGAATTTGAAATTAAAATAACACGGCTTTGAAATAAAATTTATTTGAATTTCGAATTGCTCACCAATACACAGATAAGTAAATCTGAAAATGCTGGTTATAAAATGTCCAATTTCATAGGTAAAAAAGACCTATTTTATCATAACTTTGGTAACAAATATCCATCTAACAGGCTCTTAAAGTCCACTGCTGGACATAGGCCTTTCCTAATTAACGCCACACCAACCGGTCCTGGGTCTTCTAAATCTAGCGGCTTCCCGCTGTCTTCTTTAGGTCATCTGGTCGACGTTTAGGTTGTCTGGACGACCAGTGATTTACCGAGACGTGGCTACAATTTGAGGACTTTGTGACCCCATCGGTTATCTGTCCTTCGAACGATGTGGCCTGCCAATTGCCACTTCAGTCGGCTAACACTGTGAGCTACGTCGGTAACTTTTGTTTGCCTACGGACTTCATCGTTACGAATCTTATCTCGTAGTGAAATACCTAACGTAGCTCGTTTCATAGCGGGCTGCGTGACTTAGAGCCTTTGAATGAGACCAACGCCAAAAGACCACGTCTTGGGTCCATAAGTTTACACTGGCAACATACATTGCTCAAACACTTTCGACTTCAGGCACTGAGGAATTTTGGATGAAAATATATGTCGTAATTTCCCGTACGCTGCCTAGCCGAGTTGGATACTTCGAGTTAGTCGTTCGTTCGAGTTGTTCGAATTCGATGTTGGACTTACCCATCTGGATCATTTGTCCCAGGTAAATGTACTCGTCGACAACTACGTGAGCAGTGCCGTCAACAACTATCGGTACGGGTGTGACATGGACATTAGACATGATTTTTGTCTTGTCCATGTTCATTTTAAGACTCACCCGTTGTGAGGTACTGTGAGGGCCCCTAGCATAGTCCTAACATAGGATTACTGTATCATCAGCAAATCGAAGATGTGTGAGGTGTCCACCATTGATGTTAATGCGGAGCCCTTTACACTCCATTAGCATGAAAATGTCTTCCAAAGCAGCGGTGAACAGTTTCCGGGAAATAACGTCCCCTTGCCTGACACCCCTCTGCAATTGGATGGGGTTCGTGATTCTATTGTATAATCGGACTGACATGGTGGCTGATTTGTATAAATATACATTTCAACACCTCGATATATCGATGTCTGGCACCGCTGAAGAGACTCCAGCACCGCCCAGGTCTCGATAGAATCGAAGGCTTTTTCGTAATCCACATAAGCTACACAGAGCGGCAGGTTATACTCTTCGGTCTTCTGTATCACCTGCCTGAGTGAATGTATGTGGTCCATGGTGCTATAGCTTTTTCGGAATCCGGATTGTTCGGGAGGCTGGAAGTCGTTAAGTCTGCGTGCTATGCGATTAGAGAGTACCCTTGAAAACTGCTTGTAAACGTGGCTTAGAAGTGCAATGGGCCTATAGTTCTTCAAAACTACTGATAACGGAATCAAACAACTTCTGAAGCATTAGTAAGAGAGACTTTCCTCCAGCTTTTAACAGCTCAGTTATGATTCCGTCATCGCCCGGTGGCTTGTTGTTCTTAAGCTGCTTCAGGGCCCTTCCAATTTCATACAGACTGACGTCCGGGGTATCTTCGGTATAGTGTCGGGTCAACTTAGCTCGCTTGTCGTTAGCCTATCCTGCGATCCTGCGAGATCTGCTTACTGAAGCACCTGTACTCTGCCATAGAGGCTGGAGACTGCACACACAGTTCTCGTCTATCCCTCATAAGACCGAGTGTATGTTCTGAGAGAATCCGAGAACTACCACGGAGGCGGGTTTTATAGAACTTTAACCCTGCCTCGTGGACTGTTGCTACCATCCTGTTATTGTACTAGTCAACTGTATCACAATAATATAAGCACGCGAATCGATTCTGCAACTCCAACTGAAAGTTCTCGGAGCCTTGGATTTGGACAGCTGTTGGGCGGAGAGTTCATTTCATTAGGTGAGACCGCTTGAGCTTGGCGTTGATATTTAATGTGCCTCGTACCATTTGGTGATCTCTCCCGGTTTTAAACCTACTAATCACTGAGATCATCATTAAATATGTGCCGTTTGTCGGCTGACAAAGATAGTTTTCATTCTGGCTAGAATGAAATCTATTTCACTCTTTGTGGAACCGCCAGGGCTAATCCAAGTCCACTTGCGCTGAGGCTTCTTCTTGAAGAAGGAGTTCATCATGTAGAGGTTTTCTTTTTCCAGAAAGTTAGCCAGCAAGTGGCCTCGTTGGTTCCGACATCCAATGCCAAAAGGCCTCACCTTTTTTTCGTCGCCATTTCGCATGCCTATTCGAGCGTTGAAGTCCTCCATCACAACTGTGAAATGAGATTTAGAGGTATTCATGGCTCTACTATAATAATATCCTCACTTAACCTCCACCTCAGCGTCAGAATGTGTCGAAGTCGGATCGTAGTACGACCTTCAATTAATACCGTTTGGATATTGTGAGTGTAATACGCTACCCTGGTCGACACGCTCCGAACTTGTATTACGTTGTTGATGAGGGACTTGTGGATAAGAAACCCGACACCACCTTGGGACAGTTGTTCGCCCTCCCGGTGATAGAAAGGTTGCCGGATTTGAGTATTATCATGTCCTCCCCCTGTCTTCGGACTTCGGATAATACCAATATGCTCCAGTTCAACCTGTTCATCTTAGCTTCCAGCTCGTAGGTATATCTTGTCATCGGTCTTCATTGTCCTGGTATTGAATGTTGCCAAGTGTAGAGGTCGTTGTTGCTTGTGGTGGTAACCCAATCTCTTCTGGCGAATCTTCGCATCCCCTGCCCCACCGTTACCGTGACCGCTACCGTAGTCAGGAATAGTGGGACTGCCGGGGACTGGGGGCCGTGGTTTTTCCGTGTATGCCATAGGTGATGACCGCAGGTAATATGACCGGTATTTGTTCATCTATTGGATTTTAATCCTATTAGTCGCCTTTTACAACATCCCAGGAAAAACGGGAGTGGTGCTATTCTACAAAGTGAACCCGGACACCACTTGGGTCATTAGTAACAAATATGTATACCACTAACCTTACATGAATCAGTATATCAGATAGAAAACTCTTAAATACCCGTACAAAATAGAAGAAATTGAACTTGCTATCTATCTAGTATTCAAAATAAGGTAACTATGCTTTAACTTATGGCTTCATATCAACTTATGGCTTCATTTTAACAAACTCTACATTTGAATACAATCAGGTTTACTGAAAGAACTAGATATAAACAACGTTGAACGTGGGATACCGTACTGCCTGGTAGCAGCTGAAATTAAGGCCCCTTTTTCGACTGCCTCCATGGCCTTTAATATGGCCTTCTGCTTCTCAGTAATGATTGGCTGGAATTTAAAAATTAAACATCTCTTGCAAGTTATGCCACATGCCTTAATATCCATCTTAATCTTCTAGCAATAATATAGAATTACTACAAAAAAACGAAAAAGCAACCAAAATAAACTTGGTTGGTACATATTATTAATTCCAAGGAATGTGAGACTTTAACTCAAGGCAATAAGGACCATGACAGGTTTAGGGGCAAGTGTTAATGCACGTACCAGTATCCGGCAGAAAAGTGTACAGTTTCAAGCTAAAATGAGACTTATGTGAAGGCAATAAGGTTCAATAACGATACTTTAACGGGTTATGGTACAAGTTTGATGCGCGAACCAATATCCGACAGAAAATGTACGATTTTGCCGGGTACTAGGTCCAGTAGGGATTTATGAGTACCAATAGATGTGAAACGTTAAAATATTAACATTCCAATTAAATTCATTTAAAGTTGCAGGTTATATCGCTAGATAATTTATTCAAATATTTAAATAATGTAATCCTCCTCTCGTATTGTTATTCGCAGCAGCATGGAAAGCTCAACAGTATGACGCGGTGACGTCCTAGTTCAGTGACAGAACTTAGCACTTTTGTAATAAATTCCTTTATGCCACTTTTAATGTTAAACAGTTTCGAGACCATTGCATTTTAAGTCATTGTTGCATTAGCATTTGTGCAAAATATTACCAGGAATATGTTGCCAATAACAAACTTTAAGGTAATATTGGTAGAATGGTGTAATGATAGAAAAACTGACTAGTTACCGGTTACTCGGACCTTACCGGGAATACGTACTTCTACCCTAACTTTAAAATAAAAGCTACTTGTTTTCATTGATATTGATGTCTCAGAACCAGCTATGTTGCCTCAGAAGACTTAGAAATAACAGAATAAGTTTAGCATCTAAGAGGAACACTATAAAATAAAGACTGTCAAAGTTTTTTATGTTTGGGTCAAAAATCGTGCCCCTGAACTGAGCCGTCCTGTGAAAGCTTCATTAAAAATGCTACCCTCAAGAGGAAGGAATATAAGTAGTTCTGATAACAATAATTTTAATTTCAAGATGCGTTATTTACGTATCAAATACCCATTAGAAATTCCCGGAAATTTGCGTTAATATAAAAAATAAAATTATATTTATTTTACTAAAGCATATATGTATGTAAGACAGTACATACATATAAGCACGCATAACAGGTTAGTAAACTCATTGTTATACAGGTTTGAACATCCGGCGTATACTGCGCTCCGTCAGAAACCCTACATGGCATAAGATGCAAGTGACAGGACAATCTTGATCCGACTGCTACTGGCGGAATATTTTGCTTTAAACTCAACTAACTAACATTGTATTTTATTTTATACCCAGAATATCAAGTTAAGTGGTCGGATCTCCGTTGACTAGTTTGATAATTACATCAAATAAGTCTTACAGTGTGGTTTTGGAAATAAACACTTGAGCTCTCAATGTTAACCACAATCGGATTTTCACACAAATATTCAATAATATTCTCTATTTTAAAATATAACGATTTAAGTGTTCAAACCGATATCTTATTAGTATGACTCACCCAAGGTCCATGGGCGGGCAGTTGTCGGCGACTATATCACGCGGGTTCTTCAAGAACACCACGATCACTGATATATTGTCCGCGGAACCGACCCGCTTTGCCTGCACGACCAGACGCTTCGCTACCGCCTTCAAGTCATCTGTGGACAAGAAAACAACACTTATAATAGGCATGACAATTTAAAATATAATAGGGCACTACTAGAAATCATCGGCGACAAATTGCTCAATCTTGTAATTAAAACTTTAAAATACCAATGTGTCACAGCACGCAGCGACGCCGTGGTGTGGTATTAAGGTCTATTATGTCTGCAATTTGTTGCAGCACAATGGTGAATAGAGCCGACGGATATGGAGTAACGATGTTTATGTTTCCATTAGGCACAAGCAAGGCGGCTGGTGACCTGACTGCGTGGCTAGCGGTTGCCGAGGATGTCCTTGTTCAGTCTCGAGCCTGTCGGGCGTGAGTCAGCGGACCGCTATTGTGCCACATGCGCGCGACGTGCGCCCCGCTTCATGTCCCATTGAAACAATTTCACGCTTATTAATTTCACACTAAACAAACAAAAAGTTCGTTTTCCCTGGATGTTTGACGCCCGAACCCTATGAGACTTGGAGCCTAATTGAAATGGATGAGAGGGTAGCGAATGTTTCACTCGGGTGAAATTTCGCGCAGTATTCACGACAATTGCGTCATCCGAGTGATGACATTAGCTTCAATGTTTTTGTGTTAATTGCTACAGTATTTATGAGTCTAGAAAATTAAACAGTATTAAAGGCAATGAGGTTATCGGCGCTCCCTAGGCTACTGGCTAGGGAGTGTCTGATGTCTAATGGCAAAGTGCGGCGTGTCCGCGCATTCGTGTCTCGTGTACGGTGTCAGCCATCGCTCCACACGCCCGGAGGCGCAGCAGACACACGCCTTGACTTTGCTCGCTATTTCGGGGCGCGGTCACCGTCGCCCTTGCTTTTTACCCTGTTTGGTCTGGCTCGAAGCCAACCGCGCCCCGACTACTCTCACCCGGCGGGTTAGGATGCCAGCATCGCTTTATAAAAGGTTGTTTGATTTATATCTCGTTTCCATACCTGGAATGAGATACTAACAAGGATATAAATAAAATATTAAACTGCTTGAGGATGTTTATGTTCGGTGGACGGAAAGTCGACTGCTCACACTCATCTACATAGTTAAATGCAAATTTGTTAGGTTTGCGGCGCGGTAGCCGATAGTGCAGCGAATAGGACGGAAAGACGGTGCCGGTGGAGGGTTTAATGTTGAGGAGCGCGGAAGTGTTGAATGTTTATTAGTTCGGTTTATCATGTCGGCCGGGAGAGCGGGGAGCGGGCGGCGGGTGGCGGGGGCGGGTTAGCGATCAGCGCCATGATTATTGCCGGCCGGCTAACGGTGATACCGATGGAATGCGCCGCCGGCCATTGTTCCTTACGACTCGAAGCAAAAACGGATCACGGTCCGTCGACGCATACTAAACCAACGCACCTGTCCACAGATGTTGTCGGAACCTAGTGAGTACCATGTTGGTTACGAAGGGCCAATAAAGGAACAGCGCGTTTACGGTCTACTGCAAGATCTCTTTGAATATGTCTGACTTTAACACCGCCCGATCTCGTCAGATAGGTACATCACACTAGATACTGTACAGTATACGTATAGGTACAAAACATATTATGCAGAATGCATAACTTATCGCAGAAAGACAACCTTCAATGTGTCCACTGATATGGTCAAATGATATCTACAAAGTGAAACCGTATGTACGGAATAACGGCCAACGGAATCCCAACTTCCGAGAGCCCACAGAATTAAATTTGAAAGCTGAAGATGAGAGCATGCAGAGTGCAGACGTCTGCGGATTAAGTGCAATTTTCCAGTAAGTTCAACCGAGCGAGGGTGCACGGGGTGCACGGGGGTTGAATTGCACCGGCAGACGATGAAAAAATCTTGTTGGCGATCGTTAGTACGTAGATGGGACTTGCTCTGAGGCTTTGTGTACTCTCGAGGATAAGTATTAGGTAACTTCGAGAACAGGATAATGTAAGAAAGTCGGAAAATTTGTGAAAGTTTGAATAAGTGATGATTAATGTACACGGTTTTTTTATTTACAGCAATTTAACTTTACATAAGAGATAAAAATTACTTAGTAGTAAAAATAGCTTAAGTTACTTTTAATTCTTTTTAAGATCCTCAGATTGGTTGGATCTTGGATCCAATCGACTGATGTAACTACCATAAGATTAAAAACCCTAAAAGAACAATGCCCAACTGCCATACATCGTTTTATTTCATTTTCAACTTTAGCGTCTTAAAATAAAAAAAATTCTAGAAATCGCCGCTTTAATTTCTGAGCTTAGATATATAAGAATTTTCAGCAGACACACCCCAGAACCAATTGAATTCTTATAACCATTGAGTCATAGAGTCGGGAAGACTTACGGCTGCCTGTAATTTTTACCATTATTTTATTCTGACTTTTTTTTGATTGACAACCGGAAATGGAAATTTGACATCATTACACTTGTCATACCAACATTTATACCGAAATTCTGTCTGTAATATTGGCCAGAAGTCTCCCTATATCTTGCTTGATACAAGCTATGTATCGAAGTGAGTGCCCGAATGTAAATTGACATTGTTGACATCATTGTTATTATAGTCAATTCATCACTTATTAATAAAATATTTTACGCTGGGTAATACGGGTATAGGTATTAATTTTAAAATACGTAAAAAAATAATTGAATTGCTTCGGTATAACTGACGTTTTAAGACGCTAACAAAAATAAAAAATAATTTTTGGGCATTGTTCTTTTAATCCCAACAGCACAAGTCCAGTTAATGTAATAAATCGGATGATTAAGTACAAAGAAATGAATTTCTACTTAGTTCTATCATAGGTCATAAAATTTACCGTAAACGTAACCCACAATCTAGATTTTAACCAAGCTAGTCGATATCGGCCCATGTCGGCAGCCAACGCAAAAAGCCCTAATGGAACAGCGTTCTAAAGTTATTACGTCTAGATTCAATTTCACATCGGCCTGAGTGTGCGCGCAAATCTATCTATCTGTACATCAATTGAGTACATAGTAAATCCGTACACCAGGGCTTTCCTGGAGGCAGGCAGGGAGGCGACCGGGCGGCCCCCACTGCAGCCGCCATTGCAGTTTCCACTTAGAGCTCCGGCGAACTGTTCAACTACGTACATAATATATTTGACTCATATAAAGCCTACACGGACGCTAAGTTTAGCCGAGCGACTGCCACACTGTGCAGTGTGCACCGAGCACTCGGATATTACAGTATACTTCCATAATTGCATAACATTATAAATTGAATTTCACCCACGGTATTAGCCTAGTGGGCGAAAACGAAATATCCTTTACATTTTGAATGCATTCCGATATACAATTTAATTTGAATGGGTTGAGATTTGATTGATATATTATATTGCAATGTTGGTCATAGTCATAACAAGTTCTTTGCAGTAACATTTTACATTAATATCATTCAGTTTCCTATTAGACTAGATATATTCATATTAAACTATTACGAGTACAATAGACATGTGCCTAAAGTAAACGATTCATAACCATAATTTCAGAATAACGAGATTTTATCATCTACTAGTGGATCCACTGGTGTTTCACTACGCTAAAAACTTTTCTGCTAAGAATGACAAATCAGTGTTTTTGTGTTGACGTTGACGCTGATGCGCCATCTTTATACTACATTTATTACCTTCAAATTGTTGTATGGGAAAAGTGGAAAATCATCTTTATCAATGGAAAGAGTGTGCCTTATGCTTTGTTTTAGTGGACTCAAACCACCTTCGGATTATGCCTTTCGAATGAAACCATTTTGAGGCATATCGGTTGGATGGTTTCAGAGTCTATAAAGGACATCCGCACAAACATTTTTTGTGTCAATGTCCGTTTGCCTGAAACAGAATACGCCACATGGGTAATCAAATTAAATAGGCTTTACATTTCAAAGCCACAGGATCGGATTTGATGAAATGATTAAAATGTTTGTAGTGTGTAGCTAAGATACCCTATTTATCTATACTAATATTATAAAGAGGAAAGATTTGATTGTTTGCATTGAATAGGCTCCGAAACTACCAACACGATTTGAAAAATTCTTTCACTGTTGGGAAGCTACACTATCCCCGGGTGACATAGGCATACCTATTATATATTTTTTTACTATTTTTCCCGAAGAAAAGCGAGGACGATTTCCTAGTAATAAGTTAGATTAATTCTAATGAATAAGAGTTTTAATAAAGACATCGTACGAATAACACGCGTTGTACGATGCCTTTATGACGATGATGAATGATTCGGTTCATATTCGGATTCGGACGTAAAATACGGTCCCCTAAATACGCAAAATACCCTACATACGGTACGATTTTCTCATAATTTTAAAATATTTGGTTTACCTCAATGCACAACGTCTTTTTGTAAAATTCGGGGTAAGGCGACGTTTTACGTATATTACTTATTAATGTTTTAATCTAGGTGTAAAACTACGTCAGGAGTCCTTGCGGACTATTATATTGTCGATACTTATAAAATTAAATTAAATAAATAATCGATTGACCAATCCTCGTCTGAAATCAATGTAATATTATTGCAATTGGAACGCAATTCGATTAATCAAAACCAGTATTCCGCTAGATCAAATCACAAGACTTGAATGGGACGTGCGTCCTCTACGCCGGAATACGGACTTTTTGCAACTGAGAATCAAACTTTACATTGTCACTATACGGCATAATTATCTACTGAGTACTCCAATAACACAAACATTAATTAAACGTATAGCTACTGAAACAAAATCTCCCGAGCGTGAACGCGACGAGCTGACGAGCTATATTTACAGATACATTATCTTCGGAAAACAAACTCGACGCGGCCACTTAAGCCCTTCCCCTCAGAGGCTTCCAACCTCCATCGTTTCGACGACACATGACAAACAACAGCCGGCGAGAGCTTTCACTCAGACACAAGATATCTGAAATGTCCAATGTCCATGTAAGACTTTTATCACAATGTCACCCAATCCGTAAACGTCGTCTCGGCTTGTATCTCGCACGGGATATTTATCTGTTTCGACATGCCCATTTCTCTCCTTTTTCAGCAGATAGATTGAGCGCGCAATGGCGCAAAACTAAAAATCGATGCCTATCAGTCTCTAGCCCGCAACTATGTTATAAACGAAACGAGATCCTCTGGGACTTTGTGACGGACCTGTTATTATCGTCCGGGATAAGACGCGGTGATTTAATTAAACTTAAATCGATATCCAGAGGACGCCAAGAAGATCCATTTTTACATTATTCCCGTCCAATTTTCATCCGCAGTTACCTACAAGTTTTTCTAGAACTACAGGAATAAAATAAACGTTTAGTTGCTAAATTAGCAACTCTCACACATTGAACACCCCGGAGAAACTATACGAGCCAATATATCATTGGTGCCATATTTTGGAGGTCGTCAGGCTCTGAACCAGACAGCCTATAGACCTATAGACAGCCCTTATTCTCGAATCATTAGATTCTTTATCCGCCCGGATTTCAAATTCCTTCTCAAAATCAAAGCTTCTAAATGGTTGCAACTGAACACTTGCAACAAAACAAATGAGTTCATCTCTAATTTGTGGCCACTAACAACTCGGTAAGGTCCGTGATGTTATTGACGTAACCCTACCGTGATTCACTAATACTAATAAAACCTACATCTGTCTACACTACTTCAACTTCACTACTTCTGTCTACAACTTCGTTTTCAGTTACAGTGTAATCATCAATCTCACACTCTCAGCATACTCACTTCATTACAGGGATCGAGCAAAAAAACTTATCACCACATGAAAGTTTTGCAAACATTTCGTGTCCTGGCAAGTGGCGAGTGCGCTGAACGTCGCGTAATGGAATCGAGTTGGAAGTTTTGTGCGCGGCGTTTATCAGCGGCCGGTAATTGGTTAGCGAGGGCGGCAGGCACGGCACGGGCACGGGAGAGTAGGAAGCCCTGCGAGGCCGGGAGTCCGGAGTCCCTCTAATTAACGCTCGCAGCGTGTCCGTCGCGCGTCCGATTGGCCACGTAGGGCTGCCCCCGGTCGCCGGCTGCCCGCTTTCACCGATTTGTCCTAGATTGGAGCGTGTCCGGTCAGGGATTGCATGCAAGCGGAAGTTTCGACTAATAAAACGTTATATTCGGTATTTGATAGGTTCACAAAATTCAGTTACCGACACCATTTCTTAAATTGTAATGTATTTACATTGCTTTAACAAGTCATGCATGCACCGAATAGAAACTACTCGTGACAGTTTTTAGGAGAAAATGTGGTGAAACTGGTACACTGAAGACATTTTTTGCATAAAATATATCTGCATAAAATTTGCAGGATCATCGTGACGACTTCACCGTAACTGTTTTCTTCAGTTTTTTTTTCTTTTTTAATTCCTGCCTCTCAATTATCTATACCATATCTGTGAAAGAACATGATTAAGTAAAATATCATTAAGCCAGGCTGGTTCCATGATGATTCAGAAGCGTGAAATAAACGATTGAACTTGACAACAATTAATTTTAATATTTTGACGCGAGGCGATGTCAACTATTGCCCCTATTGCCAGCCCTGTCCAGCCGGCAGCTCACGTAATTGGACGGCGTCCATCGGGTGCCGGGCATCGGGACCGGCGGGGACATGCTCCGTGCACCGAGTCGCACCTCCGCAGTTTTCATTTGTCGCGTTGCCCATTTTACCGATGTTTGCATTTAATGCACTAACGAGCATTTCCCACTCCATACGTCTGCGCTATTCAAATATTAATTACGACTGAAAATGTTTTATATTTCATGTAGCAAAACCAGCATTCGATATTTACGATTTAAATTACAGTCTATAGTTCATAATTGTTTTGTCTGGCAGAGTCAATGCCCTCAATTCATTGAGAATTTCGAGTCACACAACATTACTTAACAATCTAGCTTCATACGTAATTACATAATCGAACGTGTATTAAGTAAGACACGTCACCGCCACCAAAAGGCTCTCGGGGCATTCTATCAACAAAATTTCGACAGTCCCCTATTTCTGACACACCGCAGGCTAACAATGTGACTCATCGCGATTCGTGATGTTACTGCCGCGCCGCGCGCCAGTAAAACAAGCCGAATTACAGTGGAATTGAATGTGAAGTGAAAGATGAGAATCGGGACGAGCGCTGAATGCAAGTTCCGGGAAACGCGCAATAGCCGTAAATTACAATAATCACTAAATGCAAACGCACTACGAGTACCATTGCAATAAACATACAACACAGGTAATAGCGGTTTTATCTGAAATAGTATCAGGCAGATGAGGTCTATTAATATATAAAATCTTGTGCAATTAAAATATACAACCTGTTTCGATAGCAATGGACTTGTACAAAGTTATTTAACGAAGTTCTGTCGTTGCTTTTTAAAGATGATAATAGTCCAAAGAATAATGATTCAAAGCTTGTATGCTAACGCGATAGGCGTGACAAGTGATGCAGCTAAAATCGATAACGCATTCCAAGACGGCTCGGTGCTTGTAGCATCAATAAATATATGTATATGACATACGTACACTTGCATTTCTTGGTAACATTATACGGAACGAGTGCGTATGTTGCACGTATTATTATTATACTCGGCTGATGGTTACGGCTGCTCATATAGTTTAGATAACCGATAGACAATGGGAGAAGAAAAGTCTTCGACGTAATGGATAAATGGTGCATAGGAATAGGATGTTCTCTAACCGGGTAAATGATAGCCTGAAGAATCCAAATGTATTCAATAAATTCACAAAGGTCAAGAGTCAAAACCTGCCAGATAAACACGATATCCTAATTGAGTTTGTATCGTATTTAAAAAAAAAAACAATTTTTAAGTATTACTTAAAAAGCACGAGATAATAATAATAAGGTCCATCACTGGCAATACCTACTATAACCATGAACTCGTGCATTTTCTGCCAGATTATATAGTTCCCTACACCCCATCGTCCCCAGGCTCCCCAGCGAACCGCTCAGCCACATCGTATCGTATCTCTAGTGCTTGCGTTATCGATCGTAAGCTTTTTGTTTGCTCATGCACTCGTGCCCCGAGGCCCGCATTATTAATCACCCGATTCGCATCGAGAGCGAAGAGCAGTTTCCATAGGGCGACAAATCACCCCGCACACTCGTATTTATATGCAAACGGCTATCCGGGTCCTTATGCAGCCACGCAACAAGTGCCATGTACTGGTTTGGTACAGAGAACCTAATGCCCTTTTTGACTATAAGCTCAACCTAACAAACTCTATCATACACTAGTCTAGCGGAGACAAAAGAGTGGAAAATTATGCGGAGTGTGTTTATGTTATTACCAAAATCTTTACAAGCGTTTACGGAACGACATTTATTTTGTTATAGTATAACCCTGCCAACATTATGGAAAGTCTAGTTTCAAGTCTAGTCTCGAATGTAGCTAGAGAGTGTAGACAAAATCGGCATTTATTCCGACATCAACCACTGTTGGTTACTACACTGTGTGCAAGTCGAACAGCACAATCCGAATCGAGGCCTGTCCGCCTACATGTTTGTGCATATTTCTTTGAATATGTTTACATTAATATTGGTGTGTCCTGAAAGTAGTTTTTGCATTGTATAATCGAGCAATAAAGTGAGCGGCTCGGTGGTCTTAATGTCCAGGAACACGAAACAGTTTAACTAGAATAACTGGACAATTGTTCCAGCGAAAGGTGGAAACGATGTCAGCAAGTACAAGCTCCATACCAGTGCAGTTATTCTGGTAGAATTAGTTAACTGGCGTTCTATTATGGACTCTTAATTCCAGCCAAGTTCCAGTGTAAACGTCAAATTCGTGTTACCAAAGCGGTCACGTGACACTTTTTAGCCAATCATACGTCGTTTAAAGCCCGAGAAATGAATTGCCTGGAACATGAATGGTTTTATAAAAGTTCATAAATATAATAGGCCCGCTGAACACGGTTAAAGACTGCTTCTTATATACATCTGAAAGACGTGGCAGAAAATAAACAACGCTTGAAACGAGGCACCAAGAACAAACATTTGTCATAAGATGTCTGCTCCGGTTGGGCATCGACAAGCCTTTATACGTAGTATATTAAGGGAACATACCAAAACCACGTAACCCATTTTTTCCAACTTTTTACCCCCCTCCCCCCCCCCTTCGTGACCATCCGTAGTATATGAGAAGACCCCCCCCCCCTCCCCCCTAGTTTTCACGTGGTAATTGATAAATATGGGTTTCAATACTTTTTTGCAAAAACAGAGTTAAAAAATAATAATTTTGCTTATATTTGACGACTTTGTGGCGCAATGGTTGCTAAAATATTGACTACGTGACAAAAACCTAAACCCCCCCCTCCCCTCTGTGACCAATCGTGGTGTTTTGAAGACCCCCCTCCCCCCCCTAAATGAGGCACGTGGTTTTGGTATGTTCCCTAATATTCGAATTGCAATAGTAAAATAGAATTATATTGCTATTTCTCCTTCGCTGTTCGCTGATATATTCGTTGTATGTGGAATGTAAACTGCCAGGATAACTGGGTATCATCTTATCGCGCGTTATCAGTTGCGCTCGAACTAATCCTTGCAACCAACAAACCGCACGTGTTTAATTTACGAACGGATGTTTAATAAAAACGCACTATAAAACAAGACGGCTTTGTGGTGTGACAAAATCAATAACAATCTTATCTAGCAACGCGATTGTAATACTGCATCAATATCTATCACATCGCTTTGTGATGCAAGTAAAAAGTAGAAAGTAATACGTGTCCTTAAGTACCTAATAATAAATTGATGTGTGTATGTAATGATTGTTAAGTATGTGGACACGGCTGGACCGAAATTAATGAAATTTTCAGCAAATATACAGACTTCTGGTGTTCCTGTGAAGTTTAGATTGTGTGACAGATGTTTTACATATATGTAAATCAAAAGGGTGCTATCAGATTCCTAGATACGACTGTATGAGTTATTAAGGCTCATGCAACTTTTATGTCAGCACAGACAATTTTTGTGCAAAACAAAGCAGAGTAAACACCGCAAGCCGCAAGCCACGGCCGTCGACCTCAGCGGTCGAATCCAAATCATACCTAATCTACACACATAATTCGCCGGGACAATATTATAGTGACATACAGCACATCTGTTTGTCATACATGATTCATGCAGTGACTTACCGCGCATCCTCACCAACACGCCTCAAGTCATCGCGTCATCGCCAGACGTAAATTTTATTCCCTATCTATCTTTAGTTTTTATTCAACTATGCAAAATGTCAATTTAAAAAAAATGTATTACACGTCGAGTCAGGGAATCTGAAGAAAATTAAGTGGTCCTCTACCGTTCTAAACATTGTAACTTGTTGAATCATTTTTAAAGCCAATTCATACGTTCCTGTCTATACTGTAAGACTCAGAATACAGAACATGAGCTGTAGGAATGTGTAAAAGACGTATGGTAAATGTGTAACTGTAGAATGCGAATGTGAATCCCATGTACTGCACTCAAACACCGGTAAATATTTGTGGCAGGAGACTGCAAGGTGGGTCAGTTGACGAGCTGACGAGCCGCGGCCGCGCGGGGAGCGCAGTCAACGCTCGCGACGCTAATTAGATTACACCCAGCAATCGACATTCCTACACTGTATGTACGGCTTTAGTATGTAACTGTGAAAGAGATGTTACGGGTTTGGTGTTATTTTTATACCATACTGATGAGACGTTGTGAGTAGTAAAGTGTTAATACATAAATATAGAATTTCCTAATTTACTGCAGCCCTACCTACCAAATATTAGGCTTCTAAGCAAAAATGACGACAGTCACGTCATGCGAAAGTAACGTGATCATTGATTCTACGTAACATGAGCCAAATATGGCTAGCTATACTCGTATGAGGACAGAAGATTATAATCTGGAACAACGATGCAAAAATCTCAAGCTGGCGCAATATCCGAGCATAATAAGTACTGTACAAGATACACAATTCGCAAGTGTTAAAACCCGTTCGCATCGTAACGAGATAGCACACTATGAGACAAGTTTTTGTGATAGACTTTCATATAAGTAATTACGTTAGTAATAACGCCGATAACGCTATCGTCTCATCGGGCTCGGCTCGAGCCGGTAATTGCATCGGCAATGACCATTATCTACCGCCCACGGATAACAACACTACACTTAGGTATACTGCACTAACTATAATACACAACTAACTGTTATATGTTTATATAAAATCCTTTGAACTAGAAAGCAAAATTTTAACAACACATTTTATTTACCACGTAGACACGTGTTATGCCAGCTTGCATTTTCCACGGGATAGCAATTAAAAGGGAAATTATACACTGGACCGCAAAGAAAATGGATCGGATTGGTCTGTGTCCATCTTCAAGCATTGTCAGGATTCTAATACATTCTTCAGGGGTTAACGACATCATGACTACAGAATAATAAAATTTATAAGTCAGAGACATCATATTTATAACTTTTTTATTGCAAAACTAAATGAAACGCGAAACAATTGATTTGAATTTTTTGGTACTAATTTCAAAAACGACTATTATTTTATAATACATCTTCAGTGTTTTATATAATTATCAAAAATAAATAAAAAGATTTTATATATTATTTTATGTGGCATTAAATATTCTTTAATTTAGTCTTAATTTCATAAATCTACTTTTGACAATATTGAAGATTTTTTCAATATTGAACTTACCCTTTGCGGTCCAGTTTATTTTCGTTTTTTAATTATTAGCCAGCGGTTACTAGTCTTACTTAAAAAGTAAAAACATAATCACTAAAACAGAATACACAGGAATACGATACCCTAAAAACTGGAGAGTATAAAACATATCTCACGTATTTCCTTTCACATTATGTGGTTTCAAATCTCGTATGAAGCTGAGAGAAACAATTTTATACTTGTAGCCCGTTTTAAGAACGTTATATTTTAAGTGTTTTATTTTTGGTTAGTATTATTTTCTGCTTTTAAGACTTGTTCGAAATTTTTCCATTATGTTTTAAACTCCTTTGATAAAATGCTACTGCCTTTGTATTTTATTTTGAGCTATGTTCAGAATGTTAAAGCCTTTTCAAACATAGGTACATCCCAAAAGGCTGTTGATAGAAACGTTTTACAAAAGAGAGCATTTTGAGCATGAAATCAACTTTATCATTACATATTTTCGTCAAAGAATTACTGATAACAATAAAGAACAATCTCGATTATTACAGACCGTAATCGTCTATTTCTATAATATATCTTAGTACGAGTAATTTTTCAGTTAATTTCTATCCGTCATTAATTATGCACTGAACCGGCAGACCAGCGAGGCTCGAAATAAATTGCAAAATGCAATTTCCTAACATACGTCAGTTTTCGATTCGCCCACTTCGATTTATAACCGGAATTGGACGGATAACTACGAGTACCTACCTGCGACCGGACGACAGCAATTAATGCGACATTAACACTGAATAGATATATCAATGGATGGTTTTGAAAAGCAACCTAAATATCTTAATTAATGATGTCAAGTTTCAGAGTACGTCTTCAAATGAATAAGGATCGAGCACTCATTTCAGTTTGAATGTAACGTAACAACTTTGCATACTGATGCAGCGACTATGTGTAAGGTTTATATTTAGAAAATGTTCATCGCTTCATCAGACCCATTCCGGTGATGTGTAAGAAACACTCGCGGACCGTAAACGAGTACCTTCACGATTAATCTATTTAAAGATGCAGCTAAGATAAAAGAAAAGGAAATGGTTTATTATTGTCTGTTAAAATAGTTGAGAACTTAAGAAGAAAGATAACATCATCTAATTCACAACAGTCTACCATTTCGCACATAGTAATTCCTATTTTATTTTCTAGACCACTAGATTAAATTGCGATTCCTCGTAGAGTTCTCATCGATTTAAAAGCCAGACGGTGCTGTTTGGTTTTCGTATGAAAAGCAACGTGAACTTTTGCTGAGAAAGTCTGAAGCACTATTCATTAGTTTCGTGAGGCAGTGATTTTTCCAAACACTGTCGGTTCGGACGCGAGGCTTGACTGAAAAATCAATATCTAGTATTGAATGGCTACGCAGACATGCATTGCTCGGTCTGTACTTAATAGAATGAATTTAATTTGTTTTGAACGCAACTTTGTGTTGCATGAAAACAAATAGGTAGACTTAATAATAATCATCACAAAATGTAAGACACCCGTACACGCAAACTAACAAACCACAATCGAACAAGCAATTTGTTATACACAGTTCTTGATGAATGTCTGTGGTTATACTTCTACATACATTAACAATTCAACTGTCACATATAATTTTTTTTTTTCCTTTTGTAGGACACATATTTGTCCCCGCTAATATTACAATCTAGCCTACAAGACTAATAAGTAATTTTCATTTAACTTAAACTAATAAACTACATTTATATAAGAATATGTCCAGTAACACTTTTCTTATTGTCTCTATTTAAGGGGAAGTCACTTTATTCATGTGTCTTTACCGATAGCACTAACACTACATTACACTGTCTAGTTCACTATTACACTTACACTACACTAACTCAAATGGTTTTGTTCTTTTACATATAAATGCCTTTACCTGACAGCCAGGAATTGAACCGGGAACTTTTCAGTGCTTTTCATCAAGTTAGGTATGTAAAGTGAAGGCTCAGGACCGGTCAGAGTGCTAACCTCCAAGGGCTGATGGATGGATGAATGGATGGATAGGTATGTAAAATCACCAATTGGATTCCAGGATCCTCTGATGGCAAATGATGAAAATGCGAATAATATAATGCCAGAAGGCCAGAAACGCATAACAACGAATGTAAAAAACGAATGCATAGTAATACTTAACAAAGCCTACGATATTAATATCGAAATAAATTTCCACTGTCGCAACTCGCAATATAGTACTCGCAATAGTTTAAACGACTTGAAAAGCAAGTTAGAGAATCGTACGATACTTAATAATATTCAGAGATAATAGCCGCTTATCGACTTCCTTCTTTTATCGAGCGAGTGGACTGTCGAAGTTCAAGACGAAGTCATTGCAATCTTGAGACAGATACTGAAACGCGGTTGATGACCCTGCTCGGTTAAAAATACGTCCGTGTCTCCCTCCCACGGCGGGTCAAGGGTATTATGGTATAAGTGTGCTGGTTCGCGAGCTCGGGCACTCTGGCTGGACAGACGGGCATTAGAGTCAATGCCGACAGTGGTCAGGCACTGGCCCATAACGTGTCGCGGTCAACATCATCACATTAAGCGGACGAGGCGCCAAATCGCACGTCACGACTTTCAACACACGTTCACCGCAAATGTGATTTATGAGTTTCAAACTCATGACGATAGCTCAATTCATCTGTTACATAGATCGAAATTCAAATTTCGTGATGAGACGAAAGTTTAGATTTGAACGTATTTGTATTCGATAACATATTATGTGCCCATGTGGCGTAAATAAAGTTTAGATGAAGGACTGGACAAAATTAAAATTACCATACCGTACCAAATAATACCTACCAGGTACAATGATGTAGTAACTAAAACATTATTTTTTATGTGCATGCTGTTAATGTCAAGGACATAATAGATAGACTATACTCGATGACTAACACTCGCACAGAAAAGATTGTCGCCAAAGATTAAAAAAATTAATTCTAAATAGGTATGTTCAAATTTTGACCACTGAGCAACCACTTGTTTATGAATTAAGATTATTGTCCCAAAAGATGGCATAGAAAGTTAAGTAAGTGATAGATAACGCAGGTGTCCTCGAATGAAATCCGATCATAAGCTTGGAAGCAAGGAGGAAAGCAATCACTTCGTGGATCTGCACAGCTTCTCATCACGACGTAAATCGTGAGCCGGAGACGAGCCTGAAGATAACAAGCCCATGTTGTGGGACTGGCGGGAACACGATTCAGTTAATTCATTGCCTGTCTATAGTAGACCAAATATCTTTAATTTGTTATTACTTCTCAATCAACAACTTTTACAATTATAGCAGAAATTAAATGATGCGCTGATTAAAAAAGTGTGTGCATGTAATCTTTATGCGCGATTCAAGTAAAACTTCTTTGACGTTGGTGACACGTAGTACCAAAAAAATTCAACTTTTAGATATCCCACCCGAGTACGTTCGCTGAATTCAGTAAATTCATCCCCTTCCCCATAGCTACCTTCCGTCCCCCTTCAAACAGCCAATTTTGTAATACACAAATCAAATGCTTTCATCTAATACCTCAAACTTATAGCAACCCTCGTTTTTGCGTCGGGAGTTCATTCTATAGTAAGTTTCTGTCTTTAAAAACGGCGCCAACATACTATAGAGCGTTCATTTCCGTCCGAATACTTCCGTCCGAAAAATCGAAGTTACTCTCAGTCGCGCCTAAAGAAGTTTTACTTCAAAGATTACACATCTATACTTCCGATCTACACATCTATCTTCATATCCATGGTGTCGATGAGCTCCGGCCTGCGAGCGGGGCGCCGCGGCGCGGGCGCGGGCGCCTCCTTTACATACAATCATAGCACACAATAAGCCACGGAACCTGCCGCACAATGCCCGCGGCCCACATCGCGATAGTGTGACTCACCGCCGGCGCCGCGCGGCCATCGCTTGTTTACAATTCACGCGATTAATGACACCCCGCACCCGGCAAGCCTCGCACTCGCGCCCTAAACGATTTCACACAATTAAGAATTATCCTTCATAAGCGGAATAACAATCGCTCAATTACTAGACGTTACATAACGTAGGCGTTGCATTGCAGCATTTGCAGCGTAGCATCACGATGTCCAAGGTACATTGTATCGTGAAACGACGTCGTTACTAAATTTACCCGCGCCCTAATTAACTCTTGTTCAAAGTAAAGCAGTTGAAAATTCATCAGACTATTGTGAGGTTTATTAGCTTTAATGGGCTTACTTTGGTACGAAGTTGATTTTACGAGTAGAAACGGCCAAAATTCAGCGCAAGACCTAATAGCCACATGACACGCTCGTTCCGATTGACTCACTCGGTATTCATATTCTAAACGTGTACCAACAGCAACATTATGAAAACTTTCTGGGTGTAATTTAAATAACGTCATATCCTTTAAGCGAAAAAATAAATTGGAGACAATCTTATGTTAATTTAAGAAGACAATATTATTATGTATAACTAAAGACTCTAAGAGTCATAAAGTATAAGCACTCAGCCGAAATCTACATGACGTCTTGATTAAAATGGACAGAAAGAATTGAATCGGTTCATTACGTACAAACGGCTCAATTATTGCATTGTGCGAAGGTACAAATACATCAGTTTATTCACGCTCCGACGGACCCCAGATACATTTACGATACGATTGTTTATACGACATCACTAGTGAAATGAACTATGACAGCATAATAATTAAAATTGTTTTTATTTTCAGCAAATGAATTTACATTACAAATAACATTACTTATCCATCCTCTACACTCCCCTGATTTAATCAGACATCTAATTTACAAGTTGCCCAATACTGACAGTCGAACGTATCTGTATACAAATGTAACAATGAATAGGTACTTGCTACATGCAGTGATGTACTCAGTTCTACTCGGGATGTTAATGAGAAACGTTATTAGGTGTTGAGTAATGTTTCCAACGAGCCACTCTCGAGGCGGAGAAGCGGCTGTTGAAGAAAACTCTTTGCCCAACGCGTCATGAACATGATGACTGAACGCGTTAACCTCGTATTAAATCGGCTCCTCGTCTACCTCAAGCCGTGCATTAAACATAATTACTTTACGAAAACAAAAAGACGCAACAGATGCTTTAATTGTAACTAGCATTATCTAAATTACATCTAAGCGTCCAAAGATCGAATCAAATTACCCGCGCTTCGCATTGAAATATTAACGTAGGTCGCTTAAGATTTTTCAAACAACTAAACGCTGTCATATCATCAATGTATAAAAAAGCAATGATGCAGCTTGAAAGCGTTCTTCATTTTTAAAATCAAATATTTTATTATAAACTTCCTCTACAATGACGGTCGACAGGAAACAGTAACATCTGTTTGTTTGTAATGGGCACATTAAAAAGTAGCAATGGTATACATTTCGTTTCTCATTAACAACAGATAAAATTAAGAACTACGCAAATCTCCGATATTCTTATATGATAGAAACAGCTAGGTAAAGTGCATTTCAACTAATCTGCAGTTGGGCGTAATGTTGGTAGCATTGAAATAGGAGTATAAAAATTAAAATGTTATATTAAATGTAATGTTATATTATCTCGTAATATCATTATTAACTTTGATGAACTTATTAACAACGCTATTACTGTGTCCATTAATTAGTTTTTGAAATATACCTATAAAAGACACTTATTTCCATGCTACCAACATTACACCCAATTGCAGATTTAGTTGAAAAGCACTCCACTGCTAAGATTGTGTCCATAGCCCAATGGATATGTTATATCAATCCTTGCATATGCTAATTTATCTATAATAGTTTAATAAACAGTGATACATATTTATGAAAATATTTCTATATTCACTATTCCATATGATAGCATCAGTGAGAGTAGGAGGCCAGAAGCACCGCATGACCGTGAGAAACTCGCGAAATGTTTTGAAATCACTCATCAACTACTGTACACACAACATATAAGGGGCACGTTATTAATTAGGGGTGTCGCACGAGACAACTGGAGTGCTGAGTAAACTAATGAGGCTGCGATTATGTTTGTTGACTTGCATTTGTTGACTTATTACAGACCGTTATTCCACATGGAGGTAGCAACATTTAATCAGAACATTATAATACAATGAAACCAACATATAATAAAAGCAAAAAGCAAAGCAACAACCCATAATTGTCCCACTGCTGGGCTCGGGGTCTCCTCTCACAATGTGAGGGGTACAGGCCATAGTCTACCACGCTGGCCAAGTGCGGATTGCTAGACTTCACACACCTTTGAGAACTTTATGGAGAACTCTCAGGTGTGCAGGTTTCCTCACGATGTTTTCCTTCACCGGAGCAAGTGATAATTAACTTGTAATACGCACATAACATTGAAAATTAGAGGTGCGTGCCAGCCTGCCAGCCTGGCACTGCCAGGATTTGAACTCGGGCCCCTCGCCTGAACATATAATACTTTAGTAAAAATACAACAAACATTGCAGCGAAAAAACATAATTGTACCTTCAGTTATAAAACATAGAAAATTAAAGGAAGTTTTAAAAGAAATAGATTGTTTCCAATTGCAACAACACTGATTGACACAAACATAGAAATGCCGGAATATGACATGCATGCGATTCTGGTAAGCGCTCTTGATCCAGACAGCTGTTTCATCGTAGTACATATTGTTTTCTTTAGCATAAAAAGAAAGTAGGTACATTGAACCACTGTTGCTAAACTTGACGCTGAATAGTTAAGCGAACAGGAAATGTGGGCGAAATCAATTGAAAATTGGAAAGAATCAATTTATAAAGTGTGATTTGGAAAAAGTTTAATTGTTAAAAGATAATAATCCACGGTAGATATCTGAATCAGGTCTGTGCGTGCTTGGGGCCGAGGCCGAGAGAAATCGAGTGTAACTGCACTTTAATGATATTAGGTCATTCAAACGCGTTGCACTGACTGTGCTGAGTATTGTAATGAATCATACAATAAACATTATTGTATTAGATTATTTTGCATTTTCTTTCACATTAACCTGCTTTAATAAAGGTAAATATAACCCCAGCATTGTAAAGTGATCTCGCAGTGAAATCGTAATGAAATACTTATGACAAATAACAGTCTAATTTTTAATAATTGTTTCTAGATAATTAATTTTAATTAGTGAGTAAGATGCGATTAAATTAAATGCAATGTGATATTATCTTATAAATTTGTTACATAAAATTTTAACTTGTCGACTCTCACTGCCAAAATTTAATATTTTTGCGTTTCCAAGATCTGCAGATAATATGTTTTTATGACACTATAAATGGGTAACGATTTTTTCCATAGCAAATTATTTTTGCACATTATCTTAACATCTTCAAGAGACAAAAATATTTGCTCTGCCAAGTTAATATTGGATAACAGATTTGGCATGGTTTCGAGACGTGTTCCAAATCTCGTTAACAGATAAATTGAAATAGGAAACCCCGAGAAGTAATATACAAATAAACAAATCCTATTTTTATGTAATATCCAGGTAGACGGGCCACCTGATAGTAAGCAGTCACACAGACCATGGGTGCATGCACACTCGCAAGTCGCAACACTAGAGGCGCCACCAATGCACTGCCGGCTAAGATAGAAGCGATGGACCCGCTTCTTAAAGGTCCCGTATCGTAGCAATGTGGGAATACCGTCGGCGGTAGTTCATTCCACAGTTTACATTTTTCTTTTCTTTAATGCTACAACGGTCCTCAGCTGAATTATCATGACTGCAGATCGTGCCAGTAATTAAGAACAAGATCAACCGTTGCACAATCTTACTAATCTCATTTGAAGGAAAATCTTAAGTACATATTTAAATTGCAAGAACCTTTAACCTCGCATAAACGACGTTTACTGTAATAATCTGTAACATATTTAATGGACGATAATAACATTAAGATAATGACACATTTTAAACTTAGATTTCACAGAGATTTATCTCGAGTTCCGTTACGCAAAATTTCAAATCATTCCTACACAATAACCGTACATTGCATGCGTCGAACGGCGTTAAAAGTGTTCCATTGAAAGTTAAATAGAAACAGAAACACGATTGTAAGCTGACACGGATCATAACGATTGAATTTCAAAAGAAAATCTCTCGACACACTACTACATGCAGTACAGAAATAACGCGGTTATAAAATTCGATGCGCTCGATATTGCGGGAGCGGAGTGGGAAGGAAAGAATAAAATAGCAACGAAATCTCCAGCGGCGGAGTGCATCGGGGAGTGCATGACAGAATTATCGGAGGCGTTGATTGCGGCGAGGGTCGAGGGGAGGCGGTTATTTCTGTATGTTTCGCGAGAAGTGTCTTTAGCGTGGAGCGTCCAGGGATTATGGACGACATAACTCGCGGTGTCGCGTCGGGCCGCGCGCCGGCCACGCGACGGCCAATGATCCAAATGGCCGGCACGGGTCCACGGGATGGCTAGATACAACTACACTATTACAACCGCTTGAGCACGCCTACCTTACATTCCTTAAGCCGTTTTTTCTTTCGCTTTGCTATTTGTTGTTGTGAATTGGTGCGAGATACTTATCGCGCGATTTTCTTATGCATATTTTGAACTGTTTAGAAATATCCCGTATCTCACTGTAATATAACTGTCATTCCATATCACGGCAATTATTAGTAAGAAGACTTGAGTAGTTAATCAGACCTATTAGTAGATTTTTATTTCGCAGAATAAGAAACTAATATAAATTATTATCCAAGAACATATTTGTGAAATATTACTGAAGATAAAAATATCATTACATAAATGGATGCGGGAGTTGTCAATAGGCACACTCGTATTGCAGAAGATGAAAATATCAAAGGACAAAATTCCGAGGCGACTTCAAAGCGGAGTTTTATTACTTGCTTGTACATTCGACATCAAGAAATATGAAGGCGCCGCCGCCGTATCGATATGCTGTAGCGTAGCAGAACTTGTTTAGTTACTTACATTTACTACCACACTATATTACTGAGACGCTGTTGAAGTTTAGTAAAAAATTGTTTAATCCATTTTCAGCAATACGTGTTTTGATAAATAATCATCTACCATAAAAATAATAATTTGTGCTCTTTAAGCGTTGTTTGGTCAGATATTCAATTCAATTTTCTTCAGATGCGTACGTTTTTTGGGAACACCAAATCGATCGAAATAATATGCGTTTTTTGATTATTTTTTTAAATCTCAAACATTCATTACCTACACAAAAGTAAACAGTTACATCGGCCGTAAGAACCCAGCATGTCTCGTCCGTCACATAAATCAAGAACGAGTAATTTCATTACAAAACAACCCCAGCCACCGGCCGGGCAGCGCGCCGTGCATTACGCAACATACATGAAACGGCACTCGGACAAAAACTTTCTGCCGAAAGCTGCCCAACTGGTCATGTTAAATCTGTGAAATCAACGCCTTCTAAGGCATCGAGATATATGGCGCCAGTTCGTTACACGGAACTTACGTGCGAAAGTTCTCGTACATTGAAAACGCCGGAACTGTCTACGAGGAGGTAAATAACAATAAAATGGGGGTGCGCTTAAAGCGAATCGTGCTTCATTTCTTACCCGGGGTATATATGTAAATACGATTGCAAAAAGGCCGCAATGTAAAAATGGCGGAAGAATGCGAGCTGACGCGCGACGCCGACGCCTCGGCACCGAGACGCATCGCTCGTTAATATGCAGACCGTATATTGTATATTATGTACTTTAGCGAGACATTATCGACTATACATTAATTGCCTGCCTGCATTATTAAGAGAAAGTGCAGTGTATGAGCTGAATATGGAGGGTAGACCGTACGATCGTGAATATCGTGACTCAACGCCCTTTTACAAAGATGACATATACTATTTTATTGCTATAGTAATCATTGTGTTATCTTTATATTATTTATTTATCTGTACAAAATCCAGTAAAATATCCATTATAGCGTTTATAAACGAGTGCGGTATCAAACGATCATTTTAATAATATTTTCTGACGATCGATCGATAGATATTAATTAACCCTGTATGTGACAAGTACTTACCGTTGATAAAGCCACCTCGCCGTGTCTTTAATTGGATTTTTTATCGGTAACTGGCAAAGTAAACGAGTATAGAGAATATCAATTTTATTGAAAATCACTGGTAGTTGATGGTTAAGTCAATGCCTCATTCAGACGAACTGCGTTTAAATCCTCGTAACAATTTCTGAATTCTATACATACGTAATAAATATATGCACAAACTTATACGTAATATGTATATAGACGCAATTACTTTGTTTAGGAGATCAGGAAACAGAAACGTCTGGTATGGATATGGAAGGTATATTCTTCCAAAGCCCTCTTGGTCCACGAGGTCCTTTGAAGAAGAAGAACCAAACCGCAGCATCGGGTAACTTAAGATATGATTATGTTTTATAGAATAATGCAAGTGCCAGGTAGTTGCGACCCGATACAGAACTGCAAGCGACCCGACGACACCGTGAGAACAGACAGTATTGTTACTTCACAATTCACATTTTAATGACTGGGAAGATTTGAAAGTCAAAACACGTTCAAAATAACAGACAATGGTTTCTCTTTATTTAAAAATAGACAGAAAAACTAGATGCTATCGTGTAATATACACCTGTGTATCACAACACAATTGTAAGTAGGGTACAATTGTACTGTACTGTAGGTTGAGGCTAAGATTGAAGGCGCAAGATTAAGAAAAGACTTAAAATGTATGTTTTGTTAGTAAATTCAATGACTTATGTTTCATCACATCCCAGATGCGCATGACCAGAGAACAAAACATTATCTGTCAAATATATGTCTCCCTCGGCTGGACATCGAACCCCTTCTCAGCAGGTAGGTTCACAACCAACTGTTCTTTAGGATCGTTAAGTCGCATAATTTTCTTTAAATTTTGACAGAAAAAGCTGTTAAAATCAACGCAGATGTGCCGGAAACGCGTTATGGATATAAAGATAGCCTCCTACGGTTTGCGAATGTGCTAAATATACTGAAATCAGGTAGATAGAAAGGTAGGCGTAATGCAGCTGCTCAGATGAGTCAGCGGTGGTAAGGGTAAAGGAGACTGCACACTGAAACGACTCGCCCAGATTTGCGGTCAAACCGCGGCCGGCATCGATACAGCATCGCTAAAATATCGATATGCGCTGGCACAGGCCTCAGAATATTTTCATTAATCTGAAATAATCAATAGGCGACATTATTGCGTGTAAACATGCTATGGTACCTGATTTAAATTGAAAGAGGAAATGACTGTGTTTATAAATTTATTTACACTTTTATTCTATTGCAGACATACGGGCAGGAATGTGTGTTGATGAGTGTCATCACGAAAGGGCATTTCTCTAAAAACCCATGCCATAATAGTTTTGAGAATGTTTCGATACTGGAAATTAAATACTTCAAGAAAACTTTACACATTAAAATATACATAGGTTAAGTAAAGAAATTCATGCAAATTGGGCCGTTATCACCATAAACAAAAACAAAGCACAACCATCCCACTTCTGGGTCTCTCCTATCATAACGTGAGGCATAATGGTCATAATCACAAACATCACTTTATCTAAGTGCCGATCAATTTTGAAATATTAAGCGGTGCATATACACAATCCGTAATCGACACCTCCGCCGTTCAGGAGAGCTTTGTTAAAATAACTAGGCTCTCACATTTCGGTTGGGGTACAGTCTCCGTAACGTTCGAGCTCGGGTCAGGAGCGCCGGCCGGTGTCAGGAGGATGGCGGCGCGTGGGCCGCGCGGCCGCCTGCAACTTGCAACGCGAACCTGTTTGGGTCATGCAACTCATGCACTGCTATTTATAACTGAGCCATTTCTGCTCTCGCCTAAATAATTGACTATTTAAAGCGCGCTGCTATCTATACCGGCATTGTTTTGTTACTAAGGATCTCTTACGGCTTTTGGACGACTATTCAGAAATCAAGAAATTGATGTATTTTAATAAGGAAAATGTGCAGGGCCTTCCTACGCGCGCATTATTTCTGGATAAATCTCAACTGGTTTCGGCCCTAGATTCTGGGTTAAGCTCGTCCACAGACTAAACTGAAATAAAATTACACGAGAATACTACAGATTATGCATCATTTGACCCGTTGCCGATGGTAACGACAATATCTAAGTAATAAGCCAAACATAATGCACATAACTTTAAAGGACAAAATAATCAGTTTTATGGCACATCATTTTTGGACAAGTCGACAGACACAACATAAAATAAGTTCAGGTGTAGAAGGACATACTATACAAAGAAGAGAGTTTTAATTAATCTTTCTAATAAAAACAGTAATACCATAAAAACCAGATCTAAGTAATCACAGATAATTGTAACCAACCAGCCGCCTAACGCAGGCATGCAAAAACGATCATTGCAATAAAGTTTGATATAATACGAATCTTAATAGATACCCATATAAATATTACGAATTACTTCCATAAAACCGCTGTTAGTAAAGAAAGTATAATTGAACGACATAATTCGCAGACTCTCGCCACTCACTAAGATTACCCGCAGGCCGCATACTATCTATCCACTGGCAAGCTTCATAGCAAACTTATCGTTAGTGTAATTATTATATTAGTTCATTATTACATCTATTTAAGTCATGAGAATTTTTTGTTACAACGTCTTTACAAAACATTATTTCATATTTGTTACCTGAGCACAACCATCCGTAAATTCTTTTCAAATCTGTGTATCTCACGTGAAAATTGGAATAATTTTATAATTATACCATTAAGGTATGCCGCCATGTACGAGTAAATAGACTCGGAGTCGGACGAATCCTTTTACCGCGCGCCAAGATCTAGTCAATGCCAATGTTAAATTGGAAGAATATAATTTGCAGGCTATTAAACCGGAGTGCTGTAAGATGTTTGCGGCTGAGTACAGTCGTAACGAGCTTATCGAGGGCTTCGTGTGGGTGGACACCGAGAGTTATCCGCTGGTAACCGTTGTAACGAGAAACGCGATACAACCGCCGATACGAACCTTCCTTCACCGATGTAGATCACAATTACAATATTTAAAGCATAGCGCCATTAGCCGATACGAACGGGTTCCTAAATCCCTCAATCTCCCAGTCATTCAATGGAGCGCTCGAGCGGTACGGTAATACGCAACGTGGGACGAATGTAGGAGTACAGAAATTGATACGTTCCGAAATCTAGTTCCGTTCCGATGAACAAAGAGCGTTGTTTAGCGGCCCATTGTTTCGAGTAATGCTTTATTATGCCATGTTGAAACACTAATCACTGGAAGCATTGACGTATTCGATTGCTGCAGATACAGATTAGGGATATTTCAATTTGCGTCGTGGATAAGTTTATTTTGAAGGCTTGATTGATACAATAGTATATAAGCGTATTCTACAAGCTACAAGTCAATTCCAGCGCTAGCACAGGTCGGGGACGCCTGATAAAAACGAGTAACAATAATTATTACAGTTGCGATAACTATTTGTGAGCGGAAGTATCGAGTTTCCCCAAACTGAGGGCCAGTTGAGTGTAATATAACATGACATGCGACTCATGGAGGACACGGCTACGATGGAAGATAAATGCTGTATCTCCACACGATCATATACATGCGAAAACGACCTAACTGCCAACCTAAAGCCGCACTTATTTTAAAGTAATGTTAATATAGGCACACAAGAGAAGCTATTACGAATATAAATCCAACGTAGAGTCGTTAGCGGCTATTCACAGCAGTAACGATACACATACTTTCTAACCTAATGAATGCTGCATATATGCAGTGAATTAAAAGACGCGAATAGAATGTAACGTAGCAGTTTTGCATAGTATTAAAATGAATTTAAAATAAGTAAAGAACTATATTTTCTACGGTGAGCTTGGTCATATTTAATCTCAAAGTAAACTTTGATATTATGATTATGATGCCGGAATTAAAATATTTTAATTATCAAATTCAATTAAAAATATAACTGAAGTATCTGTGAAAAAATATTCGCTATTATACCAATAGTAAAACATATTTTTATAATAAAACTGGTTCCAAAGACATTTATTAACTAAAATATGGAAATACGAGCACCAGAATTTGCGTCGCTATTAATACTATTATTAAACAAGAAAAAATTTTTCAATTTTTCTCTAACATCGTTATTTGCAGCTACGCACACAAATGAATGAACCAATCATAAATTAATTTAAACTCTTTCATTGTAATCTACTCTTTTTGTTACTGGGTACTGGGTGATATTTGGCATTATGTATCCTTAATCATGCGAAACGTAAGTCATGTCGTAACACACAGAAAAACAGTCGACGAACAGTCGAACACGATGATACAATGTAAACTTGAAACAGATTTAGCGTGAGTTTCATTTTTAATTGAAGTAAAGAGTGTATGGTCGAGCAATGAGCAGTAAGCAACACTGCGTCCACCGCTGATTAGAAAGTAGAAAATGAGTCGGAAGAGCTTCGTCTTCGTGTGCCAGGGTGACGTCAGCTAATGAGTCAGCGCCACGCATCATGGGAGACGCTGCTTGCATCGTACGCGTAAGACGAGCGAGATTTCACAGAAGGAAAATAACTAAATGTCATGTTGAGATTTCATTGAATGAAAATAAAATGCAAGTGGTCGACGGTCGTGCTCCCCGCGCGCTGTTAAGTAGGGCTGAGTGGTTAATCACAGGCCGCCAGGTGCAAGAACCTCGGTAAAGTAATGCTGTTAAAGAATAAAAATAAAACCATAACGAGACACTAGGCGCCGCACATACTTCAGACGCGTAGGTTTTAATTAATTTCATTTTGAAGGATCGCCGCAACATATGAGCCGATGTTACTAAGTCGTGTTAAAAAAAGTAACCCAACGTAGGTTTACCTTAGTAAAAAAGTCTGAATTTTATTTACCAGCTAGGCAAATGCAAGTTCAGTTTACCTGACAACCCAAATCACTTCACAGTCTCTGAGATGGTCATACTGTTATTGCCAAGATTTTGTATTATGACTCAAATTTTAGTACAGGACAACTAACGATTACAAATAATATACCATTCCAACGTGGACTGTATGCCCTTTTGCTCCTTCAATACTATGTAGCTCGCAGAAGGCGGGTGCCAAAACCTATAAAGAGTAGATAAGTTATTACGACAATCCAAAGTAACAACGTGATGGCATTTAGAGCAACGTCTGCAGTCCTTTCACGGAGACGCGTGGCATTTACCAGTAGATTCCCAGGCTGTGAGATTCACGATCCAGCTTCTACCTCTATATAAATGCAAGCGAACCATTTCGTAGCAAGTGCTTTATGATTTGCAACACCAGATAACACTGACTAATGCGGTACTTTAAACAATTGGATGTTACTAACATATTAGTCATTAACGCTGAAACAAGAGTACCTACATTAATAGGTTCGATTAATGATGTTAAGCGTCACCTTCGCGAAGTATCAATGTTATTCGAGAGACCTTTACTGTAGATGTAGAAATGTAACGTTGAAGACAAAAATCATATAGATGTTTTGTTAACAATTGATTCCGTATAAAAATCATATCATTTAGCGACACAATTGAACAAAGAAAGAAAAAGCATTTTATTCAGGAAAGTAACGACTAACAGACAAGTTAAAAACATAAAACGCTAAATGCATTGTTATAATATTAAGTTAAGGTCCTGCATTTTTATAACGAAAAAAATACAAAGAGTTGTTCTTTGCTACATAGTAAAAACTTTTGCTCATTTCATAAACTCCGCTATTACCTGTTTCACATAAAGATTTTTATTCCTTTATGTTCTTAATATTTTCTGTTTTCTTTGATTTATTGGGTTATATTGATGAATGACATAAAAACTGTGAAATAGCTAGAAAATCTAGAGAAAAAAAAACTATAAAGTACACTAAATATTAATCAATAGACAATATTTAAATAGATCAAAGATAAAATAATTATTATTGGGCGAAGGAAAAACATCCAGTTCCAAAAATGTTGCAGCCATTGCACAATCGTACCGACAAATTAGCAGTTTTTGTCTTATTTCTTTCGATACTGATCGACCTTTTCAGTTAACAGCTTAGACGATTTCCTTCTTTCGTTCTCAAAAGTAAATTCTAAGTGTTGTAAAGGTACGGCCTTGTTAGTTTAAACAACGGTCAACCGCTTGCTGTTTCGGTTTTCGTGTACTGTACCACGTCGTCGTCGGCCACAGGACATTGCAGTAATGCCCTGTGGTGATTCATCGACGATGGGAATGCTTGCTTATAATTGAAAACGAAGTGTTTGTTTTATACCTGTGGGCTGTGAGCTTCTGTTTGCTTTGAAGCAAGTGAAATGCATATTTTGTTTTGTGTTTAAGAGTTTAAAGACAGCAACAATCAGGTACAGCATTTACATTTTAGTCATCAGAAGAAGTCGCTGTGACTATGGTTGAAATAGTGGGTCAAATTTTGGTGCATATTGGTGATTTGATAAATGACAGGAACAAATCAGTTATAGCAACTAATCATGTTATAGCAACAAAAAAATCCTTCAAACGTTATATTGGTTATATTATAATTGTCTGCAGTCTACAGCCAACAGTGACGCTATGCGCGGCTGCAAACTGTGCGCTTTCGCGCGGAACGTTCCAGCATTCATTCAGAAGTATTTAAATGTTTTTGTTTAGCCAAACACAAATTTACTATTGGCCAAACGCAGCGAGCCATGACTACTAACGCGACAATAGCTAACGGCCTTTTCGCACGTTGCAATTGTGCCTAAATCGCATACGATATTTCTTAAGCATACGGCACGTGTCGATTCGACGTCAGAAATTGTCGTGCTCACCGGCATAATTGCTGCCATTAAAATGAGTCACGCTCAGCGAGGCGCCCGGTTCCCGCCCCGCTTTATCAGTTGCAATCGCTGTATCCAATTCGAATCTCGTGAGCGATTTTTGTTACATCTTAATCTTAGTACTGCGAAACTTGTCTGGTAGAGATGAAAGTTTCGCTATTTCGATTTGAAAATCTGCAATAGTGTCCGTGAATGAAAACTAGGAACAGATCAAAGTCGACTTGTGGTAGAGAAAGCATCGGTCGTTGTCTTTTCCGCGCGAGGGCCTGCAGTAATGGCAGCGCGAATTCACGCTCCCCGCGAGTGACGTCACCGAGGGTAATTAACAGGCAAGAGCGCGCCACACGCGTCCAACTCGGAACCCGCGAAGCTCGCAGGAAATTGCCGCTTACATTATCATTCTGTACGTGGCGTGTCGACAAAATTATTGTCTACGAACAGCCTCTGCTGCACTGAGACTGGGATAGTGAAATTATGCAATAGATATTCGGTAATCCAGGAAATATCCGACCAAATGATTCCGGTTGTGTCACAAAACAATACTTAATAAACATTATAATAAGATCTGATTCAGCACGATAATATAATTTTCGGCATCATTCAGTTGTTGACGTGCTGGATGGAGCTACCTCACAACACAACTGAATACAAAAATTGCAGGTAAAGCAATAAGAACAATGATTTGTAAATAATTATTTAAAACAATATCCGGAGCATTAGCCGTTGACGACACATATTTAGTAAGGGCGAGTACTTTTGCCGCATAATAAGTAGGGTGGAAGCCACTGGTTGATGTCATCAAAACGTGTTTGTCGCCATGCCATTTATAAACTATGTAACTTGAGTCCTGAGCTTGAGTCTTAGTACGCAAACTTGTTGTTGTAACGTAGTGAACGATTTCGTGAAACAGAATTATAATATTAGAGCCAATAAAAATTATTATTCTCAATATCGTAGGACATATTAATGATATAAATTTAAGATACAAATACACCGTATGTTAATGCCTGTTAAAATAAATAGTTCAGGAAGTTGATAACTTCAACAGAATTAAAATAGGAAAATATAAGAGTTGAGTTGCGTAGTGTCAATCACTCCGGGGATTAAATTCATTAGTCAATGACAGCGTCGATCGTGTTCTAAGGACAAATCGGTTCAAGCCAATGTCCGCACGGCTCGGCAGATGGACTCTGGGTTTCATCAAGCCAATTGCGACATTCATCACCCCCCGACACTTTTGAAGTGCGCCCCATCTACCGCCGGTGAGCAATATGGCAAACATTAATCTTGTTAGTCATTCCTTCTTTGTAGCATCTATTCCGGCAGTTCGACTACTTAAAAAAAGTCAAGTTAACACACTTTTCTTAACAAATTAAATAATAATTTTTAGTTAACTAAAAGTGAATATGCAACCACGAGGAGAAAGCCGAAGATTAAGACAGTTCTCTAAATAAGGCGCATTTATAAATAGTCCATGACAGAGTAAGAATGGAGATTTTCAGCGAAATACGGCGGAGGACGGAGAAGGCGTGAGGAACAAAACAAAATGTCATGTGACATACGACGCAGCACTAATTTAAGTCCCCCGTCCAATGTCGGAGGGCCACCGTAAATCAAGCCACTCCCGAGCATGAAATGTATAATAATAATTATTATGAGTATGAGTGAACACACCCCACATGCAACGACACCTCCGATGATGTTATTTCCACAGAGACAAGAATATTAATATTCATAATGTGGTATCCACGCAAAATGTTATTGCAAATTTTCAACTTAAATCCAAACTGATACTATAATTAAAAGTGACAACACCTCCTCTTTTTAGCACTTAGAATTTGTTTTCGCTCCACTTTGCTAGTTTATTTATTTTCGAGTTAATGAATGAGAATGTGGCGGCCCTCCTTTCACAAATTGGTACTGACGTAGAAAAGTTTATAATCAGTTATTCATCTAACAATGAGCGTGCTTAATTTTCTTTGAGTTGGTTATCGAGGCTCATCTATTCTGTCAAGAGCATGAATAGATTTAATTTGAGCGACGGACGGTGTCATATCGAATACCGTAGCAGGGTAAACGAAGAGGCATGTCGGTGTTGGAGAAGGGCCGTTAGCGTCTGCAGCAACATAAGGGCACGTGCAACTATTTTTACCAGCGTGCAGCGGCCCGGTACCGTTGCTCTTATTCGGTCAAAGCTTTCAAGCTTAAAACAATTTACGCCTGTGTGGTTGCATCATCAAGCTTTCACGTTAAATAATTTGGGACGACTTACTGAGAGTTATAAAGTGGTTTTGTTTTAACAACAAACGTGCTTTTGGCTATCGACGAGACATTAATCTTTTCAATTTATCTGTTGAACCACATTGAATGATGGAGATTGATCTAAACGAAATATAAAAAGATTATAAGGAGGATAAACTTCGAAGATAATCTAACGTAAAATAACTTAGGAAGAATAAATCTACGTCTAGAAACAATGAAAAATATATCTCCATGATAAAACAATATACGAGTACACTGGCCGAAAGGCGTCTAAACGACTAATTAAAAAGGAAATATTCCAAAACGTTTTGATGTTGCACTTTTTAATTTTAGAGATTCATCTGTACCAGACCGTAAGCTATTCTTGTTTTGGCTTACAATGAAAACAGTACATCTATACCAGTGTTAGGTATGAATCTGCAAATATTTACGGGAAAAGTTTCCTGTGCAAGGGGGAAAGTTTAAAAGCAATATAATTCCGCCTTTAACCAAAACACATTTGCTATTGATTTACAATTTGAAGTCCAACTTGATCATAGACGATTAGTCACACGCAGGAAACTCGCTACACAGTCTCAGACGAACAAAAACATTATGATTCAAAATGTGGCAATCAATGTTGCATGTAAAAAAGCGGGGATAAAGACAACTAGATTTTAAAAACAAGAAAGTTGATAATTGCTTAGGCAGGAACAGTTAAATGTGAAAATTTATATTATTCAATCAGCTAAAAGAAGTAGATAAGTACCTAAATTAACTATGTATATGACTTATTTACATCAATTGCTAAAAAACAAGAAACCGCATACCTAAGCAGTATTACCATTTCATTTAGATGGTACTCTGTGGAGAAAATGTAATTTAACTTTAAATGAAAACGAATTCATTTTAACGCGTGCAGTTTGCACGTGTCGAAAAACATCGCGGTGCTTGTTTAGCTAAAAGGTTAAAGCCGCTCTGGGATAGGGCCTGCCCGTCGCGCATTGGAGCGGCAATTAAAATTTCTGTAGTCCACTTCATCTCGCTAATGAGGAAAGCTAAAACTCCCCTTAATATTGCGACAACTCCCCGCAAAGTAGAAAACAAACATTACTGTAAAACTGCACAGACTCTCAAAGAGTCTTTTTCCACTTTTATAGATAAGCCAATGGCAGCGATTCAGATTTCAGACAGAGACTTGATGCCAAATACTGAAAAAATGCAATCAGATTTTCTTTATACTTCGGCAAGCCTTGTTAAGGATACATTGAAGGGTGATTTGAGAGATGATCAATTGTCAATAGTGTTTAGAAATACAAAGCAATAATGTCATCAAATTATGAAAGGCCACCTCAGGCCAAAATTTACATTTGTGAAGATGATCATCGGCAAAATAGTGCCAGATTTATTGCTCGATATTATTTAACAACTTTTTGGTATTAACTCAACTCAAGAATACTCAAAAAGTCGCTGATCGCTGTTTTAAGGAAAATGATCTACAAACACATTCAACGCAAACATCGTTTCCCGTCATAATACTAAAGATAAAATAATAAACAAGTACCATAAGGGACAGCTTCAATTTATTACTTCGTACGGGAGTAAGAATTTCCGTTAATAGAATTATATCTCGATATTTCAATCAACTATGAGCAACGAAGTCGCCAACGGTGTACGTCGCGATACTCTATAAAACAGAACGGGTCTTACAAAAACGTCTAGTCATGATAAGCAATTCGGTCGATTGTGATTTTATTAGCTTCAAAAACCTCAAGACCAGCGCCATTACAATTTTGTAAATGGCAAGTAAATGGTTCACCATTTAGTCACTTGAAGTTGTCATGATTATATAGGAATTATTAATGTGTACTAGTATTCTTTCTTTCTTATATCATCTTCCTTGGCTGGCAAGACATCACTGATGTCTTTGGTGTTTAAAAAGCAGGTTTTTCCTCAGTTAAATTTAATAATCCAGACCAATAATAAATGCAAAGTAGATTAATGATTAGTCTTATTACGCGGGTTTAAACTTCACAACGAAATAGGGGAAAGGCCTATACAGAACCTCTTGACGAGCAGGGGACAGAAACCAGTTACAATTTTATTTAGCCTTGACTTATAAAGAACTATTCCACGTTTCCGCAGTCAATGACGTTTTTTTGTATCCACTTCACATTTTTGAGAGTTGGGTATAAATATTTCATGAAAGAATATTTTCACACAATTTCAACAAACACTGCATTCAAACAATGGCTGGGAAGAATTGAGTTATTTTAAAATAAATTATGTTGAATGTTGGAAATCTGAATTGGGCTGTTGACATCTAATTGAAACTAAAAACGTGTTAAAGTTAAATCTCAAATTTAGATCATGTGATATTTGAATGTGAATATAAGATATAATAATTTGAATATATAATAATATAATATGATGTTTGGGGATGTGGGGCGTCATATTTTAGCGTGACGGTGGAAAGCGGCACCACCGCGGCACGTGATCGACTCCGGCGCATTCGCGTCACCACCACCGACCACTATTGGAGAAATTCAGATAAAAAGCGATAATCGTAACGTTGTTAACAATCGACCATTGCGCTCAATTTATTTTAACGACATCCATAAATAATTCTGCAAAAGCAGTGAAAGCATAACAATGAAAACAGGCACAATTTTTAATTTCTCTATAAGTAAAATTTATCTAATAATCAATTCATTACTTTATAACATTGTATATTAACGGCAAGGTTCAAGATAAAGTGGTGTTATTGTCAGATAAAATAACTAAAATATAAAAATATAATGCTCGTACACACGGTAAACGGACTTTAGCACTGCCAAATAGCGTGCTATAATATGTGTGACAATCTTCAATACTGCATGGAAAAAATTTACGAGACGCAAAGCAAGGAGGTAAGAAAAATAAACAAAACACTAAATCATATAAATTGTTAGTAGCTGCTTATTCACAATACGGAAACTTGTATGTGAGTTGAGTACGATGATGATGATGCAGTTGAGTGGAATGATCAAAATAAACACGTAACCTATTATAGCAATGAAATTAATATTTGCAACTGTACATAATTTTCACTACGCACGCATGTATTAAAAGTATTTATTAAATACTGTATTTTATTAATATTATACCCACTGCAGGGTTATGAGTGTCTAAGCGTTTATTTATGTATGAGCCTGATATAGATATCATGATATAGATATGAAAGGAAATCATGGAATTTCCGACGACAGGAACTTAGGTACGACTAAACAATGAAAGCTTGTGAAATTAAAATTTGAAAAACAGCGAATCTATACAAACATTGAACTGCCTTAGTATATTCAGAAAGATGGCTGGATTGCACACTATCAAAACTTACATTAATCATAAGGAATCGCAGTAAGGGACCAAAAAGAGAATAGAGAAAGGAGCCACCTTCAGTTTCGTTCCAATTTTAATAATGTCACACGTAAATGTAGCTCAAAACAAATCCAAGGTATAATGCTTATTTATTACGGCCGTACAACTCCCATGGGAAATACTATATTCACGCAGGGCAGGGAGAGTACAGGGGTCGCGCGCCTGCTCGTAGCGCGCGTGCGCCGATGCATTTTGATATTGCATTGGACAGGTGCTACAGAAACTGAACAGTGTCGAATAGCAAACGATTTTGATATTTTTGAAGCTATACCTCTTTAGACGCGTTATGAAATAAATGGAAAAATGATGAGAGTGAAATTTTAAGATTTGTAACACGGACGGTGACACAAAAACGACGGTGACGAAAAACGTCACGCGCGTTTTTAAAAACGCTCGTTTTGAAAAAATTATTGTTATTATTTTTATTATAATGTTGTTTTTTAATATTGTTAGAATATTGCTTTTGAATATTGTTTTTTGAAGTAGTTTTTTTTATTGTTTCTTTTTCATGCCAAAGAAGTATAACTTCTCACGCGCGTACATAAGTACACGTTTATGTTTTTATTTATGTATTTATAATTAGGACACCCAACACAGATAACAACATTACAATACTATGAATACATTAGCTAAAGGGTAGATATGTTACATTTAGTGTATCCATAATTAAAGGGTGCCAAATTATGCACAATTTTGCAGCTAGACAAGAAATAGTGAATTATTTAGTCAATTTAAATTTAGAATTACTATTAAATTTAAAATTAGTAAAATATAAAATGGAGTGGTTCAGCTAGGTATAAAGCACATTTTTTAATAAAAAGTGGTGGCATGCCATCAATTTCTGCGCTCTTATTCACATCTAAAGATTTTAAGATGTTGACTACCTCTTAACCTGGCTTAACTGGCTTGAGAGCCAGTTCTTTCTTTCTTTTTTTTTCTTTCTTTCTTGGCCTGCAACGCATCAGTGATGCTTTTGGTGTTGCTGATGTCCATGGGCGACGATAGCCACTTACCATCAGGTGGATCGTCAGCTCGTTTGCCGGCTAATTCCATAAAAAAAAACCTTTAGACTTGAAACGATATACTACTTGATTGTCAGAATTGTCAAATGACTTATTTTGATTTACACAACAACAAGTAGAAAAAATTTCTGCGAACAGATTTGTTACGTCGTCTACAGTGTAAGCTAATTTGATTGCCAAGTGTATTTGTGCAGGATAGCTATAACCTTCTTCAACAATATTTTTAACAAATGACCAAAATAGTTTAGGATTACTTTTGATTGCATTTTCTATGTTATTTACATATTATGCCATTGGAAGTATTGTTGACACGGGAAAGAAATTATTTTTCAAACTATTTTGATTCCTTAAATATCCATTATGAATCCAGTATCTGTTTTTCTACACAGTAAAAATGGTTTTTCGTATAGAGATCCATTGCCACGTACTACTTGAAGATGCATTACCCCAGGTCAGGAGAAGATTAGTACTAAGGCAGGTTACAGAATCTAATAACTTATTCATAGCAGTTCCGCAAGGAAAGCTGGGCAGACATCGAGCGCCGTGTGCCTGAGGGTTGAAGGGGGTCAACGTCCGGACGTAGATGACGTCATTCGCCCTACAGCTGGCTATGACGTCACCTCGTTACCACAACGAAACAAAACTTGCCCTAAACCATAAAACTTAAGAACCAATCTAACACCAACCAATTCAATGTGGTTACCATATGTCCTCGTATTTGATACATATTAGCATTTGATATCGTGTGGTTACTTATTTATTTCATGCAAATGATACTCAACTAATCCATGTGAACTTAATCGTAAATCGTAACTATATGAATTCCACTTCTATTATAAGGTACTGTAAAGATAATGAAGTACAATGTAATTGAATATTTTGACATTATGCACGTTGCATTTGCAACATCTTTAAAACATCTGCTACCTGCAATGTAAATTGCTAATAACTTAATATACCAAAACATGCCTCTCCAACACTCCCCATAAATGGAAGGTTCAGCCAATCTTATTATACTCAAACGTCATAAAATAACAAATGTCGGAGTCGAAAAAGGTGATTAATTGACCGGGTTTTAAGTGAAGACACATTAAAAGAACAGCAAAGTCGAGTCAAACTAAGTACCGTAGCGGAGGCTAGCGGGATTAACGTGATTTCTCATCATAAACCGACAGCCGCTCGTTGGCCGCGAGCCGCGACGCGACCCGTCAGTCACCGAATTGTATTCTTTAATATCTTCAGAATATTCCTCGCGCAACTGTATTTAATGACGGTACGAACGGTAATAGTCTGAGAATCTAGCTCGCAAGAATCTCGTGAACAGATAGACGTACGTCAGATTAGAACGCCCAGATAGCCAAGCCAATGCAATAACGGCGATACCACTAAAATGCAAATTGAACACTAGAAATAGTGTTCAAGTACTTCAGGAATGTTAATGAAAGATTAAGAATAAATAAATTGTAAATTGTTTACAAAGTTTCCCAGTAGCGCCTCTCATAAATTAAACCAGGCTGAAAGTCGTTTGATTCATCCATGACTAAGATATTTTTTACAAGAACACTGAAACGTTAAGTCAGAAGTGTCGACGAGTCATCACTAGGTACAGTATGGCCTCACATTGTGTTTATAGATAAACATATGCCAGCTATTTATATTTTAACACATGCTAATTGAATTTTGTTACTTTTAAGGTTACAAATAAATAAGTTTTAAAAACTATGACTTATCAATTGAATATATTCAATTGAAATAAATACGCCTTATTTATTTCAATTGAAAAACAATATAATTTGAAAATTGCCTCAATATTTTTTCATTGGGCATTAGTATTATAATTGGGCACAAAAAGTTCTACTTTTACATTAACAGTGCAAAATCTCCTAAAGAAAAATTTCTACAATTCAGAATAATATAAACAATATTATAACTTAAGAAAGGGTGGAAGAAGAAGAAGACATAATAATATGAAAACGAAAATTTTGTAACATGGTAATATATCCGCAACATAGAGAATAGTTTCGCCAACACATCAGAGTGACGACAACATCAACGCGGCCATCAGTCAGGTGGTCGCTTTGTTCTGCGACATTTCAATGGGACATACATCTGTCTTGCATGCCGTCTGGGGTGCACAATGGAGGCCATTGCAACAACCTGGGCAACCGCCGCAATTGAGACCGGCGATCTATCACAGATAGAATTCATTAGTCTACTAGCAACGGTACAGATAATAACGAAATAGATTATCATGAAGTGGTTAATTGTTGTGAACAAAATGTGAATTTTGAAAGAAGTAATGATGCCCTATCGAATGACCTAATCGCAGAAAATGTATGTAGTGCTTGTAATATTAACGACAAATTTGAAACATAAAACAACGAAAGCTTGGATGGTAATGAAAAAGAGATTGTCAGCAATATTTAGCCTATAATTGTTGTTAATAACGCTTGGGTAAAAGAATGTGCATACAAATTGTTACGTGATTATGATTACGTTAACGGTAAACCCTTCCGCTAATTTAGCCAACGCCGATTAAACATGTTATGTTTAATCTTACTTTATAATTACAAACTTTTACTGCAGTCTGCTTTCATAAACCGAGCTACGATTTCTTTCCAAATTGACTATTCTGTTTACGATATAATTGCAACTTGACTGTATTCCGGAGTCGATTGTTTGAGAACTTTTATGTGCTTGGAAAGTTTTAATGGCGATGATTACATTATTATCAATCATCAAGTTTACGGAGGATCCGAGAGGAATTCGCCTCGGATAGGCGGGTGGGTATATCGAGTGCGATTCATCACGGGCTAGAACGAGTGCAAAATAGCGTTTAAGGCCATCGTGCAATAATCCCATTTCCACGGTGCAGGTTGTAGACCCGGCGAGCTCTCGGCTCGGCTGTGGCTCGGCTGGGGCCGCGGCTCGCGTGATCGCCGCATCGCCCGCCGACCATCGTTTTAATTAGTCTAATTGAAAGAAGAACCACTCCGCGCCCACTACTCTCCATAAATATTTATCTCTCTTGGGTAGTCCCTAGTAGTGGGTAGACAATTATCAATTTGCTAATTAATTTACTATTAGCTTATTAGTTAAATTAAATACAACTTCATGAAGTCCTTAGTTATGTAGCTCAAATATGTAATAAACATGTGAATAATGGGGAAATTTCAAAATATTGTCCATTATCATCGGAGTCGATAAATACGAATCTCATCGTTGACTGCTAAGCTTCTAATCTCAAAAAGCGAGGGATGAATTTCACAATATACCTATGTACATACAAGATAAGTATTGTGGGAAAACTTCGAATACCCTTCGAGAGTATAGAGACCTCTACAGTACGCAGGTATCTTAACAATCAGTTTTTTCACGGACACAAGAGATAATGAATTTTCATTATGCACAAGACTTCAAATAATATTAGAATCTCTTGCAGATTAGAATCCAGATAATTCCAAAGAAAGGTTCAAACTATGTATCCCCATCACAGTTAGCCAAACGAGGAAATTCTATGCTACTAATTATTTTATTGCAAGCAAGCATTCCAACCATCAGAACAGTACAGTGGTGCATTTTTGAACATAAAAATGGATTACCTTCCCAATTATCAATCACAGTAACGTTTAATAAATTATACAAATATCAAAATAGAACACCGATCACTTCTTTGTTTTCAGAAATACACCACAAACAGAGGTTGCATGAAAAGCCGGCCGGCGAACTGCGTCCGGCGCTCGGCGGGCTTTCGCATGTGGGTGTATCGGGCGTGTGTCTGCCGATGCCGGCTGTCAGGAGTAGCCAGAGGAACTCACATGTGTGCAACGGGAGAAGCGATCGCCGCTGGTGCTGGGCGGGCGGAGGCTATGGCTATCACTGCACTGAGCGCTAGGGCGCGGGTGGTACGCGGGAAGTCGCGGTGGCCGTTCGCGCGGCCGGTGTCTCGAGGACTGCCGCCGGCCGCCGCCCGGAGCCCGAGGCACCCCGCACAGCCCCCGCACCCCGCTCTCCGCGCGTCCCTCCCTTCGACGCTCGCGCAACGCGCCCTCCATATGGTACCGTGGAAGATACCACCAGACTTCGACATGTCTCATTGAAATCTTATGCTAATTCAATTTAGTACTATATTTGATCAGATTTTTTTTGGGATTGAGAGTAAAAAGGATGGAAAATGACAGTTCCACCAGGCGTTGCGTCGCAAACCAAGCAATAGTATCAACAGTGAATTCTGTTTTGACTTCATAATATAAACTGAAATTTTATAAATGTTATCGTCAAATTAAGGATGTATCTGGAAGATGAAATAACTAACTCCATTAATGCAGTAGTTTAAGAACTAAATACCATCACCTTTATAAACTATGAAGCTCATTAAATCAAGTGATTTGTAGTTTAGTAAGTACAATGCTGGTCGCACTGTATTATTGTACGGTATTATTGGATGATAATAGTCATCGATAGGATTGAATTGGCCGTGATAAGGTCTACAATATAATTTGATAGATGTAGGTACTGTAGCGAACGGCGAGCTATGGCGAGCACTGGTGAGGAATGGCGAGGACTGGTACAGAGTGGAGGCGACGACCCCGCGCGGCCACGCTCTGTCGCGTCTCGCGGCTCGCCGAAACTTTTCGCTTCACTTTTCCGCCACTAGGAAGCCAAAATACGCCACCCGTAAAATTACTGCGAAACTTGACGCAAGTAACGCAACCGACATTTACAGCCATGCTAACAATCACATCTGATACCTCTTAATAATATTCTTGACGTCGAAATTTTCTAAAGAAAAACATTGTGGAAAAAAGGCATAGGTAAGATAAAAATTGCAATTTTACAGGAGAGCAAAAAACTGTTCAAATATTAGTAAGTAGTCAAAGGAATTTACATTACGATTTCTTGCACAAAGCCATCAAGATTAATAAAAAAAATTTGAAAAAAATGAGCATATGCAGCTTTTATCCTCTCATATTAATTTATCCTCTCTTTCCAATCATATTAATAAAACTAAAATTCAACGTAAGACGACTTATGCTTTTTTTCCACCGAGGCCGCGAGGGTGCGATTTTACTAACCGTAACAAAAGCATTGCTTTCACCGAGATAAATGTAAATGACGACCATAATGCCCGTTGCACATCAAATTTTTATATAGAGATTAAAAAAGAACAATGCCACGCTTTAAAATATAAGATCTCAATTAATTATATGCACGGCTCCTAGACTAGGTACGAGTATCAGCTATACGTATCTTTATGATGTGCAATACAAAGTACTTGTGGATTAACCATTCCGGCAAACAATAGAGACATTACGAGGTGTCCGGATAAGGTAAAGTTTGGTCCATGTCGTGCTGAATTCCAATGAACGTCGCTCGTTGCTCGTGGCTCTCACCTCGCCGGTCGCACAACGCATCATAAGCGTCTAGTTCCAACTTGGATGTTCCAATCCAACAGCGTTGCAAAGGAGATATGAGTCACGAATCACAATCGCAAAAATCATTCAATGATAATATGCATACAAGATGTAATCTTGATCCTTCCTGACGCTTTGTTAATGCTAACAAGTGAAAGCTGAAACATCTGGTCTCACAGCCATATCATGTCAAAATATCAATGATATTTGCATTGAGCATTTAAATGGACGAACTGTATAAATACAGTTCCTGATTACATGAAATATTACGCACATTACGTAGTGTAAAAGCGTATAGGTAGTGTATTAAATCATACTCGTATATATTATTGAATTACTTCATCGTTAACCTGATAAGGTACAGTTAGTGGACGGATGTCACGAGTCTTTCATTTCACAGCAATAGCTTCTGTCACCAATTATGGATCATTATAGTATGGGCTCCCCGCCCATGATGCTAAAGTAGGTAGTTACTCGAGCATCGCGGAAAACTATTAGATTTGATAGATTAGATGATAGAAAGAATAAATGGTCCTACAATGTTTCCACTTTCAGCGGTGGGGAAAGCGACTACAGATTTTCATAATTGTAAACAAAAACAGTGACATGGAAATACTCAAGCGTGTCAGATATTGATATTTTTCTCCTTGCTCCAACATGTCCCTGATATGAAATAAATTTTAATCTGCCGATTTGCGTGGTGGGGGTGCGGAAGGGGAGAAAACAAGAAAAAAAATTTACTTAAACGCGTCAGATTTTAAGAGATATTTTTTGTTTTTCTGATAAAAAAACGCAAAAAAACAACAACAAAGTTTTACACTACATTAGGTTACGCTCAAATCGTCAGATTAGCAAAATTGACACATATTAGCTAGTAATTAATCCCCCTTATATTAATCTACCGCGCTTGAGTAAATCCAAAAATCCCCTCTTGGGCAACCCTACCATAACGCATGCGTGCGATATTTATTAAGAATCCATTTTATGCCATTGGATTATTTAATATTTATAATAATGATCCACTAAAAACTTTAATTTGTTATATTGTAATCAAGCATTAACTTAAAAAAAATCATGAGAGGTGTCAAGGGACACCCGGATGGAACGAAGTTCCTTTCGATTTAAGTATTGTTTTTTGAAGTGATTCAGAAAATTTCACAGCGCCATCTCTGTAAAACTCTCTGAGTCACTTCAAAAAGTATCGTGGCAAATTTTCGTAAGAAAATTTTCCGTCTAGCCCCCTTTCATAACGCGCGAATAGGAACTTCCTTCCAACATGAACGAAAAACTAACATAATAAAGAGAAGATATTTTTGGTCTGACACATTCCTTGCTCGGTCGTGGAATGGTACGCTGTAATGGGCAGACTGCTTTATTTCTAATAAATTTATCTGTGTGCAAAAAAATGTGTGACTTAATTTTTTGGGAGTCAAATAAAAAGCAGATAATGTTTAGTTGCTGCCGGATATAAAGTCCGCAACTGAATACGGGTGCAATGATCGAAAATAAACAAGCGATTCGAAGAAAACTTTACGATACGACGTATTTATCTCACTACAGATCTCACGAATCTCATGATCTCGCGAGAAAGTAAACCGTCTTTTTCAGAAACATCAACGTTGTTTTAAATATCCATTTTGGCGCTGTAGTGTAGACTGTAGAGCCGAGTTTTGTTGCGAGATTGTTTGCTCGTAATGACTGTTTTAACAATTTAGACGCCGCTCATGAAGATTGCGCGGACAATGAACTTGCGTTCGCTAAATAGTTTAGTAGGAATGTTGTTGGTACACACGGATTCAAAATTATTTGGAAGTTCATGAGATTGATGAAATAATTTAAAGAATGTCAATTCTGTACGTTTTTCCGTTCATATCCGAAGATGCAGAAGCCTATGTTAATAACAAATAGTCAGACATCGGTAGAAAAGCAGACGTGCGAAGATAAGTCACCACGCAACATTCATAATAATAACATAACAAAGGCACTACTAAGTTGTCGTCAGAAAGGAGTCGGAAAACCCGCTTGTAACACCAGTACTGCAATCAAAGTTGATTTTAAAAGGAGGGAAGACCCAACTAAGCAGGAGACGTATCTAAGAGCTAGGCTCTTCCAACACCGCAGGCCTTGCCTAGCACCGCACGTTCTTTGTTCAATAGGATACACCACGAGCTGTAGAGGTTTCTTTGACTCCCAACCTTCCTTATACCCATCTAACTAATGATTACGAGAAAATTTCTCTACATTTCGTTAAAAACTTCGCCTGTATGCAACGGGAAGCATCATTTGCAATTTGGGACATATCGGATAATCTGGGGCCCGACGAGAGCGCTCAGCTCGGTGCGGGCTCGACGTCATCACATAGGCGTTGCGCAAACACGAAGCTGCAAACCAAACACCACTCGACAGACACACTGCACACATACTGCACACTGGTTCCACATTCGCTGTATCATGTCCTGGCATTTATTCAGAGCTTTAAAAGGATTACGTTTTTAACATATTCAATTTAAGTTTCATTTGCTCTCCGATCAAAGTGGCCATTATTTAGTTTTTTAACCGACTTCAAAAAAAGGAGGAGGTTCTCAATTCGACTGTATTTTTTTTAATGTTTGTTACCTCAGAACTTTGGACTGGGTGAACCGATTTGGATGATTCTTTTTTTAATAGAAAGCTGGTGCTTGTCGTGTGGTCCAACATAAATTTGAGCGAGATCTGACAATGGTATCCATGTCAAAAGTACAATGTACTTCATTTGGAGTCGGTTATTTTTTTGTTAAAATGTTAGATTATAGTGTAAAAAGACATGCTGAGGAGTTTCTTTTGCCCTCAGAATACAGACCAAATCAAAAACGAGGACGTCGTGCTCCATTATTGATGTCGAATAGTGTTAAATTTAATTAAATAATACTTTGAATAAATTATTTATATTTCTTTCTTTTATTTTCTGGTGATAAATAATCGTAAAGTCGGTCAAGCATATTTCCCGAAATGGTGGTAGAATCAAAAACACCTGCACACGTGTATCAATGATAGGCACCTCTATGAATAAATGATTTTGAAATTGAATTTAAGGCAAGATCAACTCTCCGATCAGATTGCGTTACTAACTCAATCTGGATGCCATTTCCAAGCATCACCCGTCACTTTGAGATCATTTGTTAAGGTGTAACGCGATACATATAATTGTTGGTGTTATAATAAAACCGTGGAAGCAGATAGCCGATAGCCGATAGCACGCCACAGCCGTTCGCAACCCATCAATTGCTCGTAATCGATCGTTAGATAGCCGCACAAGAAATACTTCTTCCTAGTCCACGTAATACAGTTTTGTGTTACTCGCTATGTCTTGCATTGTGGCTTTCAAACTTTTATGTGTAAATGTACACGATACTGTGTAACTGTACGCCGCAAACTGTTGGGTGTTGATTAATTCACTTTTACTTTTTACATAGATTATTATCTACGAGTATCTAAAACATACATTTACTTTCATCGCGGTCCAACATACACCTTGTATGAATACTTTTTACTGCAGTTTTATCTGTTTAATAATTAAATTTTAGCAATCACGGCATCTTAAACCTATTTTATTTATTTGTTTATTACTAAACAACATTTTTATTCAAATTAATCCAAGAAGCAAACGGCATAAAACTCCTTTCCTTACGGAAATAACAGTACAACCGTTTGAAATTTTAATAACTGCATTGCCTTTTATGTCCATACTTAATTAATAACAATTAATGAGCTTAACTAATGAGAACTGCAAGAGGCCGTGTGCGGCGCAGGCGTGGGAGGACGGTCGCGATGCATTCTGCAACACTGTTCATGTGTGAACTCAATTAGATAGTTTCGCCACTTGTGACGAGTGGGGTCCATGTCCGCAATTTGTGTACGATACCCCGAGTCCGATATCACAACTAATTAGCCAAGACCAATTGACTGGGAGCGAGATATCCAGCGCCCGGTTATCGTTGACAGCGCACACACAGCTTGTACATGGCGCTTATCCGCTTCCTATATTCGCGTCCGTGCCACAAGACACAATAAATAAGCTCTGTGAACGCATATAAACGTGGAATGCCCTAATAGTATAACGCAAGGAGATTGTTGCTGAGCGATAGATTTCTTGACCGCTTACGTGCTTCGGAAGACACGTGACGTTAACCCGTCGGTCTCGGTTGTTATCGTTAGATAGAAGACGGTAAGACATGTCGAAGGCCTTTGGGCAACAAAAAAAATCAGACAGATTGTTGAATATATTCTTCACCAATCCAATGGAGCAGCGAGGTGAAGTATGATCTAAGTTCCTCTCAGTTATGAGGAAAGGCCCATACCCTATAGTGGGTCCTTAATGAGTTGTTGCCATATTTTAAAATATTAATCGTAACACGAAATAATATTGCGTAATAGTTTCAATAAATAAAGGTGTCTATATTTTATGCTGTCAATAACCTTGCCAGAATAACGCGCAAACCCCGTGACGTTCGACAGTCTTTTTATAATGTGTCCAATAATAAGGCACCGTATCTTTTCTTCACATCGAAATACGGTACGTATTAGCTCATCCAAACTAGTGCAGCAATAAATTACGGCACAGGAAATTGAGAATGCGAATACAAATGCCTTTTGACCACGAGCAATAAGTTATGGCCTAGAGGAGCGACCAAACAACTCATAAATTATGAAACTTTCAACAGACTGTCGAACTAAACTACCGCTGAACGGGAAAAAAGCTGTAATGATCTTGTTTAGAGCCAATGAAACAGAAACTAACAGATTATCAATAGTGAACTGTAGACACGAAATGTAAATAATAAATTAAAAAAGGTAAGTAAGTACTATAAGACTAAGTTTTTGGAACGAAGTTCCTTATCGCGCGTTATGGAAGGGGGCTAGACGGAAAATTTTCTTACGACAATTTGCCACGAAACGAAATCGAATTTGAAACGAATCACGCTAGCGTGATTCAGAAAGTTGTACAGCGCCATCTCTGTAAAACTCTCTGAATCACTTCAAAAAACAATACTTAAATCGAAAGCACCTTCGTTCCATCCGGGTGTCCCTTGACACCTCTCATTTTTTTTTAAACTATGGATCTAACGAACTAAATCGGAAAAATGAATCACCTAGGAATTTAAAAAAAATACAGCTCATTAGTCATCATTTTTATGGAATTATATGCGGAACTACAAAGTTTCTAGTTTAAAGATGCAGATTTTATAAAAATAACTACCTACCTGATGTTAAAATTTCAAGTTTCAAAGCAAAGATTATCAAGACATTTACTTTGCACTTTGTACACTGATGAACTTTGACACCATTCCGTCCTAATGCTTAATAACTTCATATTATCAGTAAGACTTGAATCACCATGACTCAATACAGCAGCCTATGTACATTTATAGAGCTGTCATAAGAGATCATTTATTAATATGATAGATGACAATTTTTTCGACTAAATACAGGCGGCTACTACTCGTATAATATGTTGTGCGTATTCGATTTTACAAACATTTTCCTTGATGCCATATAGATAATACTAATTTACAATGCAAAAATTTTCTCTCAGAAACAATCTCTTTCCGGCATCCCAAAACAATTCACATTAAAGTTCCCGTCGTGCTTCGAATCGCAATGATAAAATATTCGACGTGATACTTGTTTTCGTACAGGTTTCATGCTCGATGCAAGTACGAGATTCTAGGGAGTCATTAAAGTTGAGTTACATGATGGTAGGGTATCTTAGCGGCCTTATCTACCACCCTTCTAAAATGAACTGTGTTATGTCTTATTTGTGTTTCGGTTAAAATGTAGTAAAATAATAATACGGATCCCCCGCCTACCATGGCCGCCGCATTGGTGATGACCTTAGGAATGATAGCTATGTGGGATGGTGACTGCTTACAAATATACAAATAAGTAAAATACGATACGGTTGGGCTCAATCATTGAAATCTATGAATGTTGTATGTAGATAGAAGGTAACCTAATCATACGTAAGCAGCTTCAAACAGCACGAACACACACGGAAAAGATTTCTATTTCACAAAAAGCTGAATGAAATAACAAAGTTGAATGAAACGTCGGATTTCTGACGATAACGAAACGCAACGCGTGTAATGTAGCAAGAATGTAGCAGTCGGATTTAATTTGATAGGAGACCTGTAATATAAACTCTTGATTCCGAAGTGATACGCAAATAATAAAGATAGCTAACGTTAATTACCAACATTGCCCTAAGAAACCAAAATACTGCTTCAACAAAAAGGCAACTAGAAGCATAAGCGACGCGTTGTCGGCCAAGAGGGAAAATATGCTTCTAGCTTACTCTACGACATTGCAATTGAACATAGAAGTGATTCTAGAAGAAGTGAACGATGGACGAGTACCGTTATTATACTGGAAGAATAGTTAACCATTATTTTATCTTCTGTTCAGGTTGCTCTACGATCGAAGTTTGACATGGAATAATAGACAAGGATGGATAGAGCACATTGTACTCCCAAATAAATTAATGCCATATTTCTAATAGCAGTGTGTCTTTGTATGTGTTGATATACGCGTGCTTCCTATGTTCTAATCAATGTTGTTATTAGGAATACGGGAGACATGCGGCCCACCCACGTGTCTCTACGGGACGAATGGTTCCTACAACGTCTTGGCCGCGATCCAGCTGACGATTTACGACGAGATAAAATTAAAATGTGCAGCATTCCCGAATATCGTTTCGGCAATGAATAGTCGCTTTGCATACCTCATCACGTAGGAGGTACGTATATAAAGGTCCATGTAGACTAAAGTCTACACAGTTAGAAGTAGAATATTTGTGTCATGGTATGGTGCATACGCGACTATTTCTAAAATAGACGTGGAGTACTATTAATGGAGCCGACAACGCGTATGTGATGCATTTTAATATTGCTGATGACCATGGGGGACGGTGACCACTTAATATTGGGTGACTAGTCTGACGTAACTGAATGTAACGATCAACGAACCGGCTAAGTAACTTTTAAGAAAATTGAGGAGTGTGTATAGAAATCACTGAATACCTAGGCTATGACTAATCACATTAGTCAATTTGCTCGTTCAGTCTAAAATTTTAATCTACATGGATCTTTACAGAGGCTAGAGTCTGCGTACAAGCTGACGTCACGATGTAATCAGAATTCCATTAGATTTTTCTGAGAGCAGAATAAGTACTAAAAGTGGAGATAATAGTTGACATGAAAACAAATTTATACTTGCAATTTAAAGTGTCTGCCAGATGTGCTACTCAGTCCAAAAGTTACTGCTCTGTCTTATCTTCATGTACGATTTATTATTTTATTCGACACCTAATACGAGTATCTTACCATGCCTTCTGTTAAAATTTCAGATACAAGCTTCAGAATATGAAAGTATATATGTATAGGACGCTTATAAGTATAAACGCATATTCCTTGTATGAAAATGTACGGCAGAAAATATAAGGAGATCTTGTAGTAAATGATATACCGTATATAGTGTATCAAGTAACTATTGAATTTAAGAAGAAACACAATAAAATAGACATGATGAGAAGGGTAGCATAATTAAAAATCAATAGTTAGGTAAATTGTTCATTGTACAGAAATAATACATGATAAATCCTCACCTAAAGCATTTTAAATTTTTTCGATATCAACATAAGTTTTCAACCAGACGTTATATTATGTCTGAGCGAATTACGACATTCTTTGTAAGCTTTTACGAGAAGGTTTAAGCCCAAATTAAATTGCAAGAGGTACTCAACCCAAACCCTGATTTCCCATCGCCATCAATATGGCAATCTTACTTTCAATTTACAGTCAAACATTAACAACAACTCTTATTTTCATATACAATTTATGCAAATGCGTACATAAAACGAATCAAGCAATATTCATTATGCATGAATAAAAATTCCTTAAAGTTTTTGGACAAAATATATTTTGTAATACTTATTTGAAATTATGGTATATTTTACTTGTTTTCATAATGGAAGATGTAATATTAAAAACATCGCGTACCGTACGCGAGGTATACTTCAAGTGGAATTCAGAATTTGAACGTAAGTATATATTTCTCAACGTGAATTTCCTTGGATGAGTGAAGAGATAAATGAGTGACGGTTCCACATTAAACTGCACTCATCTATAATTTCTATTTGAAATTCTTTGTACTTTATTTATTCAGGAAAAATGCACGAGGAAACCTATTTAACCAAATTTTAACTATACCCGAAAATTATTAGTGTAATAAAAAATCACGTCAAACAAATTTTCAAATAAAGTCACCAGCTTAATTAGCTGAGCTAGAACTGCCAGAGACTAAGGCTTATTTACAAAAAAGTGAATCATAAGGACAACACGAGTTCAGTTAGTAGCAGTAAGAGCCCTTTGGATAAAAACTTCTTCATTACGGTGTCACCTTAAGCAAATAGGGGCGCGTTTACTGTGGCAAGTTTACGATCTGTGCGGCTATGCGGCCGGGAGGAGACCGGGGTGGCACAATAATTGTAATGATGTCAAAGAGAGAGGGCCGCGAACGAGCGCGCCCGCCGCCCGCCGCTCTATACATTTTTATTACGAATGCACCCCCACGCGCCACGCCGTGGGACCACTCGACTGGAAATATAATCACTAGACGTATTGTTTCGTACCACCGACACCGGTCTGGCCGCAACTATTTTTTATTAATCAACCACCGATCACTTCTCTCGCAAATGCGTTTGTAAATCACCAGTTTTTCTCGTCACGCTAACGAGCAACAAGTGACTCTGTGTTTCGTCTCAGACAAAAAACGGTTCAAATTGTCCTTGAAAGGTCGACGGAGCATGCAAATTAAACATCGGACTTGCCCAAAATCCGATGAAAATGTGTATTGTTGGTGGCGAAACAGTCGATCGATGAACGTAAGTGCAGGCGTGATGAGACATAGCATTAGTCAAGTGAGGCGTGGAGTGCGGTGGAGCCGGTCGCTTGTTTACAATGCAAATTCGCCAGCGCCACCCGCCAACACGCCAACACGCCAGCGCACACGCACAGCGCGCGCGGCCATCACGCGCCGCCCCGCTCCGCCCGACATGTCATGTAGAGCGAGACTCCCGACTGTACTTTCATAGTAAATAAATCATGTAACCGTTTACTTTCGACAGTCTCCTCTGCCCACATCACATTGTTCTTTCAATGTAAATTATGGAGAATGTTAGTAATAGGCAAGTACAATCATACTGTAACTGTAGCTACAGATCTACAAATCTAGGAACTACAGTTAAAGTTGTTTAAGGCAATAATTACTATGGCTATTACTATGGCATAAACTGATTTACCTCTGAGATCGTAAGGCATTTTTTGAATTCTCAAATATTGTCCCCAAAAAAAAATCTCTGAAAATATCAATTGGAAGCTATTTGTTTTGCAAATTTTATTACATTATTTGCAAAAGAAATGTTACGGATTGAAGAGGAAAACCATCAAAGTTAAAGATGTAATGATTAAAAGATGAAGAAATAAATTAAAAAAAATGTACAAAAATAGCATCAAAAATAAACATCAAACATACAAATGCAGTACAAGTAGATAATTTTGATATACTGACAAGAGTGGAGTTCGAGACGCCAGGCGCCACGCCAGGGCAAAAACAACTACAATCTCACGGCATGTCGAAAGAGAGATGCTAATGAGCCTGGAATAGACCACGGCTTGTTTCACAAGTAGGGCCACACTCTCGTTAATCGATACACGTTCTCTTTTTAAAAGCCGCTATTAGAGACATTTAGGGAAATTCTAGCAAATTTTACGACGCGAAATAAACTACTGAATTGGATAACTGTCCATCCAAACTACACTTCCTTGGATTTAGGTCGACATTTATTTACCGTGTTGATGTCGCTAAAAATACTCATTTTGAACTTATGTTCAAATTCTGTTCACATTTACGAGTCAATGACTTAATGAACGTACGGAGCAAGTGTTTAGCGCAATTATCAAACGTACATAATAATGCTAGTTAATAACATATTTGAATCACATTGTGACAGCTGCAGCCCAATTACAACCACGCAGCCAATATAAAATATAAGCATATTTTAACATCCAGTAAGAAGTAAAGGTCCTTTACTAAAGGATCTTTGCCTCAATCGATGTTAATGATAAGAAAATGTCATAATTCGTTAAGTATAATTAGATCAATACTTAGTTTCGTTCATAATTTTTCTACCTCCATATTTAATTATATTATTGTCAGGTGATCTTTATGATACACATATATAAAAAAAAAAGAAAATGTGTGCAATTCACACGTGGTAGAATTGAAACTTTCCAAAATTTTGGTTTCAAGATAATGAGATGAAAAAGCAATAAATCGAATCTTCTACCTTGTTCCTCGCGCCATCTATGAATACAACTTAGCACTTTTTAAAAGATAACCAAGAACATAAGAAAAAGAAAACAGTGGTAACTAACGCCATCTCTTAACATAATATGAAGAGTAAAATGAGCAGCTAGCGCCATCTATCTAGCAATAAAACGAATCTTCTATCTTATTCCTCGCGCCATCTATGAATACAACCTAGCATTTTTACTGTCTGTATAATCGGTCGGTCGATCGACAGATATTAAACAACAAAAATGAAATTCTTATTTTTTGTTGATAAATTCTTTGAAAATATTTAAAAGAGCATTTGAAAGTATTTAAAAACAGTATAAAAAGAAAAATAAAAAAAAATAAATACTGAGAGACTCGAACCTGCGCATCAGGTATTGTGTATCTACGTCCTGACCATTGAGCTACGGAGAAGTTAGATTCAACGACGAAATTAGCAGTTATATTATATGCATGCTTGCCGAGTATATTTCTGTCTCATTCTTTCCTACACATTTTTGTATTTGTGTCTTACCTGTCGTTTTTTCCGTTGCATCCGGTTTGAAATCACAACGATTCTAAAGAAGTTTCACTTCAAAAACGTGACGCAAAAAACTATACCAAGATATTATACATTACAACACAACACGAAAATAAATTTTACAAATCAGATGATTTGGTTCCAAAGATAGTCTCATTAGCAACTATGCAGTATGCAATGCTCTAAGAATTCTTAGAAAGATTTCAACTGAGCGTATTTGCCAAGTAGCTGGCTATACAGTGGAATGTTTTGCAAAGATTAAGTTTGCAAGTTCTCTACAAACTTCAAATGCAATTTCAAGTTGAAAAGTTAAATAAAAATATAATAAAAGCATAAGATTTACCGAGTAGTTTTTTCGATTACGATACGATACAGAGACTGTCTCTGACTGTCTCTCTCAAATATTTCTCAGGCAAGGTCTGACCTTGCCTGAGAAATATTTGATCAACTTTAAACCGCATCGTTTTTCAGCCCTATATGATTACATCATTGACACTTCAGAGAAATAAGCCTTTGTATCCAGGGTAATGACTTTTAGATCGCAACAAATAAAGTATATCGAGAACACACTACGACTACAATTCTGAGGTAATATTGAGTAGAGACAGTAGAGTTTGTTTATTTACCATTAAGATGCGTGATGTGATGCGTCACCAGGTGATATATCACTTGATAATTGAATGAAAGTTGGCAGATAACGAACGCCTTCGTATCGATCAGAGTCAAGGTCGGCGGGAACGCGACGCGGCGACAGTGTGGACACGCGGTGCGGCGCACGCGCTACAAGCTGCCAAGAGGAGTATTGCACACAATGTCAACAAACGTATGTGTGACGGTGTGACCTATGATCGTACCGAGGTTAAGCCGGGTAACAAATTTTTCCGTGATTTAATTATCACAAATTGTGGACATAATTGTTCCACTGGGCTTGAATCTCCCCACTCTCATCTCATAATAAGAAGTGAATGGTACAGGCCACAGTCTATAGTTACAATTATTACAGGTGAGTGGGCTTTAAACACATTTTGAGAATGTTATGGAGAACTCAAACATGCAGGTTTCCCCACGATGTTTTCATTCACCAAATCAAGTGATTTGCATTAACAATATAATAAAAATCAAATCTCTATCGAAATCAAAAGGATTAAGATTCTCTTATACAAAGGCATTCATAAAGGAATATAACAGCTTGGTAACTTAGCTAAGAAGCTGCCCATGGGTACCCCAATGACGATACATTCCTTAAAGTAGCATCAAGCTCTACGTGAACCAAATACAAACTTTTTTCGTTAAGCTGTAAGCACTTTCTGCAAAGATTTAGGGTGCTTTTCCACCAGAGATGTGCTATGTTACGTTGCTATGGATGCGTTTGATATCCACCAATCATATTCACTGGCGGAAATCAATCAATTTATTAAACCAATCATATTTATTGGATTTCACATTTTCGCAGCATAGCTGCATAGCACATCTCTGGTGGAAAAGCACCCTTATTGTGGCATATGGAAACAGAAGTAATTTTCTATAAGGAAGATTTTTTTATGTGTATAGACAAACAATTTAGAACAATTTTCTTTTTAATTGGCAGAATATAATTTCCACTCGTAAAATCTTTTATGGAGCTTATAAGTCGAAAATTTAAAGCTTTAAGCGATGTACCATTTAGTACGGTGTACTTATTATTATATATACGTATTTCTATGGATTTAACGTGCTTAGTTGCATATGGCGGCCGCGATAACATAACTCAACAGTTTAACACAATGCCGCAAATAATGGAAATGTCACAGGGGAAAGGTATTGATTAAATTAAATGAAAATTCGTTAGACATTTTAAGGTCGCGCGTACAGTGTAATATTCCACTTTCAGAGTTACACCAGCTTTCCGCAAACTTTCCGCTTTCAAAGTTAAATGAATATAAACCATCCCGCAGCTAAAGTTTAGATTTTATTTTTATTTTTACGGCTATAGCAAACTGGCTCTGGACTTTTAGTCTATCCGGTGTTATTTTTAAATGATTTTAAAAAAAATTTTAAATGATTTTTAAAGGCTGAAAAGGAAAAGTTCATTAAAATTGTTATTCAAAGTAATTATTCACATAGTTCAGGATTTTCAAACATTTCACCCTTTTAATTTTTTTGTCTGTTTGGTTTTTTAATAGTTAACATAGCTTACAGAATTACGCAGGATAAATCACATGCAATAACTTTTGTTATTAGATGTTGATTACTTATAGGTGTGATGGTGCTATGACCACATAACCACCTCTTTCAGAGTAATCTCTCCTCCTCATCTCCATGAAACACTTTTGACACGTTGTCAATATAATATGAACGTGAATGAAACGTAATTAGAACGTCAGACGTGGTTACAAAGCTATTGTTTCCACGTGACGTGACGCGATGCGAGCCGATCCGTCGATGGCTGCCATGTTCATGTACAGTCAGCAAAAGAGTTAGATTGACAGGGCAAAAAACGAAAAATTTCCTCAATGTTTATTATCACAGACTTTTTTGTCATAATCAATGTTTATAATATCATACCTTACGTAAGCAGTATTTAACTTTGACAATAACACAAACCTTTTGTGAAATTAAAAATTATTGTATCGTTTTTGTATCCTGCCTTGCATACCTTTTTTGCTAACTGTACAGTATAGGTACAACAAGCACAATGTTATCTCCAGATCGCGGGCACAAAGCAGATAGCATTGCTACACTCGTACATTCGGATGTCACAGGATTATTATGAAAGCTGGTGTGTTATGTATTCTAACAATGGACTATTTGGACAAATTTTCACAGTGGTAAAGAACAATGCCCAACTGCCATACATCGTTTTATTTCATTTTCAACTTTAGCGTCTTAAAATGAAAAAAATTCTAAAAATCGCCGCTTTAACTTCTGAGCTCAGATATATAAGAATTTTCAGCAGACACACCCCAGAACCAAAGTATTTTGAGATTGAATTCTTATAACCATTGAGTCATAGAGTAGGGGAGACTTACGGCTGCCTGTAATTTTTACCATTATTTTATTCTTAATTTTTTTTTTGATTGACAACCGGAAATGGAAATTTGACATCATTACATTTGTCATACCAACATTTATAACGAAATTCTGTCTGTAATATTGGTCAGAAGTCTCCCTATATCTTGCTTGATACATGCTATGTATCGAAGTGAGTGCCCGAATGAAAATGGACATTGTTGACATCATTGTTATTATAGTCAATTCATCACTTATTAATAAAATTATTTTTCACTGGGTAATACGGGTATTAATTTTAAAATACGTAAAAAAATAATTGAATTGCTACAGTATAAATGATGTTTTAAGACGCTAACAAAAATAAAAAATAATTTTTGGGCATTGTTCTTTCTGAAGTAGTGACTAAAGTTCTATAGACCCTGTCATATGAAATGAAAGTTTTATGAAACTACATATTTGGGAAACGAAGTGGAAAAATTTAAGCGCACAAATGGGAATAATAATAATAACAAAAGTTTCCAAAGCCTTCGTAATGTTGAATTTGACGTCAGCGTCGAAAGCCCTTAAATACCAAACAACAGTCAAATTCGTACTTCTACGTCACACTGAGGATAGCAGCTGGCTAGCGACGTTATATACAATATTTCCGTCATTGTTTAAAAATATAAGTACAAATGTTTTAAGTTTTATCATGTTCCTCTATCCGTCCGTCCATTCGTCCGCTCGTAGCATCTGCAAGCTGAAATTTGGCGTGGTGCATATTTATCGTGGTTATATTATGATGAATCAAAAAGGAAAACTGTCACGGCTGTCACTATCTTCTTAGGGTTTGCAAGTTAACGAGTTAGGCGATCAACTTACAACTACGGAACCCTACATTGCCCGTGGCTCAACACGCATTTGGCCAGTTTTTGTTGTTAAAAGCACGGTGAAACCGATGTATCGATTAAAACTATTCATCCTTAATTCACCACTGTTCGTCAACCAAGCCGATAACATTTACAAATAATTAAATAAACTATTATAGCTAACATGAGTAAACGACATTACGTGAGGGAGGTTGTCCGCCCGATCAAAAATCGAGCATTCAACTCGACGCTCGAGGCTCGAGGAAATTTACCTTTAACTGCTTATAAATAAAACTAGAAGCGGAGAACGCCAGGTAACGTGAGCACATAATCCGTACTGCCCTCGGCCGCATTAATGCCGACTGGCCACCCCTGTTTGAATACCCACTCCGACAGTTTAAACTGCTAAAACTCATAATCCAATAAGGCCGTCGGACGTCCATCAGGGTGTGAATTGTAAATTCGGGTGAAGGATCCCGGTCGACTAATTTTAAATTAGCATACAGTTAATTGTCATAGTTACTACACCTTTGAGTCACAAAACTAACATTACAATACTCTCTGGTCATTAATAACCTAAGTCCAACAATTTCTAAACAACGAACCGAGTACGACTGCGTGCGCATCAATAGATTTTGACGTATATTAATCAGCTGACACCGAGACGAATTTGTTGCCATTTTGTTGTGGATACAATTCATCAGTCATTACAAACAATGGACTGTGCACAGTGTGCCGGCTAATAAATAATTAAAAGGCTTCACAAGCACTGGAGTGGAGACCGGGAGCGCGACGGGGACGAAGTGAAAACAAAGTATCCAATTTCTCCACTTCCCCACTTCCTACGCAATTACGACACAGTATTGTGGGCCGCGGGGGCTGTTGGCTCTTGCGATCGCCTGACCACAGACACTGAAATCTAGGCACCGCAGCAATCTCGTTACGGTACAAAAAACACACTCTTGTTACGCCCTCACTTTTTCGCAAGCCGCAAAGAACAAACAAAGACGGTAAGACAAACGTTCGACCGCCAAATAAAAACTAGAGAAGTTGCATTGCTTTTCAACGTATTGTGACATTTGTGACGTATTAATACGAGTTTTCAGATTTAATGGAGTGTTGATCACGACGGAAGAAACATTAGCATGCTGACAGAAATTCAGTCAGCCTCAAATATCACACCGTCCATTAAATCCCCCAACAATTCACACTGTCAAGCTGTCAACGGGGTGACACTTTGACAGACTCCCGTACGGAGAGCGAGGGAACATGTCGAGTCGGATTACGGGACATGAATGATATGATTAGAAAATTATGCTTACAATCATTATCGGCCGTAATATGATAATTATCTGTCGCTTCTGACCGTAATACAAGCTGTCATTAAAATGTTTAATAACTTTCTATAATTCTCCTTTAAGTATATATGTACTTACTCATGTGTAAACGCGCTTGCATGTTCACACAAAAGACAAATCCTAATCCTAGTACATTAGTATAAGATCTCATCTTATAGGTAGGTACTAATTATATGTAACGCATTTGGTAAGAAACAAAAGACAGTCGAGTGTTTGCGTACATCTAACACGTGATGTGTAAAGTTAACACGAGCGGTTTCGTTCAACGTTGTCAAAGCTGATGCGATTACATCATGTAAAGAGGAGGAGGATAAGCCTATTTCATTGTCTGGATACCGTCGCCACCGCCGACGCCGCCGACGCCGCCGTTCTAATGTAACAATCGGAGAAAGCGCCGCGAGCGAACTCGCTCTCCGTAAGTGCGCGACAATGAAAAGCCCTCACATTTATGTAACAACAAAAAATCTGTTGAGCAACATAAAAGCTCTTTTCGCCCGCTCTTTGCGATCCATTAAAGACACTTTAAGGGACTCGAGGGCGCCAAGTTACTGCTACCGAAAACTACTGACCCCAGCACCGCAAACACATTCGTCGATGCACAACGACTGAGAAAGGTCTCATCTCGCTGGTCGGTGCGAACACTCTTATTTCGGAGCAAACACTCGTCGCTTCACGATCATGTGACCCAATATCATAATGCTTCAATCGTGCCAATCATTATTGTTCGCCAAATCGTTTTGCACATCAAACATTGACGTTAGATCATCGATCCCAATTCTGTACCCGTTGTTAAAATATGTACTGAGTCAACACAATGAATAAGATCGTTTACATATATAATCATTATGCATCATTATATCTAAAGAAAATTAGCATCACATTACCAGGTAAAGCTTAAGGCAATGATAATATTTGCTTTCAAAATTTACGTGTTAAAATTTACATAACCTGAAGCGCGAGCCCGCCGGCTTGAGTCGATCCTAAGTTATCAAACGAGTTAAGCAACAGTGGGTTCGGTCGGTAGTTAGATGGGCTAATAGCAACAAACTCTTGAGCATTTCCGTGTTTCGGAGGACACGTAAAAGCCCAACGACACAGTCGTTATGACGGAGGTCTTCGAGTGGCATAAAAACATCCGACACTAGGGTTAGTCACTAACCCTCCCACCAATCAGTACTGGAGTAGCATGGTGAAGTATGATAAAGTTATAATATGAGTTTGTATAGCTAAGTAAGAAATCACTGAAAAGAAATCGATATACCTAATGAAAGAGAAACGATATAATAAATACATAGTATATAAATTCAAAGGCGGTAATTTTTTTTTGCTCGTACAAGGTATTTTAAAGCGCTTCCTAACCGAAAGCATTCGCTGTAAAGCAACGTCACTTATTACCCTTTGGAATTGCCAGAAGCGGGGATTCTATATGAATTAACCGCCTTCGATTTTACTCTTATCACGTGTTAATTGCAAGCCCAATTCCAACCACCTTCGTCTCTAACCGGTAAGTGGTACTCACCAGGATCGGCAGCCAGCTGCTGGTAGACGGAGAGCGCGACGGCGTCCTCGGAGACCACGTCCCACAGCCCGTCGCACGCCACCACCACGAAGTCCTCGTCGCCGTCCAGGTCCACCACGCCCATCTCCGGCCGTGCCGTCACGTACGGCTTGTATTGGGCGTCACCTGCATGTAGATCACGTTTTAGTTGTCGATAAACACGAGAATAAAATAGATATACAACCTGATGCACACGATTAGGTACGGAATTTCGAATAAGGAATAAAAATTTTGTGAAAAAATATAAGTACTTCAAAATAATAGTCTTCGTAAAATACATAATATCAAAATCACCACATGTTAAAAATGTAAAGTACACGTCAGTTTACGAAGATAGAAAAAAGAAAGAACTGGCTTTCTAGCGTCTAGCCGGAAAGCGGCGAATATTTCAGCAGTCGAAACTAGCAATGTTAGCCAACGCGCTAATTTGACATTTCAACAATCTCTGTTGAAGTCGCTTTTAAAAAAGTTCTGAAAATCACCTCTTGTGTGAAAGGAACTTAAGTTTTGGTTTACGCAAATTACTTTGGCATCAGGACGTTTTAGTTCAGTAGCGTTAAAAACTTTGTAAATAAAACCGCAAAACAACTTCATTCATGAATATACTAAGTCTAGTCCGTATCTGTAGCGAAACTTATATCACCTAAATCTACCATAGAGATATGAAATATAAAATCTTAATGGAAATGAATGTATAAAATCGACGAACACGAATAAACAACATTCTGGGTCCTATAAAATAGCTGATGACTGCATCCTAATTAATCTACAATACAACAATTGTATGCAGTTATCATGAAATACGGGACAACTGTTACTTATGAAATAACTTATATTCGACATTCAAATAACAAAACTATGCGATTTACATCTAAATTACAAGTTACATCAACATAAGTTTACCGTGTAGTCAGCAATAAAAGGCAATTCGGAGCTCATACCGAACTAATCTTGCATGAAACACATCGGGTGAAATCCAACCACCTTGGAGGGTTTATGTAAGCGTTCCAGGGTGTAATCTCCCTTAGATCGCAAAATCAATGGGTCTTTAATCTTGGAGGGGGCGAGGCCGCCCGAACTGCGGAAAAATGTCAACATTACCCATTGTTACCATACTATTGTCATTTAGACCAAAGAGAACCCCTTTGAATACTTGTGATACTGTATTCCCACGCATTTTCTGTTTCAAAACATTTATATATAGACCAGTTCCTAATATAAATCCGGAGACCTCTGGATAGAGTTTAAAACGTAACCAACATCGTTGTTTATTTTAGTAGTTGAACGTGTGGTCGAGTGTACTTCGCGGACTATTTATAGAGACGTTCTTTGTGCTCGTAATGGACTTAACAAGTTAATTAGTGAGGAAAAGTTAGTACCGAGAATTCGGAAGGATTGCTCATATTATGATTATTTGGAATCGACCTCAATACTATTCGGGAAACTAACAAGTTAATAGATTATAATTGCACTGATTAGTTGAACGTTAAAACCGCGAAAATGATAACGTTAATGTTTCAAAACAACATGAGGTAATTATGAGATGTTTGACGGACTGAAATGTTATTTTAAGATTTTCTAATGATCTTGCTCCAAAATGTAAATTACTGGTGGTATGTATTTATTTCAACAATTTAACTTGTTCTTTGGGTTCGACCTAGGGAACCTGAGAACACAAATTATGGTTAAATTATTGAACCATTTCTAAAAGCAGGCGAGGTTGTTATATATGCAATATCGTCCACCGCTGTTGCCGTGGCGAGCAAGCCAACCACCCCGTCGGCTCGTAAGTCACCGTCACGCACCTACCATCGCACGAAACGAACACCCCTGCCCCAGTGAAAGTGCAACGTGCTACAACTGATCGATACAGTGCGACTATATTAAAAACACAGACTAATGACCTGTGTCTGGAAGAGATCGCTACCTAAACGATATGAGCACCTTTTGATATCACTGTTATTATTGTACTATATGTACTTTTGTTCCATAATGATAATATTGTACCACAATCGCATTGCCTCCAGCATACACGCTTACGATAAAATATTAATTACGAAAAAATATTGGCTATAGCTACCCGTCAGTAGATTAAAAACAAATTCAATTGACATAACACGCATTACTTTATCGCTAATTAAATCGACTAGGCACTTCATTAATTCGTTTTTTTTACACTTTATAATGGCTTGAAACGGTAGTGCAATTCGAAAAATAACAATTGTATTAATAAATGTTCGATATATCACAAATACAAAGTAACTAAACCAATAAATATTATTTTAGGATGTTGAAAAAGTTGCGAATTTCTGTTGGCTTCAACAATAAACAAAATTTAGTAAATTATAGATTATTTTATAAAATTCTCTTAAAATAATTTCTTATTATTAGTTATAACCTAATCGGGGTTATAATAATTGCTTGTAGGATAAGGTTTTGCATTGAACCTTTTTAAGGTTCCGATGTATAATAAAATCGGAGCCTTATAGTTTCGTCATGTCTGTCCGTCCGTCCGTCTGTCCGAAGCAAAGCACCGAGACCCTTATTGCTATAAAGATGTAATTTGGCATGGATATATATACATTTTCAGGGTACTTCCCTTAGAGGTAACGTAAGGATGAATAGTGTGGAGTATCGTTGAAAAGGTCTTTTAAAAATATTATGGGTCTTGTAAGACCATTTTTGGAATACGATTGCAAAATATTTGGCTTTAAAGTACTAATTTAAAGTGTGAAGCGTTATAATTTTAGTTAGTCAATTGTCCCCGTCCCCCCCCCCCCCCCCCTTGCCGGCTGAACGGTTGGAGTTGAAAAAGTGAAAAAATTCTCAAAAATAGGTTATCTGTTGAATTTACATAGAAAACTATCACGGCTATGTTAGCATAAGCAGTTAGAGTAATAGTCGATAGACCTACTACTTCGGAACCTTACATTGCGCGTGGCCTGACACGCACTTGCCCGGTTTTTTTAATTACTTACTACTTTTATGTATGCTTTACATTCCTGTTCAGTCTCTGTTGAACAAAAAGCCTTAACAAGTTTCTAAACTTTTCGAACAAACAATAAAAGGACATTAACATAAAATGGTAGATATATTCATAAGTGTGTTCTATTTCGAGTAGGGTGCTGTAGGTTAAGACAAGGACACTTTCGGCCCCCTATTACCTCAGTGGAGCGTGTGTCCGAATTGATCGATATTTTAGGAGCAGGGGTACCGCAAGCAGGGCTGCAGGGGTTGCCACCGCAACCCGCCGCGCCACTATTGACTTGTAAACTAAACCAACGCACCTTTTGTTTCTAAAATACAATCGCACGCCGCCTTCCTACATTCATGTGCATTATATTCTTATGGGCTTCATTCAAAGGGGTTCTGTAGCACGAATTTTGAGAATACAATGTCAGGGAGACAAAAGAGAGAATCGAGTCACGTTTGCGGAAAATCATGTGAAGTTAATACAGTTAAATGAAATAAATTAATTATTGTATTTTTATTTCATACTCGTAAATTACTTTTCCATCGTGTCTTCAGTATCCACTTGGATTAATGAAATACATAATGCATTTAATTAATAAAATAACGTATTAATCTGGACCCTGGAATGCATCACTAATTAGTCTATGAGAACACTATCTATATAATAAATTGTTTGTTATTTAAACCTATGCTTCGTGAAGAAGGAAACAAAACAATCGTGCGTCATAATGACCTTGTACAGACGAGGCGTTATGACAAATCGTGCAATTTAGTATTTCCGTCCCTGTCACCAATTCGTTAGCTTCATTTATCAAATGAAAGCGCCTTAATCCAAACAAAGCTGATATCATAGTTGGCTTAACGACTTCATCACTTAGGATGCTCAACGGCAAGCTCAAAGAGGAGTAAACACTATTATATCTACCCCATTCAGCAGATAACAAATGGCGTTTAGTATTTTTTAAGTAAACAAGACGATAACATGAATTATGATTGTTGGATATGCCAATTTAGATATCATCCCCTTAGGGGCCTCAGGTCAGGTCGGAGTCGGGAGCGCTCGCTGGGATGTTAACAACTTAATGGCGGACACACGCCGTAGCACGAGCCGAAGTGAAAGATGACTGTGCCGTAATGTGACCACGCTGCTTTGCCAAATATACGGAATACAGACGGAGTAACATCGCATTTAGTCATAAATTATAGTGGATTGTAAAAGGTTTATATATTGGAATTAATTTAAATTTAACTTCTTTAAAAATTTGGTCCAAGATTTGACCTTTTTTAAATTTCTGACTTATCAACGTCTAGCTAAAACTACTAAAGCCAAATTCTTAAAATCTTAACAGTGCAACAAGTTTGAAAGAAATATAAATTGGGTTAGCATCTGCCATCTATTGGTCACTTACATCAGTCACATAAATTTCATCACGTCACAATATTTCCTGTTTCCTAACACTAATAGAATGTTGCGTTGACTATAGAACCTACTCCAACTAATTTTACATTGAAATCCTTGATAGGTACTAGGTATCAAATCTACTGCTAAGATTTCATAATGTGCATTATGATCAGATGTGCGATTAGTATTAATTACCACATATTCACCTAATTCAAGACAAAATTATCGTGAGGTAGTTGATATTTTTTAATATATTTATGGTACAGTGCACTCACTAACAGCTAACAATGCACAAACTTGTCATGTTTTTGTTACTATCAAGAACGTACACATAATGGATTTGAAATATCTTCCATAAATCATCGGACACCTACTGCTTCTTTCATGAACAACTACATATGTGCTATGGTTTATTCATAATTTAAATGAAATAGATTTGGATAAGTGTATTTTTTAATTATTTAATAATTCATCAGATTTAAGGGATTAGAAAAAAAACAGAATATTATATGTATCTTCCAAGTTCTACAAGTTTTTAAAAATAAAAAATAGGACTGTCCTTTCTAACAGCGCATTCATGGCCACACAGGCACGCACCACGCGCCCGTAACAATAAAACAGTCGATTAACGCGCCTTCCCTATACGTCACGACTTTTATTATCCCCTCTTAAGTTGCAGTATTTTTTATTGGTATGACTCGACATTTCTACTCCCCGCCTTGGTATTTCCTAACGGATGCACACGCATTTACGACGGTCCAAGAATGCGTAAAGTCATTTGGAAGCTGATAACATTTGATAAAGTTTAATAAAAACAAATGTGCCCCTGCTTTTTAAAAACATACAAATTGATTATCATTTATAATTAAATTTAAGTGTATTTCCATTTTTAAGTAGCTTTTTTCAGTAAGTGTCAAACAAAATTATGAAATTACACTTAATGTCATCTGTTATCTATACTAATATATAAAGAGGAAAGATTTGATTGTTTGCATTGAATAGGCTCCGAAACTACTGAACCGATTTGAAAAATTCTGTCACTGTTGGAAAGCTACACTATCCCCGAGTAACATAGGCTATATTACATTTAAAAAAATTAGGGATCCTTAATAAAACTCCAATAATGTAACCCAAGGTGTAAAAAATAAAGAAAACCGAAGCAAAGCGAGGGCGGTTACTCGTTTTGTATATAATAACGAACAATGAAAGAGATTTCTAGCAGTTGTGTAAAATTGAACTCTAAGCCAAAAGACTCCCCATCACTCCACGTCATATCGGGGCGGCTATCGTTTTTCCATCAATGTCAGAGTTATCATCATGGTGCTGTACAAAACTTCTGTAAGAAACGAACTAAAAATAATAATGCCAGCTCATATTCAAGTGGTTTACCGGTAGCCATTATTCACTGTCTGGCATCTTACTGTCATTATTTAAACAGCACTTTAACAAAATGTAACATGCCACAAATACAAACAAAATTGACCAATATCATAAATAAGATAAAATCAATTTCTTAGATATTTATACATACTTTATTTAGGTTTTTTTTCAATCAATACCTCCCAATAGCAAACATTATTAATGACGTAACTCTGGGCAGTGAATGGTGAAGATAACACACTTGTCCATCTCCAACCGTTTAGCCAGCGCGGGGGGGAGGACTTTAACCAAAATTAGCAATTTAAAGCCAAATATTTCGCAAACGGACCCCTATTTCTAAAAATGCTCTTATAATATTTTTGGATGACCTTTTCAACGATACCCCATACTACAGGGTACGCGACGAATAATAAGTTTATCCTCACTATCTGTAGGGGAGGTACCCTGAAAAAAATGTTTTTAATATTTTATTCTACGATTCTGAAGTTTTAATAAATACATATGTATATTCATGCCAAATGACCAAAGCCAAACAAGGGTAACCGACACAGCTCAAAGAATTAGCCGGCTGAAGTGGCATTGGGCTGGCCACATAGTGCGAAGGACCGATAACCTTTGGGGAAGAAAGGTCCTCGAATGGCGCCCACGTCTCGGAAAAAGGAGCATAGGACGCCCCCCGACCAGGTGGACTGACGACCTGAAGAAGACAGCGGGTATCCGCTGAATTCAGAAGGCTCAGGACCGGTCAGAGTGGCGCAAGTCCTATGTCCAGCAGTGGACCTCCAAGGGCTGATGGATGGATGGATGGATGGATTCATGCCAAATTACAGCTTTCTAGCACAAAGGGTCTCGGCGCTTTGCTTCGAACAGACGGACGGACAGACGAACGTAGAGACGGACGGACTAATAGGGGTTCTAAATTTTACTTCGGAACCTTTAAAACTAGAATAAACGTATAAAACTATACGATGCAATAAAACTATTATATTAAAGATGCTTGCAGGCCGTGTGTATACATTTTTAGTGTTCATGAAACATATCGGCTTGTGTCTTCTCTTACAATGTGAAAGTGCAGACAATAGTTCACCACACTGGCTTAATAAAAATACAAACACCTTGACAAACCATTATATCATGAATCGAAATCCAATGCAACTCACCGATAGCTCGCGAGACGGCCAGCTGTCCGTTGACCCGCCACGTGCCCCAGCGGATCACTGTGCCTCCAGACGATATGATCCGTTCTCTTTCGTCCTGGAAGTAATATCTTATATTAATCGCCCATTCATTATTCTCTCCGAGTTAACTGGAATTTAGGGATTCCATTATGTTCTTGTTTAGTATATTTCGTCCGGCATTACAGAGGTAATGCAGTGGCGCCACTGATATTGTAATTTGTAAAACGCATTTGTAAAACATTTAATTAACGCAGAAAAATAGCGTACGCCTTTACTTTAGGGATAAGGCGAAAAGTCACCACAAAATAATATCTATATAAAATGCGTAGCTATCCCCATCCTGGATTTTTAATGCAACAGTATGTACCCACTTTTGTCTGTAAAAAATCTGATTTGACCCTCTCCATCAACTAAAGCATTCTGATTGGCGCACCAATTGGGCCAGCCTGGGTACGGTCAGGTCCATCACTATCATTGTTAGCCAATCTCTCCAATTCACGTCTAAAGTACAACTATGAAAGAATGATTTAGTAACAACCCAAAAATTATTATACAATATTATAAATTCTACAAATCCTGATAAGGTAACATCAGACGTAGCATTGTACGACAATAACCTCGGTTAAAGTGCTTGCTCCTTTCCACTTTCGCACTTCATTACACAAAAAAATCTCGACAGGTAAGAATGGCACTTTAAAAAACGGGCCGAGTTAAGACAAAACACCGTCACTAGGGCGCGAGTGGCTATGAGTGCGTGGAGTATGTATTAGGCTGCGTGGGGCGGAATTGTAGTACTGTGTAGAGAACAAGGGAAATTACAACCACCTTTTGTTGCGTAAGGGTAACCACATTATATTAATTCATAGTAGGGCTCAATTTGCTAGCACTCCGATTTTTGTTGTGCTTGTTTAATGCTATTATTTACTGGTTGGATTTTTTTACTCTTACTTTAATAAATTTAAATAATCTCTTTTATTTTTTTTTATAAATATTTAGTTCTATAAGCATTACTGCCGTCCATAGCTTATTGATATTTAACTATAGACTTGGGCATATATGCAGGTGTTGAGTTGTTGACCCAGGAATAATTTTTACTTCTCACTCGTGGATTGAGACTGATCTGATATCTCGAAAAGAGAGGAAACGATAAAATTCGATTCTGTTATATTCTGGAGGTACAAAATGTTCTTCTTGTAACGTAATATTGAATCCCTGTTAATATTGTCCGTACTAAAGCGAGTATATTTGTGCCTATAACAATGACCAGACAACACAAAGCCTTTTGTTGAAAAACGCGTAGTTTAGATTAGACAATATTTCCATGCCTCCTGTTGCGATACGATACGGTAGGTAATGACGTCAAATCAGATATCAGTCACGTCATAAAGCTTTCTACAATGCTCCCATAATCGAAAGTACAACTTCCGAAAACAAACAATTGGATGACCGCTCCCCAAGCACGATCGCCTGACGTCAGATCTCCCTATAGAAAGCAAACGTATTGGGGCGGCTTAGAATACTAAACCCATTCTCACACCTAACGGGTGAAGTAAGAGGCGAGTAAATCCGGCCCGCTGGTGATAAGACCCCTCAAAGGGATCATATTGGTAATATTGATTTTAATAGTTCATTAATACCATTATTACTATTATTAGTTCTCCGTGGGGTTCGCCTGGATAGCTCTTGCTCGAGTCAGCCGCCAAACAACTCGTCGTGTTCCGGCTGGGGGTTTTAGATTTAGTTCTTTCTTTCTTTCTTTCTTCCTTGGCCCGCAACGCATCAGTGATGCCTTTACTACTTACCATCAAGTAGATCAGCTCGTTTGTTGGCTACTTCCATAAAGAGAGCAACACAGGTACCTCTCTGTCGGGCTTGTGCGCATGCGCTTGGCCAGCAGTGCCTGACCGTCATGTTAACTAAGCCTTTCGAAAGATCCCCCTTTCCTATGCCATACAAGTTCTTTCACTTGTATGGAGTAGGCGTCTCCCTTTCCTACGCCATAAAAGTGAAAGAGACAGCAACACAGTTACCTCTCTGTCTGGCTTGTGCGGGTTGACGAGCTGCATGAGCCGCATGCGCTTGTCCAGCAGCGCCTTACCGACATGTTAACTAAGCCTTTCGAAAGATCTCCCTTTCCTACGCCATACAAGTTCTTTCACTTGTATGGCGTAGGCGTCTCCCTTTCTTACGCCATAAAAGTGAAAGAAACAGCAACACAGTTACCTCTCTGTCTGGTTTGTGCGGGTTGACGAGCTGCATGAGCCGCATACGCTTGGCGAGCAGCGCCTGCGAGTCGCCCGCCCACGCCGCGAGCAGCCGGCGCCCGCGCAGGCACACCACCACGGCCGTGCTGCCGCCGTACACACGCTGCAGGGTACGTGGGTGCAGGTTAATATATTGTTCGCAAAATCTATACTAAACGCAAAGACTCGTGGCAGGCGGAGTATTAAAACGTGCAAAAGAGACGGCGCACATCATTTTCTCTCTCGCACTTGCACTGTTTATGGAAATTAGGTGTTTCGCATCTCTGTGCCTGTGTGACGTCAACCATAAACAGTGCAAGTGCAAGAGAGAAAATGATGTGCTCCGTCTCTTTTGCACGTTTTATTACTCCGCCTGCCACGAGTCTTTGCGTTTAGTATAATACATAAACAAGTTACGCCTCAACCCAGATTGATAAATGACTAACCGTTACTTAAATCGTTCCTTAATACATAATTTGTATGGTGATTCTTTACTAAGGAGCGATTAAAGTAACCGTTAGTGACTCTGAGTTGGGGCGTTAATCCTATTAATATTATTAATGTGAAAGTTTGTGAAGATGTTTGGATGTTTGTTCCTCAATTACGCCACAATTACTTCACCGATTTGGCTGAAATTCAGAATGGAGATAGCCTATATACCCTGTATTAAGACATATGCTACTTTTTATCCCGGAAAAGTTCAGGGTTTACGCGGGATTTGTAAAAAATCGATGTCTACCGCGGGCGAAGCCGTGGGCAAAACCTAGTAATTAAAATAAGTACACGGTTTTATAGTGGATCAATACTAAAAAAATAAGTAACCAAAAAAAATGTGACTGCTGTTAACCATTAACGAGTTCCCTAGGTCACCTAGCAGGTCAAGCTTATCGCAAAATGCATTGTCATCAGAACTAAAGCAACATACAAAATTTCAACTCCTTACTAGAACACGCTAAGTATACGATGATGTAAGTTATAATAGTAATTGTAGGCTTCCCCGAATTTTGAGTCCTTTCGAATCTTGCAAGAGACCAAATACTGAATTTAAAGGGTTAAAACTACTCAACTGAGATATACGTCAATGTAAATAGTTCTCCTCTGTCAGTACAACCTGTCAGCTCAGTATCCTACCTCCTGGTTGCTCTTCCTGACAAACTCAGCATCAGTCCTGAGGAAGGCGTCGTGCATGGCGCTCTCGAGGTCGGTGGCGAACAGGGGGCTCTCCACCAGGTACTGGTGTAGATGCGCCGCGCAGTACGTCGCCGCTGCCGAGCCCGCGTGCCCGTCGTACACCGCGTAGAAACACGTCGGCTCCGTCGTCTGCAATGTGACAGTAGCTTGTGAGCTCGTCTAATGGAAGCCATACACGCAGTCCTGGATTTGTCAATAGGCCGTATAGGCCGCGGCCTAGGGGCGGCAGCGTCCTAGGGACGGCAGCGTCCTACGGGCGGCAGATTTCAGAAGATGATTTATTATAGATGATTTTGCTACTAAAAAGTGTCGCAAAAAATTATAATTTTTTTTTACGCTCTTTCTAAGTGACTAATTCGGTGCCTTCCTTACTATGAATGGAAAATTATTATCATAGAAAGAAGGTACAGGGGCGGCGAAAATTGGCCTATACTCATAAAAAATATAAATCCGGCACTGCATACACGATCATGTGTACTTGATCAAACGTGAAGTGGACTTGCGCGGCATCCAATATACTTGATCGTGTATGGCCACGGTAAACTATCTAGCCATATAGTTATCTCATGCACACTGGATGGCGCGTCAAGTTAAACTGCAGAGACAAGTAAAACTGCAGACTTGATCAAGTACACATGATCGTGAATGGACTCCATAACGTATTAATGTCTAGGGTCGATCTTAAGTCATCGGTCAGGTTAAGTGTGGACGCGGTCGCTTGAATGAATTAATGTTTACTTGCTTTATTAGGAGAGTGTCTGTCCCAAAAATAACCAGATTTTTGTACAAAAACATAACTTATCTTTTATGCATTTCTTCAGTGATCTTTCAGAATTACTACTATTTACATGCGATGCACTTGTTAAATTTTTTTGCCGCCTCCACATCAATAAAATGCTTTCCTATTAGATTTTTCTATATTGCCAAAAACAGAACAAAATCACATCTACATATAGGCCTGGTGATTGCGGATAACATAAAAACACAATGATCATCGTTTATGCCACCACGTCTACAATACTCATTTGCCTTAGCATACCAAGCGTACCTTAAGTCCGGTTATTTTTGGGTTCCCTATATCTTCAACAGTACTAACAGTACTTACTATACGACTACAGATATCATTATCATCATCGACACTCACATCAATACCAAACAGCGCCTCCAAGTTCCCGATCTCGACATGGCGGTCCTCCATGGCCCGCCTGGAGTTCTTGGTGGCGGCGGACACGGTGCTGTACTCGCGCAGCGCGGGCGGCGGCGGCGGCGGGAGACTGTCCAGCCGGGAGTTGTCCAGGTACCGGAGGCAGACGTCGTTGACGCGCGCCGTCACCGCTTGCATCATCCGGAGGGCTATGTACACTGGAATGAGGGATAGGCAGTTGTCAAAAAGAATAATCTATATCTTAATATATATAAAATACGTGTCATGTTATTTGTCCACGATGGACTCCTAAACTGCTTGTCCGACTTTAATCAAATTTGCACACCGTGTGCAGTTTGATCCAACTTGAAAGATAGGATAGCTTACATCTCAATTTATAGTCGCAATATTAAAAAATACAAAAAATGTTAAAACTGAAAACCATCCAACGGATATGGCCCAAAATGGTTTCATTAGAAAGGCAATAATCCGAAGGTGGTTTGAGAACTAAATCAAGCATTAGTCACATTCAGTCCATTGATAGAGTCAATTTTCCACTTTTATAATGCATTGTCCTTATAAGGAGTGTCCTTGTCTTGTGTGTTGTCCATGGCACCCACGACACAGGGAATCCTAATGTGGGGTTATGAGTGTGAAGCTTTGATGTTTGTTATACTTTCACGCAAAAATTCCTGAAGGTATTTTCATGAAATTTAGCACATAGATAGACCATGATATGGAACACCATAAGGATACTTATTATCCCGGAAAACGCGGGCAAAGCCGCGTGCAGAACGCTAGCTAGTATCATGATATATTGATCAGTGAAAATTATTAATATAACAAATTGTCGCTTTCGCATTCCCGTTCAACACCAAACCACATATCAGCGGTGCCGCGATGCCACTCCCCGTCATTGTTTATACCGGTCAGCGCCCATGACGTAACACGATACTTTACAACGATAACTAACGCTATCAGGTACGAAGATATGATATCATGTTCTCTTACAGTGAACGTCAACAGCTTAGGATACTTCTATGTGCATGAGAAGCCTCTGAAGCAAAATTAATTGTCAAGTGGAAATTACACTTCAAAGATATTATTTTTTTAAGCTGTTAACATGAATTTTCTAATTAATATAGAATATTATAGAATAATGTACTTTTCTTTTATATTTTCTCAGTCGCAGTCTTATGACAATGGCAAATGGACAGAGAATGCAATGCAATGCTCGGTTTGGTTTAAATAAAATCATAGTCAAGAAACAGATTTTACAAATATTTAAAATCTACGAATCATCTTTATTTTAGTGGTGATACCACTGCTCTATAATAGACTAGAGACTAAACTAGTCAAACAACGCCAATGAGTTAGCGAAGTGTTATAAGACCTACATTTAAAATTTCCTACAATTTTGGGAACGTTTCTCTTTTAACTGGTTATCTATGTATCTTTTTCTATGTAACCAGCCGACATACAAAGCCGATACACCTGATGGTAAGTGACATCCGTCGCCCATGGACATCAGCAACACCGATGCGTCCCCGACCAAGAATGAAAAAAGGGAAAAAAACATGGAACTATCTATCATACTGAAGAGAGTTGCGTAGCAACTGCCAAAACATTATTTTTCTTAGTAACTTATCCAGAGATAATGGATGGAAAGATAATTGAAAACGGCCGTAAAGACCAGTTCTTTGATTTTAGACTTTGATAAACATTTATTTATTTATTTATTTATTTATTTAGACATTTCATAGAAAAAGCTAGTGTTAGAGGATAATAGTTCTTACCTGACTCGTCAGCCACGTATCCGAACTCAATGGGCTGCTTCTTGGAAGCTACCCGCACCTCCTCCAGGATGATCCGCCTCAGCGGCGTCATCAGCGTCTCTGGACATTGTCTGCAAATAACATTTTAGAACATTATTATCACTGTCGTCACATGTGTCTGTTGTAATGATCATCAGTGCCGGTGAGAGGGGGGTATGTTAGCATTTACGTAATTAATGTTCAACGGTGTATTTCCGAAACTCAGAATTAGGCATCATCTAACTCATCCTAATACCTAATTTTAGGCTTATCATCAGGCATCGAAATTGGTGACATTCACCGGTGAATCTTAGAATTCATTTACTTCGGACATTCACAATACATAAATCACAATACATAATAACTAATAACAGTCTACAAAAACAGTCGCCGACAAAACAACGCGACGTGTAAAAGCGTGTAAATTCTGGAGCAGTAAAACGGGGATAGACCGGCGTAATACGTGCTTGTTCATTGTTTGCTCCATTTTTAAAACACCTCCGGCACCTTGCACTGCGCAGCTCCCCCATGAATAGAGTAATAAACGTGTCCTACATTCAGCCGCTGCCTTTGTTAAGACTAAATCTCTCTCATTTTCGAGACCGAACGTCAGCGGGAGCGCCTTTGCGAAAATTTAAATCACAATGAGGTTTGTTCATTCCGTCTGCCATCTACTAAACTGCCATCAAACAGTTTGCCGAAACAGATTAAGCATAAAACATTCACGAGTAGAAGTTCCGTCACTTCGTTCGTAATTAAATTCTAACTTTTCCTATTAAGCAACCTAGATGCTAGGGCAAATATAACTCCACGTTAGACTAGGGCAGCGGTTCCCAGACTTCTTTCTCATAGATCACTTTCATTTAGCTGTTTCCGATGGACCCCCTGCAGCTACATTTCTACCATTTTCTCAAAACTCGACAAAAAATAGGAAGATTAAATCTATTGGAAATTCGCAATATTATACAATTCGAAATACTTAGGACAAAGATTAATAGTTTTCGAAAAAAGTGAGAATTGATTGGTTAATTAATTAATTGATGTTTTGTCACGCGAACCCCCGTCGAGTCTCCCGTGGATCCCTGGTGGTCCACCTGGACCACTTTAGGAACTAAGAGAATAGTGCTATAAAAAATTAAAGTAAACGTCAATTTCCCAGCCCACCGTTCGACAAATACCTAGGTATTTACCTCCGGGAACTGGGGTCGAAAGTTCACATAAATGCGGCATTAAAATGGCGAAGTACTAATAAAACATCTGTAAAATGTCTAGTCTATTTTACAATTCTACAGACACCAGACGGTCATACAGCCTAGCCCTTTATTATGTTGTAAACAATTTGAAACACGCACAAACCTAGAGTTCTTTCTACTTACTATGGAACAAATTCACTTTTTATAAAAACCGGCCAGGTGCGTGTCAGGTCATCGACTATTACTCATAACTTCCTCCATCCTTTTCAATCTATACTAATATTATAAAGCTGAAGAGTTTGGTTGAACGCGCTAATCTCAGGAACTACTGGTTCGAATTGAAAAAATATTTTTGTGTTTGATAGTTCATTTATCGAGGAAGGCTATATGCTACGTATTAAGATATATTTTAGTATTTAATTTTTTTCCACAAATTAACGCGCTGAAACCGCGGGGCGCAGCTAGTTCGTCATAAATATGCTATTCCATGAATTTTTCTGCGCTATGCTGCGGACTGACAGCTGAAATGATGAACGAATAAAATGTCGAAACTATAACCCTAAAAATCCTAATAATTTAATACTTATACATATACGGCAGTTATTTCAGAGTTCAGAGTCAATTTGAAATATGAATCGATATCAGTATTTCCTAATGCAGAAGCATTAGGTAGACACACGCATTAGGTAGAACCATAGATGTAATTAAAAAACAGAATTACATCTATGGGTAGAACAGTAGACACTATGCCCTGTATATTTTCAACTGCGTACGGCACACCTGCTCTACGACTACGAACTGCATAACTCATTAGATTACACATTACACCAATGTGCAACTAATTGCTACCGGTTCAGTGATGTCCAAAATGCAATTGTATACATATCGCATGTCGATATATCGATATTGTTTCCTTGGGATTGTTATATTAATATGTATCCCGATACAAGCTCTAGCACAGTTTATGAATTGTGATAGCTTAGTTTGTATTTTTAATTAAATTAATAATGATGTCTAATATTTTATTATTTTTTAATTACTTTTCTTAGGTTTAACAATTTCTCTTTTTTCTCCCACTGCCTTAAGGTTGACTGGCAGAGAATGCTTTTAGCATCAAGTCCGCCTTTTGTATCTTTTAATTTTAAGGTACAATAAAGAATAAATAAATAAATAAAACAATCTTAAGAACTATATTGTTACATTGAAAGTATTAGAACAAATAAAACATCTTCGTAGTGTGTTGGTGTGTAGTGAACGCAATATGTATTTTAAACTAATACGGAATATTGCATGGCAAAAATGTCGTTTTATAGATTTTATCGATATTTTAATGTCATCGTGTTTGGCATCCCTATACGGATTTATTTTCAGTTAGTACGCTAATGGAGGCTATACACGATCAAGTATACTCGTCAAGTTTGAACTTGACGCGGCATCCAGTAAACTTGATCGTGTATGGCCACGGTATGGCTATCTGGCCATATATTTATTTCATGCACATTGGATGCCGCGTCAGGTCAAACTGCAAACTTGACAAATATGTATGTACACTTGATAGTGTATGGCCTCTATAGGCATAGTGTGCGAAAATCCTTACGTACAACTACGTCATAATTTCTCGTATGCCACAGGGTTAGGTGGCTAAGCAAATGTGCTATAATAAAATTCTATAGAGATGCAACACACGTTACGCTGCATAAGCAATCTGCAGACTGTTAATGGAAACATTAGAATACTTTTGTAATATTCCGTTACTACGTCTTGTGGTTGAATTACTCACGTAACTGCCGCGTGTACTTCCAATAGACGGTTCGCTAACAAAGGCTTTACTGTTCTATGCTTCTGCCTTCTAAGCTACACCAATACTACCTTATATATGAATTTTCCAAGTGTGCGTAGAGAGACAAATCCGAAACTACGAAGAATAGCGAAAAATGCTCAGAGGAGTCTCGGGGCCGATTTTGATGAAAACTAAAACTGCATCATTAGATTTTTGAAAAATTAATATTCCTGGCCAGGAATCAAATCCGTTGATTTTGAAAAAAAAACTCAATCTGTATTCAATCTGAGTTCGATTCTCGGCCGAAGCAGACATTTTAATGTGACATAGGTGTACATGTTTGTTTTCGATTGGGGGTAACAACAATTGTCCATTTGAAAAAAAAAACAATACAACCATTTTGTCGTTTGACTATATCGCTCGATGACCAACGAGCGACGAGTTTTCCGATGATATCAACATACATATTTCTAGATCAACGGGAAATAAATAAAATACAAAGTTGCTTCAGTGTGCCAAATCTGTGACTGTACTGTTGACTTTTGACTATATGTATAAATATTTCGCTATTTATAAATAAAAAAATGGCATCTCACAGCCACCATTTTTTTTATTTCACTTATCTAAGAACACTTGGGTTATCAAGACGAAACTTTCGATATTTTAATTACTATAATATAAATCCGTTCAGCGGTTTGGAAAATATGAGGTAATAAAGAATATATACAAAAAAACATGATATGCGCAAAAAACATAACCCTTCCTAGCAGTCGAGTTAAAAAGAAAGAACTATTTACCAAACCCGGATTACGATTTGGTAGGCTAGTTTGGTAGGCTTCACGGAAAGATAATAATATTAATTACATAATTATGTTAATAATGTGATCCTTATATGAAGCCATATACTAGATAACTGTTTAATAACGCTTATTTATTAAGTATCATTGATTCCCACGCCGCTACACTACAATATACGAAAACATTATTATTTCTTGCTTTAATTAAATAAGTCAACTTTCAATTCTGGCCCCAGTTAGACAAAATCATTGACCTGTTGATAAACAGCAGTAAGAGAAGTTGATAGTGTCGACAGCTAATCTTCAGATAACAGAACAAAGACTCAAGCCCCAAGGTAATAAACCTTGAAACCAATATCACTATCAGTAGTTTAAAAAATGTAGGATAAAGAGATTTGATTTTCCTACCTACATCGATTTAGCAACATTTCAGATTTCAAGCCATCATACTAAGTATTTGAATACGGCAAGAAATTAATCCTATAAAGATGTTATAGCATTGTACTATTATTTTTTCTGTCGTTATAGTCAAACCTCGTAACTTGGACGCTTCTATGTTTGTCTAGTCAAACCTCAGGATTGACCATCGCCTTTGGGCAAACCCCGAAATGGATATCTATTTTGTCCTTTGACTAAAGAATTTTTTCCCAAACCTAGAAGAGATTAATTTAGACAGGCAAACACCAAAACCCTAATTAATTAAATCGGGGTTTGAATGGTCAGACCACGGAATACAGACAAGAGGGTCAGACCTGAAAGCACTATATACTATTCTAAACTGTGTGTCGACTCACAGATGTCGAGGAAACCCCGCTAGGCGGGTTTTCTTTTTCGCTTGAATAACCAAGTAAAATGTAGAGCTTGAATTACATGTTCTTGTAACCAAAATTTTAGGCTTTTCTACACAGAACTTGACACCCATTTAGATCTCAATTCTTTTTTTTTGAACATGGCTCTCAATTCATATTTATGTTTTTGATGAGATAACGTAGTTTACAGATCTACGTTTCATTGGTTTGATTGGTTTGGATACCCTTCGTGTAGCTGATGTCCATGGACGACGGTAGCCACTTACCATCAGGTGGATCGTCAGCTCGTTTGTAGGTAATTTAAATAAATAACACATTGGATTAAACGTACACATCTGATAATTTTGATTTCGTCCGTCGAAATATCGTTTACCAAAGTAAAAAAAAATAAACAATAATTATTAAATCAAAAGCACGGCACTATAAAATATCATCCTGAATAGATCAGAAGATGTCCATCCTGTTTGGCTGTTTATGACTCGCTCAATAGCGTGTTGCAGGGGATTGGTAGTAACAGGGGGCTTACCATGACATCTTAAAACAGGCCAATATTAGCCAATAATTGAGCTATCCTGCTATATCCTACCATGACCTAGCTAAAGCACAGGTCAGCCAGTGATCACGTGACCGTAACAGGACAGCGGTCACGTGACTTCGATAATCTTCTTCTGCCCTGCTATTTGTGTACCATGAAGCGATTGTTGACGTATTGATGTCGGAAAGCGGCCTATGTCAACGTCAAAATATTACAGCTTACCGAAAGTAACTTTAATTGTCCTGTTTTGGCTGTTTCGTTTATAATTTCTTTATACCGTAAGTTATTGTTATATAAAACAGTTTGAATATAAATTTATGATATTGAAGAACATTAGGTATTTGGTAAATATTAGCTATCGACCAATCTGCCTTGCCTACAATCTAATCTCTACAAGCTGTTTCCAGCTGTTGTTTGTTGTTGTTGTCTCGAGAAACGCCTTGCTAAATACACCGAAGAGCATCGTCCAATAGAGCAAGCAGGATTTATAAGTACGTATTCAACTATAGACCACATTCAAAAAGATTACATCATAGAAGGCAGCTATTACAAGAGAACCAGAGGCAGAACGGCCGGGCGGCCGCGGCGGAGAGATGGCTCGATGAAATTTGGTACGCAGCGGGAAAAGAATGGATTGATAATGCGAGTGACAGAATTATGTGGAGAAAAATGGAGGAGCCCTTACTCTACAAAGAGAGTATAATATAAAAAAAGGAATATAAACAAAGAAATATATAACTAATGATTATTGAATTGAATTTAATCAAGAATTAAGATAAAGGAAAGGATTAACGAACCCTAAAAACTTTAAGTTTAAGACTTTTTATTTATTTAAATCATTTATTTCGAAATCACAGATAGATTCTTCAGTTTTATTATTTGTATAGAATATAGATTGCATTGCATGCTTTTTAGTCGTTATGAAATTGTAAATTGAATTTTCTATTTAAGAAATAAAAAGGTCTAATTATTATTTTTATTACTATAGTATATTTTTATAAACATATACCATATATTTTTATATATGTGGAAGAAAAGGTATTATATGATAATGGTTATTCAATAATATTCCGTTTGCTTTGCACCAAGATAAGTATATTTTCAGTTATCCTAACGTTCACATCGATAACAATCTCTACTACTCCGTGATCAATGATAGAATTAGAATATCCTACGTATTAGGTATAATGTTCTAAATAAAGTGACATATTCCATATTCTAAATATTTAGTTTTTCTTCATAACTCTTCTCGTATGACATCATCAGCATCTGTATCAATCGATCGTTGTAGAACCAAAGAGGTCGCTCGCCGGCACGGCTATCCTGACGTGCGCTCGTCGTCGAGCGCCTCCGCCCTCATGTCTCCAGTGGACCCCTTTGATCGCTGGGTGCTCGTCATCCATTTACTTCTGATGTAGCCGTACACTGACACGGCTTCAACAACTTTCTTACTCAAGTTCCCATCTCCAACCCAATTCAACATAAATTATGTACATATTATCACAGTAGGTAAATATCCGCCTCGACTTGTACATGACCTACAGGCATTCATGAAAATGAAAATGCACCACCATCACAAAATAATGTAACAGACGTGATGTAAGCCCATGCTACGCCAGCCAACACACCACTGCGAACCGCCATTGTGCAGCTGCCTACGACTTGATGCCAAAGCCATAGCCAAAGCCAAAGCCATAGCCATAGCCAAAGCCAAAGCCATAGCCATTGCCATTGCCATTGCCATTGCCAAAGCCAAGCCCGTTATATTGACGAATTCCCTTTAGTCATAGCCAGATGTTGAAAGGAATACCTCAATATAATTATGTAATAGCCGTAGTGTGGCCTTTGCTATGCAATACTTTTTGGTTATAAGTAAAGAGTAAATTATGTGAGAGTGACGGTCGGGCTGTCATTGTTTTTTTATTATTCATGAATGTCAATGGCAAAAAGTAAAAGCTGAAACCAGAAATTGTTGTATTTATTTCACTAATTTTACACTCAGAAGTGGGATAGTGGATTTAATAGTAAAAAAAATCTAACTTGAAAAGACGTTATAAACCACGACCCACAAATATCTATGTCTGAGGATGATGAGAAGACGGATACCCGAACGTTTCAGCGTCACACGCCAGACGAACTATTTTCTGGCAGACTAACCACGAGCCAAGAGGAATGAAGCAGATCTGCTTATTGAATAGCCGGTCACTGAAAGTGAAAGCATGACTTGACCAGTGGGTAAGAGCACCTCAATCCAGCAGCATCATTTGTATCCGTATGGTGGGCAATAGAGGGGAAAATAACGTTGTGACTTCTCCGTCCGCAACATTATGATCTACACGGCGTGACCCATTTGCTACCGACAAAAATTTTGCGGAAAGAACAGCTATGTCGAGGCTGTTAATATCAGCTTGGAAACGATCTTGTGTCCGCCAAGGAAATGATTGACGAGTCGAAAATTGCCAGGAGCCTTAGCTATTTAGTCAGGTATACATTTTTCTTATTAGCAAGCACGTCTAGCTAAAGGATATCAAAATAATAGTTATGAATGTCTGAAAAAATATTATCTGCTTTGAACCCGTTTTAGCTCTGTACAATTTTAAGCTGCGACAATTAGCGTCGGTAGGGAGAACATTAAACTGGATGACTTGTACTCAGGGCCATGTATAGTAACTAAAGTAATTGGAAGGGATATATCAGATTAGGAGCACCAACGGTTACAAAAGATTTATGGGTTTGGTCTCGAGAAGACGCATTGTTACCTTATTATCCCAGTCACAGATAGTGGTAGTAGTTCTGATGAGCAACTACAGTCTGGAGATGTAGAATAACTCATGAACTAATCGGTGTTGTGTGTTCCCATTGCGGGAGCAATTGTTACAGGATGGCCGACTGTAACAGACGTGATGTAAGCCCATGCTACGCCAGCCAACACACCACTGCGAACCGCCATTGTGCAGCTGCCTACGACTTGATGCCAAAGCCACAGCCACAGCCAAAGCCAAAGCCATAGCCAAAGCCAAAGCCATAGCCAAAGCCAAAGCCATAGCCATTGCCATTGCCATTGCCATTGCCAAAGCCAAGCCTTTATATTGACGAATTCCCTTTAGTCATAGCCAGATGGTGAAAGGAATACCTCAATATAATTATGTAATAGCCGTAGTGTGGCCTTTGCTATGCAATACTTTTTGGTTATAAGTAAAGAGTAAATTATGTGAGAGTGACGGTCGGGCTGTCATTGTTTTTTTATTATTCATGAATGTCAATGGCAAAAAGTAAAAGCTGAAACCAGAAATTGTTGTATTTATTTCACTAATTTTACAATAAATATCTTTCATTTCTTTGAAAATACGGTAAAAGATTCAAAATTGCACATAACAATTTTAAATTATCGCTCCTAAATCACACATTTTATTAGACATTTGGACATGTCACTGTGTCAAGTGTCAAGTGTTGTAAGATTACGTTCAAAAATGAAGGCATCACATAGCGATAATTTTTTTGGTAATCTAGGAGATCGAACGGTTTTTAAGTTTAATAAATAACGACCGTTAAGTTTCTATAACAAATCTCAAAATCTTCGATTGAGATTGTTATTTAAAATTTTTAAAAACATCAATATTACGCATTGATTTGAAAACCGGTAAACCGATAAAACGCTCTATTTCCGAACTAAGTAAAACAAATTTTGTACCGTGCACAGAGTACTTAAACACTACGTTGTACCGCGCAGGTCATAGACTAAGATGCCGGACAGAAGTAGAGGCATTGCAGGCCATCAAGTGAACGTTCATGGTACAAAATACACTCCTGTCAGGTTTTAGCTACAAGCTGACCTGTCCTGAACATGACACGTTTTATTAGAGTTCATGGTAAGGCACCAGAATTAAAAAAATTACTATACAAAATATCAGTAATTTAGATGAATGTTTAATAATTAAGACGTGCAAAGTAAAAATCAGTATAATACCGAACTTACGCAGAAAAATTAACAGTTTTTTACATAGCAGAATTCAGCGGATATGGGCCCGAACACGGACATCCGGGACAACTCGACAAAGATTTTTATAAAATAGCAAAACGACATGGCGTCGTCGAGAAAAAATAAGCATTCGGCCATTCACTTGTTCTTTCGGAGCATATGCTACGCGGCCGCTAGACTACAGTCACAAAATGAAATGCGTTCATCCGTCGGTCCGTATATAAAAAGGTCAGTGCTCCTGTTTTAGGGGCTTCGGTGTACGTCGGCACCTCCCATTTTAAGCTCTGTCCAACATCCTGCCCTAGATCGATACTAGAAGTGCTATTCTCAAAGGACGTTTGCGGCGCGAATTATTTTTCTTTAAATTCAGCATACTATGGTAGTCAACTAATATTTTTTGGTGTAAAATAATTACTAATGAAGGGTTCAGTAAGTGGGTACTCTAAAAGAATTAACCGATTTCAATACGTCGCGAATAGCGCCTTAATCGAGTAACTTGCGCTTGGTAATACAAAAACAGCTGTCACTTATTTATTTATTTATTTATTTATTTATATATTTTTGTACACGAAGGAAATCTTACACAAAACAACAATGATAGATAAAATTTGCACAAAGGAACTGCTTATTTCTTTAAGAAATCTCTTCCAGCAGCCCTGAGAGAGGAGATAGTCATTGGATGGTAGACAGAACGTGTACCTATAAATAATCACTAAAAGCTAAACTAGAAATACATATCTTTAATACATTTACATATATGAATAATAAAATTATATATATATATATATTAAAATAAATATATATTTTATACTATATACACAAATAATACAACATACATACTTACAATCTTTTAGTCAATACACTCAAGTCACTTCAATGGAGCATGTAAATAAAATTATGATTAAGAAATATGAGTTCAAGGCACCAGGTATTATTCAAATCTATTTTAAAAAGCAATCTGTATAAATACAAGAGGTCATTTAAAGTGCAATAGCATTGGGAATATTGGGATGTCGCCAGCTAGAATGAAATTAAATAGCAACGTACGACTATCACATCAGTCTACTTGAACGTGAACTAACCGGTAATGACTCATTGAAATATTCACAAACCTACCTGTGCCAGGTGCCTATCAAAAAATTGGCAAGGATACAAAAAGGACTAACTTGAATTCAGCCACTGTTAATTGGTATCACGATCGAATTTATTGTGCCTGGATTCAAAAAAACTGGCCAAGTGCGTGTCAGGCCACGCGCAATGTAGGGTTCCGAAGTAGTGTTTTTTTTTTATCTTATAAGTTAATGCTCGACTACAATCCCACCTGATGGGAAGTGGCGATGTTTATCGACTATTAGTCATTAACTACTCATGCTAACATAGCCGTGATAGTTTTCCTTATAAATTCATCATGTAACCTATTTTTAAAAATTTTTCACTTGTCCAACTCCAACCATTTAGTCAGCAGGGGGGTCCCCCTTCACTTGGCTCTAACCAAAATTAGCACTTTAAAGCCAAATATTTCGCAAACGGACCCCTAATTTCAAAAATGATCTGACAAGACCCATAATATTTTCGGAAGACCATTTCAACGATACCCCATACTACAGGGTACGCGACGAATAAAATTTTTATCCTCACTATCTGTAAGGGCCCTGAAAAAAAAATGATTTTCAATATTTTATTCTACGATTCTAGAGTTTTAACACAGAAGATAATATGTACATGTAAATATGTATATCCATGTCAAATTACAACTTTGTAGCCCTAGTCTCGTCCCGTCCACTCTCGGCACTTTGATTAGGACAGACGGGACGAACGGACGAACGGACGGACGGACGGACGGACAGACGGACGGACGGACGGACGGACTTCTTGTGCAAATTAAGAATTTGTATGGTTCCGTAAATATCTAATCATGACCAAAATTACCTTACTTTGCTTATGTACTGAATTTAAAGATATTCTTAAATTATTTCAGAAAATTAACGTGTGACAGACAGAAAAACAAACAGACATGCAACTGATCCTACTGTAAAAAATCTTTATATTTTTCTGTCAGGCCAAATAGAGAGGGGCCACTTGTAATTATAATCAGTGACTCAGTGGTCTATGGATATGATATGTGCAACAACAAAAGAGGCCCCGATGCATTGCCAGCCCTGAAGGAGATTCCGTTTTAAGCCTCGTATTGTTGTTATGAAAAAGGAATCCCAAAAATAAAATCGCCATCATCAATATTCCGTGCAATGGTAAAATTTTTGTTCTCGTTCCAATTTTAAACGGTAGAATTTATTTACAAGTCCCAACAAAATATATTCAGGCCGAAATCGTTGTTTACATAAAACTATACAGTTTATACGGGTTTAAATTTCGGATAATTGACGGTGACAACACAAGACATCAAGGGCCAGCGGGCCAGAGCGGGCCTATTATGAACTTATATAAAACCATTCATGTCTCAGGCGTGTTCCAGGCAATTCATTTATCGGGCTTTGAACGACGTATGATTGGCTTAAAAGTTTCACGTGACCGTTGGTAATACGAATTTGACGTTTACACTGGAACATGGCTGGAATTAAGAGTTCACAATAGACCGCCAGGGCACGACACTGACGGACGGCAGTGTGTCGTTGACTCTGGTGCTATCACCGCATCCGCACACAGGCGCGGCCCACACTGTCTGCTGCCGTCAATTTGTGCAGCTGGTGTTAGCGGATGGACAAATCTTTATGTTTTATGTTATACTAGCCGTTGAATCTCAGGAAGTGACAGTATTCTCTTAAGTGCCTTTTTATATACAGGGTGTCCCAAAAGTAGTAAGACAAACGAAAACTGGAGATAGCTCGGGGGATTATCTACCAGATGTCAAAAAATGACATTAGTAAAAGTGACACCGTCTTCGTGATTTGACCTTTAACTTTTCTGTTTAGCTCCTTAATGATAACGAAATTATAGTGATTAAGATTGTTCCAACTCGCTGGTATCAGTTGTATCTTTGCGCTTCATATTTGGTCAAGAATTTCATGAGGTGAGACCCGTAGCATAACGATTTTGTAATGCAATTGACCAATAATAGGTTGAAGCCAAATACACTCAACATGAATAATAATACTGCTTAAATTACTACAGCCCCCCTTCATAAATAATAGCCTAATTTAAAACCAAACAAATGCAATACGATGACATCACCTATATGTTTAAGATAAAGCATAGGTAGATAATAATATGCTACGATAAATTAACAACAAGATTGTGAATTGTGATATCGCGTATCAGCTACCATAAAGGGAATGTGAGGGTGCGTTTATAAGTTAATGCAATGGACGTTTTTGATAGTATCGTATTCAGTAATTCATTATTAGCTTCGACACATTAATAGCCCACTACTGAGTACGGATCTCTCGTTTTGAGGAAGACTTGAGCATACTCCACCACGCTGCTCCAGTATCGCTCCAGTACGAATTGGTGAAGGGGTTAATAGTGTGTGCCTCGTTTAAAAAGTTGAAAAAATTATACTAGAAGATGCTCGGCTGACAAAGAAACAACTCACAGAAATATTTGGGGTATCTGGTACAACTATTAAAATCATTTATGAACATCTTGGCATAACTAAGGTCAGTGCAAGGTGCGGAAAATGTTCACCCTTCGCCATAGATGTAATTAAAAAACGTTTTTTAATTACATCTATGCCCTTCGCAAAAACAGTTGCGTGTTGTGTTCCCGTGCGTTTTTATGCATCTGTATTGAGGATAAGATAAGATAAGATTTTTTGAGTCGTTTTGAAACTGAGGATGAAACTTGGGTTCTATTATTGACCTGAGCCCAAATAAGACTCAATGTATTGGCATAAAAAAGTTTCAACAGCACCCAAAAAGTCTCAAGATGACGCAGTCGTAATAGCCAATGATAACAGGGATAGGGAAGGCCTTTTGTTATTCGAATAAAAAGAAAAAACCATAAAAAGTGTTTACAAAATTCAAGTCTGAAGTCAGTTAGGTAGGGGAAAACGGACCCCGCCAAATGGAGTTCTGTCTACATGACAGTGTTAGTCACATTATAACAGAACTTTAGTGTGGACAGAACAGCTCAGTGTCTTTTTGACCTTACCTTGAGAAATTACCTCACGAAGTTGTTATATTACTATCATGCCATAGCGATTTGACTAATCGCCATTTTCATCGTTTCCATGCGATAGATTCATGAATCTATTTAAAAACTCGCTAAACGGTCTCAACGACAGCACAATATGTCAGTGTGCATCGTGAGGGAACTTTTTTTGCGTGTTTGCAAAAATCTGAGCGAGGAACCGGTTTGCGTAAGTTAGAAGAAATTCCTATCGTATACACCACATGGAACAGTTTATATTACCTAACTTATATTCATAGAGCTAAAGGCAAGGTTGACTTTATGAATGAATTCTCGCGCGTTCACTTTTGTCGAGTGTTTGAAAAACAATGTTAAATCGAGGACTTCTGCCACAGTAGAACTTATTTCAGTCGGATAAGCCATCATTATAAACAATACAACAACTAGAGCGGTTTATTGAGATTGAGAACAGGCATACCTTCCTCAAATGGTTTAAAACCCATAAAAACATGTATGAAAATGCAGAATCAACATTTCGCCGGCGGCGTTTGGAAGTTATCCTTGGGTCTGCGTGGGAACAAGCGCGCTAGGATATTTAAAATTTGATTTTAGACTCGAACAGATAGAATGTGAACCTACTCAGATAAAATGATTCACACGACAGTGATATCAACCAAGGTGTTGAATTACAATCCTACTGGCCATGGCGGGTTAAGTTATTGTAGGCGGTATTCATTATATCAACAATATTGTATAGATCGTAATAGATACAGAAACTTCAATATGAAAAACATTTTTTTACAAAAACAAAAAAAAAATTTTGCAGTAGCTAATAAACAAGATGAATCGATGAAAATGCTTGGCAGAACTGTTTTACACAACGACATATTTCAGTAAATTTTCTTAAATCCATGTTACACAATAAACCCGATAAACAATAAAGTAAGAGAATAAAATGATGTACGGTAATGTGATTATCACATCACCCGCGATGTCAATGTGGTTGTAATGATAGCATCACGGTGCGAGTATTCAAGGGCTCTGTTCAATCCTTCTGCTACTTCTGCCTCAATTTTACGGTAACACACTCGGTCCAGACTCCAGTGACCAGTCCCGTGCAAACAGCATAACAGGTCTATCGTAAGTAAAGATATCTAAATTACAAAACACCACCACAAAAAAACGGTGAAATAACATTGTTATACTTGCATTAATGGCGTGAGATGTTATGCAAGGACGACGGACGGCACCGTAACACAATTTACGCTATTTTACGGCGAATGAACTTAATGGAGCGTTCAACCAATTACATGCAAAGTGACACGACTAGCCCAGTGTTGTTTGGCATCAGAACGAGCCAGTAATTGTGACGTTTAAAATCAAAAAAACAGAAAGATTGTTTGGAGGTTTGGAGATTCATATTGAACATTAAACAAAAACTCTTTCCACACAATCTTTAAAACCGTAGCTAACTACATGACTTCGACGTTCCACCTATGTAATCAGGAGCTCATAGCCCGGTGGCTTATGTCGATCGCACGTATGTAAGTCGATCGAGTTAAGTACCTGCGGGTTGGACGGTAGTTGGTAATTCGATGGATGATGGCAATTTTTTTATCGCTCACGCTTCAAAGGCACGTTAACCCTTCGCTTCCGGTTAATATTGTTTGGGGTCAATCATCTGCACTGACGCCGTGTTGTTGAGTTTAATTGCTATGGAAATTTGATTTCCTGTAGGCCGCTAAAACATTAGCTCCAATCATTGAGCAACTTTCCGAGACCTTTTCGTTGTTTTTCCTTCGGCCGCACTCAAGAGTGACTTATCGGTTACTTAAATCGCTCCTTAGTACAGAATCACAGTGAAATTCTGTACTAAGGAGCGATTTAAGTAAGCGTTAAGTGACTGAGTGCGGCTGTTTGTGTTGGAGTCGTAGAGTAGCCGGTCATAACAGGTGGATCCCAATCCCATTTGTTTGCTATTGCAACGATTGCGCCATATATCAACATACGAATGAGAATTGTACTAAACAATCGCGAAATCTTTCCGGTCTAGTTAGTTTGAGAACGATTAGATAACGTTATACTTGTACTTCCCTCTTCACGTAATTTTATACGCCCTACCAGCTAGAGTTAAATACGCAATTGAGATACAATAATAATATGTAACAACAAATTAGATCACAGTGAACAGAATCGGGAAAAATACCGTGTAATTAGGAATCACTGCAACAAGTTATGTAGGGATGCACAACGACGCCATATCCATAAATCAGTCCAAAACGCAGATCCTGCCAAAGTTTGGAAGTTTCTACGATCCATAGGAGTTGGGAAAACTCAAAGTAATCTATTTCCATCTGATATCAACCTAAATCATCTCAATAAACATTTTTCATCCCCTACTAATATTAATAGTAATTTAAAACTAGCTACATTGAAAAATCTTTCGTGTCTTCCCACTTCTGTTTTCCCACCATTTCTATTTAGTCAATTTGCAGATTGTGATGTTAAGAAGAATATCCTCTCTGTCCATTCGGATGCCGTTGGCACTGATGATATTAGCCGGAAAATGATAATTCCTCTCCTTGACATCCTTGTTCCTATCATAACATCCATATTAAATGCTTCCATAACCTCTAGCACATTTCCTAGTGCATGGAAAGATGCTCAAATAACCCCAATTCCCAAAAAATCCAGTCCAATATCCTATTCAGATTACCGTCCTATTTCTATATTACCATTCCTCTCCAAAATCCTTGAACGTCTCGTCCAGTATCAACTAAATAAGTATCTGTCCAGTCATCGTTTATTAAACCCTTTACAGTCCGGTTTCCGTGCTAGTCACAGTACAACCACCTCATTGTTAAAGATTACAGATGATATCCGCTCTGGGATGGACAAGCGTCAACTTACTGTGCTCTGCTTGCTTGATTTTAGCAACGCTTTTGGTTCCGTGGATATTGATATTTTGCTCGGAATCTTACGTTCTCTTAACATATCTCCAACTGCAATTGACTGGTTTCATAGTTACTTGCATGGGCGCCGGCAGCGTGTGCGTGTCCAGGAGAGTCTATCTTCATGGCTGAATACCCCTGCTGGTGTACCGCAAGGTGGCGTGTTGTCCCCACTCCTATTCTCAATTTTCATCAACACGATTACTTCCTGTATAACTTCTTCCTACCACTTGTATGCAGATGATCTCCAGATATATACACAGGCTACCATTAATGATCTGCCAAATGCTATCGGTAATATCAATGCTGACTTAGTTCGTATTACAGATTGGTGCAAATTTCATGGACTACAGCTTAACCCCGGTAAAACACAACTGATAATAATTGGCTCCCCACGTCTTATGACCAAAATTGACTTTACTCGCCTGCCACCAGTAACCTTAAATGGGACTATTATTCCAGTTAGTAAGACTGTCAAAAATCTTGGCATCACCATTGATAGCAACCTTAGCTGGGGTCCACAAATTAATGAAGTCAGCCGTAAAATGTTTGCTGCAATTGGGTCTCTTCGTCGGTTACAATATTTTCTACCAACTTCCACGAAAATTGCACTAGCACACTCCCTGCTTCTTCCGATCCTTGATTATGCTGATATCTGCTATCTTGACGTCACCGAGGAGCAGCTAAATAAGCTTGAGCGCCTCCAAAATTTATGTATCAGGTTCATATTTGGGTTGCGTAAATATGACCATGTCTCAGAATTTCGCACTAAGCTCAAGTGGCTCCCAATCCGTCTTCGCCGGAATACTCATATTCTTTCTCTACTCTACTCTGTTCTGTTCAATCCACTAGCCCCAGATTACCTAAAAGAGCGATTTACTTATCTTTACTCGCTACACGACAGTACCCGTTCTCTTCGCTCTAACTCTAACCTCGCCTTATCTACTCCTAACTCCTCTTGTAACTTCTATAAATACTCCTTTTCCGCTTTCTCAGCTCATCTCTGGAACACTCTACCAGTTTCCATTAGATACGCTAAGACTAAACATTCTTTTAAACGACAGGTTAAATTGCATTATATGTCACTTTGACCTGCTCTTATCTGCTATCTTCTACCTCTTCTCGTCTTTCCTAAAAATTATAATCCTTTCAAGTCTATTCTATCGCAATCTTACTCTATCCTTCCCTCTCTTCGCATTATGTTAGTTTCGCAGACCTCATGAACATCATACTTATGATAGTTGTGCTTGTACACCTCTACCAGCAATTTATTTGTCAACTTTGATAAGTTTTCCACTTTGGGTTATCTGGAAGAGATCGCTTTTTAGCGATAAGATCGCCTATTGTATACTATCCATTGTAGTTGTTATGTACATGTACATTTTATTCTGGTGTGCAATAAAGAGTTTTGTATTGTATTGTATTGTAACCCTTCACTAAAGTTAATATTTAATAGACTTCAAACAATTTGGGTATAAAGGTGGTGGGGTGCTAGACATCAAGCACTAACTAGGCAAATTCTGCGAGTAATAATTTAATCCTAATAAAATCAACAAAGAACTGAAATCTGAATTATTGAAGAAAATTGTTTACAGCTAGACTCGCCGGTTGAAGGCAATGTATGCAAATGATCGCTTATTTTGCTGTTCATGGAAAAGTGTTCTAGCAAAAAATATTTTGACTGTCTGTAAAGAATCCTTAAAGTAACCGAATAACATGCGTTGAATGCATATTGTACACGGGATAGCTGCGACAGGTGCCGGGCAAAAAGCCAGGCGGCGCCATTTTTAATATTTATTCCATCAACGGTCAAGGCTGTCACCGCGATTTTTAAATTAAAAACTGTCTCCTGTAGGTGTTATTTTCACCACTCCTGAAGCTATGTCTATGCTATCACCTACCGCGTGATGAGTTAACCACTATAAGTATGACGTAACTACCTACTAGTTTAATTGACGCACTTCAAGTTTCTAACTCAATGTATATTAAGTGTGTGTGACACATACAGGCCAGTGTCTGTCTTTAACAATGACACAATAGTTATTCGGAACTAACATCTTCACCTTCAGATTTGGTCCCATGGCTTAGGATGAACAATGCACTAATTGTTTTGCTCAATATTTAAATGCAGTAACAAATATTCGGAGTACTACAGGGGAACTAATATAACAATGACAAATATCCAAGTACTAATACACAGCCCATTCTTGATTCCACACACTTGAGCAAACATTTCAGATAGAATAGGGTCAATAGCCTATAAAGCAGATGCCAGACTGTGTTTACAGTTTTTTTATTTTCATTATTTAACTTTAGATGCTGTTGCAGTAGCCTGACTAAAGCCCAGATTAAGAAACCAATCTTATGATTTCTGCAGTATCAAGATCCAGTTTGAGATGCTGAAATAATAATATGTCAAATTATGTATATGAAAAAATTTAGAAAAGTTACATTTTGTAAGATCGGAGATTGTGCTCTCATTCGAGTCAACATCGGTTTTTACAATCCTTGGAGTATGACTAAATTGTGACAAAAGCATTTTATATTAAAATGAAATGTAACGAACAGACCTTTCAAGCTGTCAAATCAGTTGCAAATAAACATTGTTAATACCATCATAATAATTTGTCAATGCCACAGAAGTCAATGGAACCCCGCCTCGCGGGGTGCATCTTTTCCGTGTAAATAAAATTGACAAGCCCTAACATAAGTTAACTTTCCTTCATTTTGAGTTATGTTGATTTGTTTTGGGAAGGTGGGTCATGCATTCTTTGTCTAATATCATAAAACAAATTTCATAAAATATAAAACAAAGTAATAATACTTTTTATAGAAACGGATATCATAATTTTTAGAACAATTTTATATATCCAAGTAGCTTTGTAATATTTCTGGCATTTAATATTGAGTTCAGTGGCTTATTTAAGTACTGACGTTTGGGAAGTTTTTTTTTAATTTTCTCTAAAATGGAAGTCTCCCTGAGAGTTGCGCGAGCGAGTTGCGAGAACTGAAGAATCACAAGTTTCAACCATTACCATATAAACACTGCTACCATCATCTAAATCTAACCCTATATTATTTTATTAAGTAAAGCCAGAATAGTTAAAAATAAGGAAAGCCACTTCTGGTCACAAAGCTGCCTTAGTGGGTTTTATTATTAAATTGTTGTGTGTGGACTACACACTTTTAGAAATCATTACTTTATGATTCTGAATTTATGTGTTGTTCGGTATGGTTAAATTCATGTTTAAGTGTAACTTCTGTTATATCCACTAAATATTAGTTCAAAACAGTAGTTGTGATTTGACAAACAGAATGTCAATGTATCAAAAACATTTTTTAACATTTTGGTAAGTTACTTAGAAGTTACTGACAATAAAATTTTGATAATTTGGAGATAACTTAATTCTAAAGATGTTTGATAATTTGCTATCTCCACCAATGGTTGAAAGTAACATGAGTTATTTCTTATGGACTGCATTTAAATAGATAAGACAAACCGAAACCTACTCTATCTAAATGTATGGAAGAATTCCTATAACCTTTTCCTTGTTGTACAGAATAAGTATTTAACAAACTGTGCACCATAATAAACTTTAAATATAAATGAATCATTCAACTAATACAATAGAAAACATGTCAGTAGGTATAAACTCTGAAAGCAATAGCATGACTAATAGCTATACCACTTTCCTTATTTACAAATTAATTCCACAACCTGGATAGTACTTGTAAATAATAAATATGTACTGCAAATAACAACACACTAAAGTAATTGTACTAAAACTTAAGTTAAAAAAGTTTATTATTATAATTTTTTATGTCAAATAGTTTGACAAAAATTTATGTAAGGCGTCTTGCTTTAGAAAAGGTTGAAGTTTGGTACTTACTTTTCCGTTAAATACTGGGTGGTCCAGTATATGACTTCGCCCGGTAACTCGGCCTCGGTGATAGTGTATCCAGCGATCTGCACGGGCAACTGGTCTTCCGGGTTAACAGTAGCCGCAAAATTCTCAAAAAACACTCGGTACGAAGTCAAGTAGTCGTCCTTATCCCCCATTCTACAATATTTACTTCACAATCCAAAAAATAAAACAATGTAAGATCGATCAACAAAACCCTTGTTTGAGGATCAACAACCAGTCCCAATTTCCGTGATATATACTTAAAACATAGGTTCGTTTAGTCGCAACTTATAAATTTCACAACACCATTCCTTAGTTGTAGAAAAATTTACAACTCATTTGAAGAATATTATTAATAAACAAAATTGATAAAAATCATAACACAATAACTCTAAATTCACATCTCACTCACACACGTCACAGTCAAGTCAAATTCAGTCGATTCCATTTTATTTAAAGTAGGTAGATGCGGTGTTACCAGATAAAAATTAAAAATTACCATGCTGACATCGCCGACAGCCATGGATACATTATTCTATCTGGACTGACTTTGTAGAGGTACCTGAAGATCGATGACGTCATATACGAAGGACTATTCGACCAATCACAGGCCGAATTGAGGTTGTCCTTCACAATTTAGGGTGTCCATACTCACTTAGAAAAATTGTGTCCTAGTTTGGTATAGTTCTTCAAAATGTATTCTATTGGTAATTTTTCTGGTGGTAAAAATTATAATATTGAAATAATACATTTTATTAGAACTTCTTCAAAATTACCGAATTTATTGCATTAAGAGTACATTGAAAATTAAAGTACACAATTACGGTACATCTATATTATAATAATATGTGTTAATAGTCTTAGATATTATTATATCATTATAAAAAAATGGTTATCTGTAAAGTCGGTTTACGGACGGTAGTTCAACGTGACAAAGTCATGACAAAACATTGATGAAGTAGTGCTCGAATATAATATTATCTCTGGAAATTAACTTATAATTAGAAACTTTTATCTTTATATTACAACGCCATCTAGAACTCCTGAACTAAACTATTTTTTCAGCTAGTTCCTTTCTGACTTAATTGTGTATATAGTTTTGTTCATAGATGGCGCTTTATCCATTGTTCGCTCGCTCGCGTACCGCAACAGATGAGTCATGCTTTATCGTGCGTGCAGCCGGCATTCCGTTTCAATAGACGTTATCACGTCAAAATCACAATCGAATGATATATCCTGGGACTATAGATAATATGGACACAATACAAAAATGGTCCTTTTGGTATGACGTCATCGATCTTCAGGTACTTACTTGGAAAATATATTATATATCCTAATTTGGGTTATTCAAAATGTTTTGTAATAATTTTTCTGGTGATAAAAAATTACAAAATTGAATCAACACATTTTATTACAATTTCTTCAAAATTATTCTTACGTCATGAAAACTGACGTTTTATATAATTATTTTTGTATAAGGTGTTAAAAAAAATAAAAAAAAATTATTATTATGGTACATTTCCATTATTTTAAGTGCAGCGCACTTATAAAATATTTTAACACATTCGAATGATATATCCTGGGACAATAGGTAACATGGACACAATAGAAAAATGGTCATTCCATTGTTACGTCATTTGTCTTATCTCTACGAAATTATGTATCCAGTCCACAAATATATATTTATAGATGTGGCCTAATGTCATATAGATACTTAGTTATGGAATAGTTTAAAAAACGAAATAATAAATATAATAATAATAAATAACAGTTTCGCTATACTGTCAAATTTTTCATGACGACGTCAGACATGTGCCATGTTCGCCATATTGTGTTTCTCTTTACTACAGTGTAAACTGTGACTTATTACTAAGGTGCTAATTACTAAAACCCACTTTGACAAAGGAATGTCAAAGTCACGTAAAAGTAGACATTAGTAGGAACAAAACCGCCATGTTTTGTAACGTAGGTGTGCACGTTTTTTTCGTAGGTAGGGCCGCTCCTATACCTCAATGATCCAGTCAGAGTAATATATCCATGCCAATGTCCAATACAATGACAAGACTGAATTGTCAATTGTCATTCTGAATTAGCGTTATTTTCCGGCCGGCACTTTTCTTTTTCTGTTGTTTTTGTTGACAATTACCTACCTTACAAAACAGTACAGTGTTAAGAAATCAAAACTTCAAAATATACTTAAGGTGAAGGTAAATTAATTTATGATAAAAGTGCAACGTATTTGATTTTTTTTATTAACGTTTACATGCATTGTAGTATGTTTTGCTAAAACTTTTCTTAAAGGGGTTTGAACATTTTTGGAACCTGGCATAGGTACCTATAAGTCCGCCATTTTGATAGCCTTCCAGTGATGAAACGTCACGTGTGTCAATCACAGATTACTAAAATTGTAGGTGTCCTCGATTAGCGGAGTGAAATATTACATTACAATAAAAAATATTGAGTGATGTAATGTGTAAGTGATATATTGTTGTATATCACTTACACGATATACAAGGACTTACACAAGAACTTGTACACTACGTTTTAAGAGACGCCATTTAGAATATTGTCTATAGCTAAAAATTACATAGTAGTAGTATATATATGGCTAAATGATATCTGTGGTAAAACGGGAACAAGGCTGCCAACATAGCTAGCAAACGATATCGACAACTAGTGATGTGCAAAATATAATCGATTACTAGTGTTGTCCATAACGATAAATCGATACCGTAGACCCTATAAATTAAAACCGCAATTATGATATTATTATTATTTTAATGATTTATTCTTATATGATTAAAAGCCAGGGAAGGAGAAAATATAACTAAATTTAAAATTCCTAGTAAAACATCCATTCTATTACGTTATAGTTCACATGATACATTCAGTGCTTACAAAACGTTGTTATTCTTGATCATATCATGTTCTTGTCTTTCTGGTCCAAAGGGTCCTTCCTCTGGAGGAGGAGCCTAGACCATACTCCACCACATTGCTCCAGTGTGTATGGGTACGAAGGCCTCTGATCTGATATGGATTAACGATTTACGACCGACGGCTTTTCGAGTCCTCCGAAGCACGGAAGCGCCAAGAAATTTTTGCCACTAGCGGTCATCCATCTAATTTCCAAACGCGCCCACTCTTGCTTAACTTATTAGCATCCTCCCTAAATAAGTTTAACCATTATACGAAAGTGAAGGTAATATAAATAGTGGAATAAATCTCATGTTTTAAATTAATGCAACGGACGTAATATTTGGGTAGAGGTGTAACTAATATATTCGTATTAGTTATACGAAATAGGTACACGGCAGAAGTTTCATATTAGGGAATACGAATGCTCTCATATTAGGTTATTCAATAATACCTAGTCAAATAATCTATACTAATATTCTAAGCTGAAGAGTTTGTTTGGTTGGTTGAACGCGCTAATCTCAAGAACTACTGGTTCAAATTGAAAAATTATTTTTGTTTGATAGTCCATTTCTCATTTATCGCGGAAGACTATAAGTTCTCGGATTTTTGGAAATTCATCCCCTAAGGGTTTAAAACAGGAGTTTGATGACACTTTCATACAAACCAACTTCAACAATTTTAGAGTTATAAATAAACATGAAATTTTTTTTTGAAAGTTTATAGTTATTAACTTATATATTACAAGAAAACCTATAAGAATATCTATGGTCTAAAAAACGGCAAATCCCTCGATCTTTGATGATCAACATAATATTATTATGGAATCCTACGCGAGTTTAAGTAGCATTTGTCCGGTTTTCTTATGTAAAACCAGCCTTTTTTATAATTTACCATAAGTATTCTATTATTAAACAAACTTCTTCACTAATTGATAACATTTAAAATAGGTAAACAAACCAAAAATATTAAATACCTAATTAGCAGAACGTTTCTGCGCTTTAAAGCTCAATATTTTTCAAAACAAAGTTGTTATGATAATCTTTAAACGTCTAAACATTTAAAATTAAATTCTACATCTTTTAAATCTTTTTTAGTTCCAATGAAATGAAATGGAATCTAAAAGCCTGATTTAAAATAGGCAACTCATTTCTTGTATGCTAACAGCTTCTTAAAATCAACCATCAACATTGCTTAACATTTAAGATTTGGCAATTGGTCAAAACCTTTTCTATCGTCAAATTTAACGTTTTCTTCTAGGACACTAACTTATAGTGTCCGAAACTTGCAGGAACGTCTTATAACAGTAATTGTTTATTTACTTATAAGCCGGAAACCGTTAAATTTGGCTGGACACATTCAAAAAGCCTAACTATGTCCGGCATTATCCCGCCGCCTAACAACCCTACGCTCATATCTGGAAAATATCAACACTACAAAAATGAAAATGTTGATGACTATTTTATTGCAATTGGTAAGTATTAAACAATAAATACAACTTAAAATAATTAAATTTGTTTTATCCCAGCTACTCAATTTAAAGTAAACTAATATGTATTTGAATTTTTATTGATAATTTCAGGTGTACCCTACATGACCAGGAAAATGGTGGCCATGTCATCTCCCGTCATGGAGATCACATTAAATGGAGAAAATATGACAATCACATCATCATATCTACTGAGTACTGTAGAAAATGAATTCCAGCTTGGTGTTGTGTATGAAGAAAATATGCCCTACTCCACTATGGAAGTAATAAGACATTTTTATTAATTCCAGTAATTGAAATTGTGAATTGATATGAAGTTTACTTTATAAACTGTTTGTTATAGCCAATTGCTATATATCACAAAGAATGAACGATGGATGAATGATGGATGAATGAATTGCTATAATTAGACATCAACAAAGAATGAACTGAAATATGAAATTATGATTTACAAGTTCTTTTCTAATTCTGCAAGATGTAGTATCAAAACCACCATTTCTTATGATACTTGACATATTATTTTATTATCTTTCTTGATTCCAGTAATAGAAATTGTGAATTGATATAAACTGTTTTTTTTTTTGTAGCCAATTGCTTATATTAATATCAACAAAGAATGAATGAACGGCAATGTGAAATTATGATTTTCAATTTCTTTCTGACTCTGCAAGATGTAGTATCAAAACCACCCTTTTCTTATTTGATTTTCTTTATTCTAGAGTGTCACCAAGATCGTTAATGACAACGAAGTTGTAACAGAGTCTGTTATAACGGAGACTGGAGCCAAGTGTGGTCGTCATTATCTATTTACTGATAATGAATGTGTTGTGGTAAGTTAGTGTGTTATGGATGGTAATTTTCAGGGCTTACTTTGTGACTCTTTACTCGAGTACCACTTTTGAGATAACACAATTAATCTCTTTACTATGTTATCTGGCAATGTTTATAGATATATTTTTTTACTATTTGCATCCACGGATGCCACTGCTCCCGGGTGGTATGCGTAATGCATACCCCCCCCCCCCCGGGAAAAAAAGGGTCAGAACCCTAGAGGCTATATAATAGTTTTTATCTTGAACATAAGATGTGAAGTAAAACTGGAAACCATACTATGCGTTCGGTAAAAAACTTATGTATTGTTTATGATATGGTGTAATGATCTATGCGCTCTCAAGCACTGTAGGTACCTAGGCTTAAGGCTCGTATTTACAAACAACACTGAGGTTTCACATAAAATAGTCTATAGTGTAGAATAAAGTGTGTTGTTATTATAATTTTTGCTGTTAGGAAAATAAGGCAGTATACAGACGTCGAAACTGCTAGGATAGTCTATTTTGCTTATTTCCACAGTGTTATGTCTTATGCCATCTTGCTGTGGGGCAAAGCAGCTAATATAAAACAAATTTTCGTACTCCAGAAACGGGCTGTTAGGGCTATTTATAAACTTAGGTCTCGGGAATCTTTGCGTGAAAAGTTCAAGGAAATAGGTATACTTACAGTAGCTTCCCAGTATATCTTCAACAATGTAGTTTTTATACGGAAGAATATAAACGCGTATAAACAAAATTTTGATATTAATAATCGCCATACGAAAAGAATGCATCAATTAGTTACGCCTTCGTTCCGCCTAAGTAAAGTGCAGCGATCTTTCATAGGGCTTGGTATACATTTCTTAAAATCCCAAAATTAATACGTGACTTGCCAATAGAAACTTTCAAAAAACGCGTAAAGACACAATTGTTAGGCAAGGGATATCATAGTGTAGACGAGTATTTAAATGACAAAGACGCATGAAAATGACCAGCTCTGCAACCAGTTCCGCTCAGAATAGTAAATACTTTTGTATTATTATCTTTTTTGTAATATTTTTTTAAAAGATGTGCTGAGGAGTTTCTTTAGGCTTTTCTTCTCCTCCACGACAAAGCACCTTCCGAAAAGCCAAAAAATGACGTGCATAAGTGTATCAGTGATACCTATATGAATAAAATATTTTGACTTTGACTTTGACTTTGAATTATTATAATATTAAAATGTTTTCAGACCCTAACACATGAGAGAGTGCAGACACCTGGAAAGAGGTATTTCCGCAGAGTCCAGCAATAGAAGTTATGTATGTCATTATCATTCACAGTGTATCTATTAAGTAATAACTGGGCTGAGTTAAGAATAATAGACCAGTGTCGATAATTTTTGAAAACAAAAAAAATTATAATAGGATGAAACCTATTGCAAAAGGAAGAGAATATAACAAAAAATAAAGGAAAAATAATTTACGGGCGATCTGAGGTCGGGAAGTGGGGGGGAGGGGGGGTTTAAGGGTAAAAAACGGTTTATCTCAATTTCCAGCAAAACTATAAGTCCTATGGAAAAAAGTTAAATGGCAAAGTTATAGGTAATAAAAAGGTCTACAATTTTTGCATTTACACTTTTTTACATAACCTCAAAATTTATGTGAAAAATTCAAATAACCAAGTTTTTGGTTTTTTATTTTAACCTTTTACAAAAATATTTCTTTTTCCACGAAATTTTGTGAAAACTTACCTTTCTATGTCCCAAACATATTGTAATTTTTTTGATTTAAAATATTTATTTTTCCACCTTATTTTGACTTAATATCGAAAAATCACCCTAATTTTCAATCGAAAATTCACCTGTCAAAATATTCGATTTTTTTAAAAAGTCGGTGGGCTTTTTATTTGTTGAAATCTCTACTTTCTGATGGTATATAAAAAAATATACACTGCCATGTTAAATTTTCTCAGAAAATGCAATGAAACGACAACTATTTTCACAAAAATTATTCGAGTTCGAGTTTTTAAATATATATTTTTAATATTTATGTACAATTTTGAGCCATTTATTAAAATTTACACTTTAATTAATCGAAAAACGTCAAAATCCATGTTAAATTAATAAGCAAAAAAATTACAAATCCATAAAGATTGCAAGAAACATGCAAAAATAGTTGTCGTTTCATTGCATTTTCTGAGAAAATTTACCATAGTAGTGTATATCTTTTTTATACCATCAGAAAGTAGAGATTTTAGCAAATAAAAAGCTCACAGATTTTTTTAAAAAAGCGGATATTTTGACAGGTGAATTTTTGATTGAAAATTAGGGTGATTTTTCGATATTAAGTCAAAATAAGGTGAAAAAATAAATATTTCAAATAAAAAAAATACAGTATATTTGAGAAATAAAAAGGTAAGTTTTCACCAAATTTCGTGAAAAAAGAAATATTTTTGTATAAGATAAAAATAATAAACCAAAAACTTGGTTATTTGAATTTTTCACATAAATTTTGAGGTTATGTAAAAAATGTAAATGCAAAAATTGTAGACCTTTTTATTACCTATAACTTTGCCATTTAACTTTTTTCCATAGGACTTATAGTTTTGCTGGAAATTGAGATAAACCGTTTTTTTACCCTTAAACCCCCCCTCCCCCCCACTTCCCGACCTCAGATCGCCCGAAAATTATTTTTCCTTTATTTTTTGTTATATTCTCTTCCTTTTGCAATAGGTTTCATCCTATTATAATTTTTTTCATTTTTTTACCGTTTTCAGAGGTATCGGCACTGGCCTATAAGATGTTTATTTCATTATTATTTTACATACTTTTCAAGTTGTGATTTTTTGAAATCTACAAATATTGTTTTTACTCTTTATTATTTTTATTATTTTACTTTTTATTATTTTAAAATGGGTGTACTTATGTATAAAAAATTACAATAAAGTTTATATTTCTGTTAAGATTTGTTTTTTTTTTCATATGGGTATTTTTTTTAGAGTAGACAAGTAAACATTGCTTTAGAAACATAATCCATCAGCAAATTATCGTACTATAGTGCTCTTCAACTAAATCTGCACTTGGGTATAATGTTGGTAGCATTGAAATAAGTGTCTTTTATATCTTAAAAACCATTTTATGAACATAATAATAGCGTTGTTATTAAGTTCATCAAAGGTAATTAAAAGGATATATTTATAAATGTATATTACTTCCGGGTTAATAGAAAACTTTACATTTGATAATACATTTTAATTTTTATACTCCTAATCCAATGCTACCAAAAATGGTTGGGACAACCCAAGTGCAGATTTAGTTGAAGAGGACAATTTAATGCAACATCTTTAAACTTTTCACCGCCGCCTTCTCTAACAGTTGTCGTGCCCCATGCATGTATTACTCTAACTGGATGAGTAATTTTGTAGAGGTACCTGAGGACGGATGATGTCATAACCGAAGAACCATTTTTCTATTGTGTCCATATTATTTATAGTCCCAGGATATATCATTCGATTATGTTTTATTATAATGATATAAAAACATCTAAGATGAATATTATAAGTAACATAATTGTGTGGTAGTTTGCAACACTGCGCCAAAAAGTTAATGCAATATTTCAGTGTGGCGATTATGGTCATCGGGGATTGTGAAAACTGGTCGTCATTTTTGTTTGTGTTGCTTAAAATGTAGTGTTGTACTGTTGTCAATTATCAGTGAAAAAATTATAATAAAAACAATTGCAATATTTTAAATTCAGTAATTTTGAAGAAATTTTAATAAAATGTTTTATTTCAGTATTATATTTTTTTACCACGAGAAAAATTACCAATAGAAAACATTTTAAAAAACCATATCAAAACAAGACATAATTTTTCTAAGTATGGACACCCTACTATTATGAAGGACAACCTCAATCCGATTTGTGATTGGTCGAATAGTCCTTAAAATATGACGTCATCGAACTTCAGGTACCTCTACAAGGTCAGTGATCTAGATAGTGTAATATATCCATGTCATGCCGAATCGTAATATAAATACTTACAACAAATAGCGATGTGCAATACTCTAGTTTTTTAATGTCGATATTCCGTAATAATATCGATACTTGCATTTGTGAACCTTTGGTCTATCGGTCGATTAGTAGGTACTTAACAATTGCCAAAATATTATCTATTTTTGGTAAGCCAGTAAAATAAAAAACCTTTAAATAACGATTTATTAATTCTGTTTCTCAACTTTTCTCGCATATTGATCAATCAGAGCATTCAGAGCTAGTTAACGACGAACATAAATACTAATTTCCTACCTTGGAAATCTCTACTACAGATACCAAGTCACCATAAAAAAATCGTCCTGTATAAACTTTCGCATTATTATAATAACTTAAAAGTGAAATAAAACAATGCAACAAACAAACAATACCTCTTCATTGATATTAAACTCTTCATCTGATTCGAATTCTTCGTCTTCATCACCTTCTAGAATTCTTATTATTTCTTCAGTAGAAGTCATATTTCAATACTAATAAATTATGAATTACTATACCTACACATAATATTCATTGATAACATGCACCGTGTAAACACTTCTGCACGCACATCACTAAAGGAATGTTCCAGAAACCGGCACACGTTTCGTTTCACGTTTGACGACCCGTGTGGCGCAATGGTTACCATGCCGGATCGCCGCGCCAAGGGTCCTGGGTTCGATTTCCAGCGAGGCGGAAATTTGAATGATGACTTTGAATTTCTGTTCTTGGTCTGGGTGTGAATGTCCTTGTCTTGTGTGTTGTCCATGGCACCCACGACACAGGGAATCCTAATGTGGGGCTATGAGTGTGAAGCGTTATGAATACACATTTTTTTGTATAAAATATTTTATTACCAAAAGCTATAGTTGTTTTATAGTAAATTAGTTAATGTAAAGAGAAATATTTTGATTTATGTTCATTTTGTATCGGTAAAACATAGCATATGTCCCGCCCCTACTGTCAGATTTTTCCGACACTGGGGTTGGACATAAATACAATTTTCTGAGAAAAACGTAAGTCCATCTAAATTCAGACACTATTTTTAGGACTTCTGATTATGAGATTAAAGTGTATGACATTGTAAATGATGATTTAGTTAAGTATTCACCTAATGTGAACATCTTTTTAGAAGAACGCAACGTAATAAAAAAAAGCAGATTAAACGAGCACTGGTATTTGGTCGTATATATACGACTCTGGCGGAATGGGCCCGAAAACGTCTGTTGGATTAGCGGTGAATGGGTTAATTTGGAAAATCCTATTTCAATGCTACAAACATAACAGTGAACTGCAGACTTACTTGAAACGCACTATACCTCTACCTACTGTGCTGTCAATTGACAGAATACATAATCCAGAATCCACCACCTGTCATTTGGTTGTGGCTCTGGCTTTGTTGCTTGCGTGAGTCATTTTCCGGTTGTTTTTGTTGACATTATTAGTTTACAATCGTACAGTGTTGTTTTTAATGTTTTATAAAGAAATCAAAACTACAAAATATACTTCAGGTAAAGATAAATTAATTTATGATATTTGTATGTAACTACAAGGTATTTGAATTTTTTTTTATTGATGTGTTTATTATACTGTAGTGGTTTTTATAAAACTGCATAAAATATAAAATAATGAATTAAATAGTTAGAGACAAATATTTTGTTACTGTAATACCCGCTAGGCTACAGGTCATATTTAAATTAACCTGATGCAATGATAAAATTGAAATATTATTATTTTATGACTGTAATCTATATGTCGTGACACAAAGTCACGTCGATATTCACAAGTTCATGAAGATAAGTATTGTAAGTAAAACTAAAAGCGAATTTTTATTCTATTCATGTCTTATAATTATTTTATTGTTACAGAATAGAATAGAAAAGTTCAAATATCCTAATTCAAAAAGATGCCTTCCATACCTGGAAAATATCAACACTACAAAAATGAAAATGTTGATGACTATTTTATTGCAGTCGGTAAGTATTTATGGCCACATTAAACAATACCAAGTTAAAATAATTAAATTTGTTTTATAATAACCACACAATTTGAAGTGCCTTTGTACTCGTAACTAATATTTATATTTTTATTGATAATTCCAGGTGTACCCTTCATGGCCAGGAAGATGATGGCCATGTCATCTCCCACCATGGAGATCACATTAGATGGAGAAAACACGACAATTAAAACATCATCTTTACTGAGGACTGTGGAAAATAAATTCCAGCTTGGTGTAGAGTATGAAGAAAATATGCCCAACTCCATTATTAAAGTAATAAGACATGATTCTTGACATTATTTTATTATCTTTCTTGATTCCAGTAATTTAAATTGTGAATTGATATGCAGTTTTTTTATAAACTGTTGTTTGTAGCCAATTGCTTATATTAATATCAACAAAGAATGAATGAACGGCAATGTGAAATTATGATTTGCAATTTCTTTCTGACTCTGCAAGATGTAGTATCAAAACCACCCTTTTCTTATTTGATTTTCTTTATTCTAGAGTGTCACCAAGATCGTTAATGACAACGAAGTTGTAACAGAGTCTGTTATAACGGAGACTGGAGCCAAGTGTGGTCGTCATTATCTATTTACTGATGATGAATGTGTTGTGGTAAGTTAGTGTGCTAAGGATGGTAATTTTCAGGACTTATCTGAGATAATTTATCTTTAAATGCAACAGCTTCCTATATATTTCTTTGTGACTCTTTACTCGAGTACCATTTTTGAGATAACACAACTAATCTCTTTACTATGTTATCTGGCAATGTTCATAGATATACATATTTTGTTACCATTTGCATTCACGGATGTTGGCAAAAGTAATTTAGTAGGAAAAATGCAGTATGTGCAACTGGTGGTAATGCTGGGTTGCCTCTGACCCTAGAGGCTATATTTTATTGGTTTTTATCTTGAACAGATTTCAAGATGTGAAGTAAAACTGGAAACCATTATGGTTACTACTTAAGGTTATTTACCGAATGGTAAAACAGCTCGGCAGCTACTTAACAATTTTAACAAATGTTTATATTATATTTCACAAATATTAAAAATGTTTTCAGACCCTGACACATGAGAAAGCGCAGACACCTGGAAAGAGGTATTTCCGCAGAGTCCAGTAATAGAAGTAAATTTATGTTATTATCATTCATAATGTATCTATTAAGTAATAACTGAGCTGAGTTACGAAGTTTATTGAATTATTATTTTCCATACCTTTCAAGTTGTGATTTTTTGATATCAACAAATACCTATTGTTTATACTCTTTTTACTTTTTTATTATTTTAAAATGGATGTACTTGTATATAAAAGAAAAGATTACAATAAAAGTTTATATTTCTGTTAAGATTTGTTTTTTTCATATACATAGGTCTTTTCCTTTAGAGTAAACAAGTAAACAGTGCTGAGCATAATCCCTCAGCAAGTCATCATATTATACGGAAAAATAGGACACTAATTATTTCAAAAGGAAAAATAGGCTCGTCGCGGCGTCGGATCGGAACATCCTACATATAAATGTCTAGAATCTGAACTCAGCACGCAGGGGAATTATTACCAACTGTATTGCAGGCTCGTCATTAAGGTAAATAATAGTTACATTAAGTATTTTTATGAACCAGAAGTGGAATTAATATTTAAAATAATAATAACGCTAACTGAACAGACTCGAACTATACTTTTACAAAATAACGACACCAGTGTTGCCATTTGCCAAGCCCAAAGAACCAAAAAACAACAGCTCATCAATAAAGAAAACAGTAGGTGAAGTAAAAAAGGCATATTTCATACTTTTTTCATATAATGAAAACAATCACCTACTTTTATTATTTACCAGGAAATAAAACAGAAAAAAAAATCAATAAAAAACAAAAATAAATCAAAACAATAAAAAACAAAAATCAAAATAAAATTAATTTCCACTTTCCTCAATTGCCTCATCTTCAATATTTTCGTCACATTTTCCTTTTTAAAATCATACATATTTTTGTAAAAAATTTTCATGTGCTTTTCAGTGGCTTCAAATAAATAGCAATCAGTTATTTAGTAATAATTTTATTTCAATAATATAATTTTAAATTATTGAAACGAAGCTAATGATTTCGCAGAACACAATTTTATGTTATAAAAACAAGTTACTGTAAAATAAGTTTGTTATTTAATAAATCACTAGTGAAATTACTAACATTTCCTATTGTTGTAAATTGAAATAAAAACCCCTTTTAAGATATAATTTTATGATTTTTAAAACAATAGTGGTGTTAAAATGTACGTAAAAAATAATAGTATAATAATTGGATTAACATTATTCACAGCTGAGGCCGGCCGGCACGAAAGCATTTGCTTCGTCGATGCATCGAATAAAAAACATCGATGCTTACTCGATGTTGACGTATTGACAAAACATCGATGTTTTGATATATACATCGAGTATTTTTAATAAATCGATGTATATCGAGTGCATCCCTATTATATACTACATAAACACTATGACATTACATTACATTATTGACATTTCAGTTTTCAGTTGAATTGTCGAATGTCGGTCGATGTTGGTCGTTGAACAAACAAATTAATATACCTACGAAACAAAAATAATATTCTAACACTGTAGTTTTTAATAAAAGTGAATTATTAATATTTGGGTATTGAAAACTATTAAATATTATCAATTCTGTGTCTAAATCGTTTCCGTACTATTTACTAATTTGATTAAACCAAGTGCATCATCAAAGCTCATTTAGATCATTAAAGTTCGATTCTTTGTTTGTGAAGTACTAACATGGCAGAATTAATTCAGGTAAGTCATCGATCTTTTTCTGTAATTCTTATAGATTACGTAAATACGTAATAGGTCCATTTTTAACTGATATGCTGAGCTGGTATTATTTTCTTATAGGAACAGCAAGTGAAGAAGCTGAAGAGACTATTGGAAGGATGGCGCATGGCTCTGTTACCATTAAAGTCGGTACTTCTATGGGAGCAACAATGGCACCCGTGCGCCATAGTTGCCACTGTATCTCTTCTTTACCTGTTCATTTGGCTCATGGACCTAAATACTTTGGCTACACTAGCCCTTGTGGGCCTCATTATGAATTTCATCGATTTTATTGTACCAATTATATGTAACTCCATCTATAGTCCCAGTTCATGGACAGGGCAGAAGGAAAAGACATTTGAAGAGATATGCAAGGGTATTGTTACCAATTACAACAAAACTGTGCAGCAAATCCAAAATTTTTACTCCATGAGAGAGAATAGTCCATTCATGGTAAAATATTTTTTTTAATGCATAATAATTGTTTTAAGTTGTAATATTCAATAATGTAAAGTTGCTAACAATGTAATAGACAATTTGCAATTAGTTTGTCACAGTTATTGCCACTTCCAGTCAGCCGACTCAATAGAGGATTTAACATAATATATTTTGCATTTTCAGTACTATGTGATCTCCATCAGTATGCTGTGCACACTGGCATGGATGTCCTCTACTATCAACAACGTATTCCTGCTTTACATATTCTCCATTGTGGTGCTGCTGTGGCCCGGCATTCAGCATCGAGGAATATTCAACACTCTCCTGTCTATGCTCCACATGGGGCCTAAAGTTTCTTCCCTCAAGTCTGATTAGTTTGTATATCAGTTTCCATATAGCTTTTTATTCCATTGTGATGTGTATCTGGTCAGTACAGTTTAAGTTAAGCTTTTATGTGAGCTTTAATTATTAACTTTGGTTAAATTATAAAGAAATATTAGAAAATTTGTGGTTTTATTTTATAACAAACTTTTGATCACATCATCATAATAATATGCAGTAGGATACTGTGGAAAGAGCTGCAGCTAATATCACCTTCTGAGATCATTTTAGAGAACATCCAGGGCAGGAAATCAAACTAATTATTTGAAGAGAGCTCATTGAAAGAGATTTGTACAAGGCTGAATTTAGTCACTTGAAGTATCCCATAGCTTAGCTCCTAGTGATTACAATGTTATAAAATAAATCATGGTTATTAAAGTTGGAAGTGTAAAAGGTATCTTGTGTACAAATTATTTATTTGTTACACTTGTCTAATTGTGTATACTTGTGTGTATATTTATTTGTCTGCACTGTGTTTTCTCGTGGCGTCATAGTTTGCCTGGCAGAGAATGCCACTAGCACTCAGGTTATCCAATAAAAACAAAATTATACTTTTATAAAGTAATATATTTCATCATATATAATTATTTACTATCATATTCTAAATTATCAAGTTTGCATTAAATATTGGCATAAACATGTATATTTTTTAATGTCATAATAATAAGATAAACAAAGGTCTTCATCGTAGATATTGATTATGTACAAGACACAGTATTCTGAAATTCAGTACATTTCCTATAAAATAATAATAAACATTTATCTTACACATTATCACTTGAGACATTTGTAGTGAAATGATAAAATATTAGTTATCTTACAGTACTTGATATCTCATTACGATGGAATCAAAATAGCAACTCAATGGAATATGTTTATGGCAAAATGTCTCAATGCAAGCCACATATGGTGTTAGTAAAATACATATAAAAGTCTTAAATTATTTAATAGAACTGCATTATCTAAGATAATCGTAAGATAATTATTTAAGACTCTTGCAGCATCTAATCATGTATTGAAAACAGAGTTTGATATAAAACACGAAATTGTGTGCATGTCAGTTGATAAAAATGTAGGAATCCACTAGTTATAAATAGTTGGTTCCCTTTACGTCGAGTCTGAGAGCCTATTGTTCTTCAAAATGTGCTATTTAACGCTAAATTAGTGTAAGATAATCAGCTTTCGGATATCGTGAAGCCTGGTTTGAGGTTAGTGTTCTTGGCCTTGGTGAGGAGCGGGGCGAGCGGGGTGGGCGGGGTGGCGGGGGCGGAGGGGCCGGGGTCGGGCGGGTGCTCCACCACCAGCGTCGTCGTGAACCGACTGGCCGTGGGCTGTGACGTCACGTTGCTCTTCTGTGCGCTGCTGTCGCTGTACCTCCTGCTGCCGTTGTTTAGAACCTCGTTCCGTTTCGCCCCTCCCTTACTCAGGTTTAGCGAGTCGAGATTGCTCAGATACGACTGGGTGCGATTACTTTTGCTACACTTATTTTTTACTTCGCTTTCGATATGAAAATTTTTGCTACTGGAAGGTATGTCCTTGTAGAAGGCCTCCTTTGTCTGCTGGTAGCTGAGGCCGTACAGGTCGCCGGTCACGCTGCTGGTGGAGGGCTGGTGGCTGGCCTGCGGGCTCAGGTCGTTCCGGATGATCCTCAGGGGTGACTCGCACGCGTCCGCTGACAGGGTCTCCTCGTCGTCTTCACCTTCTCCGCTCTGTAATGAGATATTAAACATTGTATATTTCCAATCAAGCCTGCAGTGTCAATCTAAAATTTTAACAAAAAAACCGACTTCAATTGAAGTAGGTACATCCAATAAAAGAATCATCGAAATCGGTTGGTGTTATATTGAGTTATCGTCCATTTATCGTGCACATACTTAATGCAAATTTAAGACTTATATGCTTTTGACAGGGATGCCATTGTCAAATCTCGCTCAAATTTACGTGGGACCACACGACAAGCACCAGCTTTCGATTAAAAAAAGAATCATCAAAATCGGTTCATCTAGTCCAAAGTTCTGAGGTAACAAACATAAAAAAAATACAATCGAAATGAGAACCTCCTCCTTTTTTTGAAGTCGGTTAAAAAGAAGCATTATGTGTATCGATGAGCTAGAGTACAGACTGTTGCAAGTATAGATAGCACAATGCAGTTCTGTTAAACATACACCTGACGACTGACGTCCAAAAAAATGTTAACGCCGGAACGCGTAAGTCTGCGAAATGCCAACAAAAATTAGCGTGAACTTTAACACGGTAAAATCTTGTGTTGTATTCAAAAAATCTTACTGTCTAACTGCATTAAACTGAAACGCCTCTTTTAGCGCTCTAGACTGCTGGCTATACCTGTGTAATTTCATTAGATAATATCGCTTCAGGCCGCAGATGTGGCAATAATTTAATAGCGGTACGGGTTTACCTCGTGCTCTTTTTATCAAGGCCTTGACGCGGCAACCATCAAAACTTTGAACTATGGAGTTCATTGTAATTCTCAATCCTAGTTCGTATAACTATCGCATTTTAAATGGGGCTTTCTGCCTACGTTCTGCGTTCTGTTGCAAAAAGCAGTTGTTTACCAAGATATCGTGGTCAGTGATGGAGCCGGCCGTGGCCTCGTTGCTGTTGAAGTCCAGCTCCGAGCCTGACACCGGCGTCACGTCGCCGCTAATAGAAGAACCTGTCGACAGCGAAACATGTCACGTCACGTCACGACACACGTCAATGAGGACGTCCAATGTTGAACATCTCACTGACAAAGTTAAAGACATTCAATTACTTTTAATGTTTAATTGAAACATGAAAATTGTTGTGAGGACATGTGAGGACTATAAATAAAAATAAGCGCAAACAGTCTAACACACCGTAAAATATTCGAAATCTTTGATGGTAAGTCGTTATGTATTCACTTTTTACAGTTTTCTATACAAGCACGTCTATCCATTGTAATGTCATGCAACGAACGAACCCATGCAACTGTTTGGACGGTCATGCAAGAATTACGTTTTTACATCCATTTCTAAACTGGCCAAAAATTTAAAAATTAATTCCATAGTCTGTGTTATTCCTACAGAATAATATTAGTTTTTGATTGGGTATTAGAGACAGAAATGCTATGTAATGTACACATACATACGTATTAATTTTTAGGAATACGAGTATATCTATTAACTAACTACTACAGATTATCTCAAGTTATTGACAGGGCTGAGGTGCTAGGTGTTTAATAACTTCGTACAACAATAATTTGATTTGGATGTTACCTATACTTTATTCAATACCTATAACTACGAGAACAAAATTATACTAATTTCCAATTAATTTCGCGACTTAAGAACTACGGGTCTATTATTTTGTGTGAATGACATGTGTTAGTGGTAATACACGATTGTTTCAAAAAACCGTCTTTTTTAGTTTTAAGTCATATACTTGCGAAGGCCTGTTGATGGCGGTAGGCCTTGAGTTAAAAACTTCCGATCATGGGCTTGGCCACTAACCCAATCAAATCCAATTATTTGCGCGTTTGGCTCATTCATTTACGTGTGCGCGTGTAAAATATATTCAGTAAGTTCAATTTTTTTTATCTTAAAAAATCAAAATGAAGTTACATTCAGATTTTTTAAGATAGAGAAGAAATGTAACTCAAATATGTTAAGATCGTTACTGTAATATTTTTAGCGGCTGTATACTAGTGTGAAGATAGCCGTGTGGAACAGTGTGCCGCTAGGGGCGCTAGTGTCGTTGAGGGCACTAGTGTCACTGAGGGCGCTAGTGTCGATAGTGGCGGGCGATACAGTACTCCCCAATCTTTTTGGCCGGGCTGAAGTTAGGCGCGAGTCGATGCGTAGAACGTAAAATAAGATATCAGCGGAGGAGCGCGCTACCCTCGCGCAGCTGTACCAACTTCAAGCCGGCCAATAAGTTTGAAGATTACTGTAAGCGACGGTACCTGCGGGCGGCGGCCACAGCGCGCGCGGGCCGGCGAGCGCGCACAGCGTGGCCTCCCCGTCCCACTGGGGGAGCTTGCTCCCCACATTTTTACTCCAATTGCTACTGGAATCCATAACGACAAAATGCACCATTCTCCCCCCGACGCACTATTGCACCCGCGTAACTATCTGGTTGTCGCGTGACGCGAGTATGCTGTATGGCGCTAGTGTGAAAGCGTACACGGCAAGTAGTTACATCGATTGCAATAGTGGCGGTTTTTGTAACATGAAGTTTAATGGCGTCGTGCTAGGGCGATACCTAAAATACGCGCTGGACAATTTCGCTCTTGATTTTGATCACAGTTCTTATTAATATCGGTATTGGTCAAAGAACGTTGCTGTATTTTCTTTAGATATTGCCCAAACGAAACCCTTGCCATTAACTTAAGATTAAAATGAATGACCAATGAGAAGTGACGTTAGAGACACACGATGTTAAAAAAAGAAAACAAAAATTTTAAAAAGCATTTTCGTTGCAAAATCAACGATATTTTTCAGCACACAAACTATTAACAAATAAGCGTTCCGAATCATTCGATATTTTCTTTGATATAAACGTATTGTAAATTCGGAAAACTTAGTGAAGGAACCCTCTAATAGAGACAATATTGATACTAAAACTAATACAAAGATCGTATCGTTGACGGGCTACACTATCTGTCTTTATCATGTCGCTCATTTGGAGCGACAGTGACACATTTGCAAAAATCACGAAAATGACTTATTAATGCCAAAATATTATGCATAATCATCTGCGTTGGCAGTGAAAACGCCACATCTGTAGGTTCAAAAACCGTCCGATAGAGGGCAAAAAGTCTTTGTAGCATTATTCCGTTTTGGCGCGTGAGTGCGGAGCAACAGCGACCTAAAAGTCAGTTCTGCGGGGTGCCCCCCCAAGAGTGTACATGTCAGGGAGCTACACAGACGCAAAGGTAAATGTGTCATATTTTTTTTTCAAAAATTCGGAGCAATAATGACTCATTTGTATTTTATGTCGTTCGTGTTTTGTTTCACTTGGAATAGATATCACTTTTGAGGATACAATGACGTTTAATACAATTACGTCGCTGTTGCACCGAACACTTATATTATTATATTGTAATGGCCGTGGTTATGGCTATGACTTAACTGATAATTAAGTCTGTATTATCCCGAAAAGTTAAACATATTTTACAATAATGACTGATTGAAATCAGCTGTTGTATAATAGCAAATTTAACATAAAACATTATTTTTAAGCATGTGATAGCCTAGTGGTTAGAACGTTGGTCTCCCGAACGCGGGGGCCCGGGTTCAAATCCTGGCACGCACCTCTAATTTTCAAATATTATGTGCGTATTACAAGTTAATTTATCACTTGCTTCGGTGAAGGAAAACATCGTGAGGAAACCTGCACACCTGAGAGTTCTCCATAATGTTCTCAAAGGTGTGTGAAGTCTACCAATCCGCACTTGGCCAGCGTGGTAGACTCTGGCCTGTACCCCTCACATTGTGAGAGGAGACCCCGAGCTCAGCAGTAGGACAATTATGGGTTGTTGCTTGCTTGCTTATTATTTTTATTTTAAGCCGTAAAAATGGGAAGCCGTGCTCGAATGTTGGTGAAGCTTTGTGAGCAGCATAAATGTTCCGCGACTAATAGCATTGGAGGCCAATTGCCGCTTGATTCAAAAACATCTCCAATTAATATAAGTACAAACGGTAAACATAATACTTTGTACATACATCATTTTTTTAACTTAAATCTATCTTTTCTTCTATATATAAAGGTGAATGGTGAAGAAATTGGGAGTACTCAATAGAGCTAAGCAGTACTTCACGCCTAAGCACAAGTTGATGCTCTATAAGGCGCAAATTCGACCACACATGGAGTACTGCTCCCACCCAAAGGCCGGAGCCCCAGCTGGTCAAGTGGATCCGTTCAATCGCATTCAACGGCGAGCTATTCGTCTTACAGACGGACTGGAATCGCTTAAGTTGAGGAGAGATGTAGGTTCTCTCTGTGTATTCTACCGTCTGTACAATGGGGAATGTTCTGAAGAACTGTTTGGTTTAATACCTGCAGTTGATTTTCGTCACCGCACATCACGTACCAGGTTTCACCAACACTACCTGGATACCTGGCGTTCGTCCACAGTCCGGTTCTCACGTCATTTTCTGCCTCGCACGTGTAAACTGTGGAACAAGCTACCTGCATCGGTGTTCCTTCTAAGCTATGACATGGGGTCCTCCCACCGACAGCAGTTCAATGTTAAAACGGCGGCGTCTGCAGTCGAACTGCTGTCGGCGTGCAGTTGGCCTGCTGTCGGCCTGCTGTCGAACTGCTATCGGCCTGTACATTGTCATTATTGTGTGTTGGTTATTGTCATAAATAAATTCATACTCAGCTATGCAGCATAGCATTTACACATAATTAAGTCATCGAAATCTTTAAATTTTATTATTGACAATAAAAACAGAATATTAATGAAAAAAAATTTTATTTTATTCGAGGACTCAAACGACTTAATTTCTTAAACTGTTTTCGTCGAGGGATACAACGACGCAATTGTAGGTATTAAAACGAAAAAAAAAAATTTTTGACCGTTTTTGGACTAGTTAATAATAAAAAAATGGGTATATTTATAAACCAAGGGTTCCAGCTATAATAAAACAATTTAAAAATAATAATTAGCCGTAAGAATGCTTCAGAATCTTTTTTTGAAGTATGAAATAATCTTTATTCTGCTCTGGTGTAAAGTTAACTAATTTGCATTTGTGTCACTGTCGCTCCAAATGAGCGATGTGATGTTGCCCTGCAGCGGAAATAGAGGGTTGGCTCACTTTCCTTACAAAATCATGTCATTAGATGTTATTGTTTTATTTCAAGTTCTTGAGGTAAATTTTATTTTCAAAATTGTTAGCCAATTTTTAATTAGCATTCCAAGGATGATACTAAGTGATCTGAAGCCATATTATGATACTTATATACTAAGTTATTCTTAATCGTCGTCTAATTCGTCATCGCAAACAAATGACATAGACATATAGAGTAGCCCATGATATTGGTCTCTTCTATTTGAGACTGTTTAACAAAACATGCATGTTTATATAAGTATCGTGAATCCCTGTTTGTAATAGGTACTGCCGCGAAAAAATAGCTATAAATTCGTTGTAAAATATCGCAATAAATGAAACACACATAGCTAACACCGCTTTCATAACATATTAGTATAAACCATAAAGAAATAACTGTGTTTAAATTTTGAAAAAGAATAAAATAATATGTGAGAATGAAACTTCTATAACAAGACAAGATAATCAAAAAACCTTTTTCTTGCAACATTTCCTTGTAACGTTTTATCATCACGATTGCATTAGTATAAAACAAAAATAAAGTTAAGTAAAATTAATAAGAAAAACTGCTACTTCGCATGGAAGCTTCGCTTCATACGTACGCTAATATGAGCATATCTTTTATTTATTTTTTGAGAAATGCTAACGGTAAATGTTGGTGAATAAAACGCGACATAAATTGTTCTGCCGGTGTATACTTAATATGCGTAGTAAAGTTGTATGCACATGTCACATATAGGTATATCTAGTATTATGTTTATATAATACGAGTAACCGCCATCGCTTTGCTTCGGTTTTCTTTATTTTTACACCTTGGGTTACATTATTGGAGTTTTATTAAGGATCCCTAATTTTTTGAAAATATAATATAGCCTATGTTACTCGGGGATAGTGTAGCTTTCCAACAGTGTAAGAATTTTTCAAATCAGTTCGGTAGTTTCGGAGCCTATTCAATGCAAACAATCAAATCTTTCCTCTTTATAATATTAGTATAGATAATGCAGCAAAATTTATAATGTAGTAGGAACTCTCCCATGTGCCATATTCTAATATGTAATTGGACGAGGCGTACAATACTTTGATATAAGCAAATTAAAAATAAATTATCATACGCATATAAACATAAGAACAATAGAAAATACACCCCTTACTATAAATACGTACGTCGAACGGCAATAAGTTGATTTAGTGCCATACAGTGGCCTGTTACAAAAGTCCGTATGAACCCCATCAGAATATGTAATCGAACCAATCGAACGATGTCGAAGTTTAATGTTATCAAATATTTACCAACAACCATTTAAATTTCTAAGATGAACGAATGATTTGTGGCCGAGTTATTCTGTGAGTTGTCGATGGGGACGTGCCGAGGGTTGCAGTGTCGTGAGGGGCGTGGGGGTGTGGGGGGCGTGTGGGGTACCTGTCGGAGTTGTTCTTGTTGTCGCAGCTGGCGTAGTTGGAGTTGGGTGAGGAGGGCCCCGCCGACGACAGCCCGCTCGGCAGCTCGCCCGACGAGGACATCAGGGACGACGGACCGCTCCAGCCCACGCCTGCGAATACAACAATACTATTAGGACGGGACATATGGTTACAAGGTTACAAGGCGGTTGCTTCAGTGAAGAAAAACATTAAGAAATTTGTACCCTAGTGCTATTGCATTTATTACACAAGTGTGACAAATACACAAATTATAAAATTATATTTATTTGTGCACGCAGGCAGCGTGCGTGCGTGCGCGTGAGAACGCACGCGTATTGTAATGTGAACGATACTAACTGTTGGTGGGCGAGGGTTGCTTGGCCGGCGGCTCGTGTGGCTGGTGCGGCTCGTGCGACTCGTGCGGCTCGTGCGGCTCGTGCGGCGCGGGCAGCGAGCCGGGCGCGGCCGTCACCCGCTCCAGGAAGGCGTCCAGCTGCCGCAGCGACAGCGCGTTGTGCAGCGTCTCCAGCGGACGGATCGCCGGCACGCCGCCGAACCCCTCCAGCGCCGCTGTTACAACCATTAATCCATTCATCAGCGCTGTCAAATTATAACTAGTATAACTTTATAAATTGTTAAAAAAATTTGTCTCTATAAGCGTTACTAAAAGTTATCCCCAGTTATCAGATAATGGGTTGGAGGTATGTAGAAATTATTAAAGGAAAGTAATGGCCAGTGTAACAAGAAACAAGAAAATAATATATCTATAGAGACCTCCATCACCGATTACATTATGTATGTTGTTGATAGTTTCATACAAAAATTTATCGGACGTGTGACTCAATAAAGTTGAGGTACTTACGGTTCGAAGTGTTGGGTGCGGGGATCATGACGCGTAGATTGGGTGCCGAGCTGGAGCCGGAGATGACCGCCGTGCTGAACAGGCCCGCCGCGCCCGCCAGCTTGCCGCGCGCCCCCAGCCCCAGCATCTTGAGGTAGCTCATCTGGCCGCCGATGCTGTGCCGCTGGCGCCGCCCTGCGCCCCATACCGAGCTACCCTCCGCGTCGCGCGACACGAGCGGCCACGAACCCGCACGCGCCTGCCCGCTCCCCGCCCCGCGCGCCCCCACCCCCGCGCACGCGCTCACCGAGCGCGCCGCCCGCCGCGGCCTCCCGAACTTAATGGCCGACAGGGGCAGCTCGTTCGTGGAAGACTCGACGCCCTCCAGGTCGACGACCGGCGTCGAGGGCGTCGGGGAGTCGAGCAGGCTCCGCGTGAGCCCCGCGGGCGACGTCACCGTAACGGACGGTTGCGCCGCTGCGCCGCGTCGCGCGAACGTCGACGATTACGCGATAGATGCGAGCGGAGTGTCGTTAGAGACGGGGAGGTGGCGGACAGAAAATATATTAGTGCATAGAAGATACATACATAAATAAATATAATAGATAGGTGGATGTATAGATAGATACGTAAACTACGATACGGAGGTGACGTGTATCGAAGCGTGCTCGGTGATGACGGAGCCGCGAGCCGCGTGCGGTTGACGACCGTTCGCTACCGGCGGTCGCGCCCGCCGCCGCCCGCTCCCCCTCCGCACACCGCACCCAGTACCGTGTCCGGGGGGCGAGGGGGGCGACCGGCGGGCGCGGCCGCGACGTAGTGTGATCGATAAAAATCTTACTTCTCTAATTTAATAGATTAGTAATTTCCACTAGGACATGCAAGTACCAAACAATAGTCAAACGCAGGCACACATCGCGGGAGCGGTAGCGGTGGCACAACACGCACAACACACACAACATCGCCGGCCAGAGTGAGCTACGAAGGTCCCGCGGCGACGACGCACTATGCACTCCAAAACACAATACAAATCAAATAATACACAAATAGTTGATTACAATATTGACAAGCGATGCGTTAATGATCAAAAAATACAAAATCGTGTAGCATTCAATGAGTACTACAGAAATCGTAAAATGTAGAACTTATAGACAGTGTAATATAGTAATAATCAATAAATGCTAATTAATAGAGCATGCACTTGTGTTCCCATAATCCCACAATATAAATAATTATGAAATATTCATCATGTATGGATAAAAATGTGTAACAATATACTTGACTGACACCTCCAATGACTCGCATCTTCGATATAAAATAGTAATGATTTGAATATAAACTCTTTGAAAGTCCATATATTTCAACCAAATAACCTTAATTTTATTTTAACGAACTGTTTTTCTCGAGGACGTAAAAATATCTGACCAAAATTTAGCATGTTCCACAGTAAATTACACAACCAATTGTAGGCAATTTTTTTCTTTGAAATCTTTTATGTTTCTTTATGAGACATTTCAATATATTTATTTGATGACGTTAACCCTATTACCGTTTACTTAATATTAAAACAGGCCAGTTGAGAGCGTGGGTCTTGAACAATAAGAACTGTTTTAATAATGATAATATTTAACGTTTAATCGGTAATTTTAAAACGGTTTCATAATATACTTAATTTTCATAATACTCATAGTATTTATAATATGTATCAAAAAAATATTTATGTACATCATTGGACCATTATCGACTGTGATTGTTCCCATATCCCAATGTATTGACAAATTATCCACACTTATAGTGTCAACAGCTCAGTATACAGTATATACTGGGCGATATAACAAATGTGTATACTATACTTATAAGATCACGAATAAGGACTGCGACTATCTGTCGTCACGACGTCACGGCGACCATTCAAGACCCACACTCATCCACTGATTAGTAATAATGGCGTGGTTTCACCCGGTCGCTGCGTGGTTGCACCGGGTTGCACCGGGTGGCACCGGGCGTGGTTCACCCGGGTGCGGGCGCCGCACTGACCTGGGCTGTCGACGCTGAGCAGGCTGCGGCAACGCGGCGAGGTCGCCAGCGGCTCGCCCGCTGCCACCCCCAACATTACTCCACTACACTCCACAATACTCCAAACACCCAACGGTTCAAATACCCCTCCAAATGACCTGCTGCACTTGTATATCGATTCCAGTGCTTTAACCACTGACTATCAAACGATATCAAATTTCTCAAACGGTTATTGATTTTAATAAGTTTTTTAGTGCAAGTATGTAACGGATCTCCGAAAAACAACATTTGATTTCCAATTTAGTATTATTAATTGTATCATATTGTACTTTATAAAAATTGTAACAAGTGAAGTATCTTGTCCAAGCAATATGAGAAATTTTCATACGAATTATATTTAATAACGATCCTCTTCATTTATTAATATTTATTACATAGTGAATATTTTAGGTTAAATTATTTCTGCATTATTTTATAGATGTTAAGGTAAATGCAGATATTGAAATTATAATTAATGCATTTTTATTCTTTCTTAAATGCAAAGTTTAATTTATTGATAAAAACGTAACCGAATCATAAGTTTGAATGCCTGTCAATTTTATTATTTATTGCATTTAATCATTTGAGTTATTAATATATGCATTTACCTTACTCATAATTTGGCCTGATTTATTAACAATCAAAAAACAAAAGATTTATCCCGAAATTAATTTTGCTAAAACACCAACATCAGTACTACCTTGTGAGAACATTGCAGAGTTCAGGCATTTATTTAGCGAAATACTTAGCGTCTACTAATCGTTCCACTACAAAAAGACACCCCACTTACATCTATGGCATCAATATCATCTTTTTTTTGGATATTCCATTATGTTGTTTACTTTAAAAGCACCCACATGTCAAAATGTCGCAAACGCTTTTATTTTATTATAACTTAAGTTTATATTATCTATTATGGCATTAATACACGACAAACAACAGAATTTTAAATATTTTTATACAAAATATTTAAGATATAATAGAATATTAGATCTATGTATAAGAGTATTGAATTACTCACATAATTAAATGATATTTTAGCTCCTAAAACTTTTTAAATTGTTATCGCTACATTTTGTGGCAAAAACCGATTATAGTGTTAAGAGTCGGAAAAATTTATCAAATTATAGTCTTTTAATTTGTATGATTTGTTTTATGAGATTGATTCGGCATCAACGTCTCAATATTTGCCTTAATATTCAATCATGATCGCCAATATGTACAGCATTCAAAACTCGTTTTCAGGGGCGTTAATCACTTATCATTATTGCACTATTGGATACCTTATAAATTATTGCATTTTGTATTAAACTCCGGTTAAGAGCAAGAGAAGTATATAAACTTCACCAAAAAGTGATTCACAACCCTTATGTTACGGCTATATTATACGGACAGTTGGTAACCATTGATCTCCGATATTAAAATTTTACTATGAATACGTACATAATAATAAGATAACAATTTTATCCCACTACGTGGCGCTAACCTCAATCCAGCTTCAAAGAGTCATACAGTAAAACTGTCAATAATTTTACTCTAAATGTGATTTTTTTTAATATACAAATGAGATAGTTAAGCAATAAGCAGCCCTAAAATGTTAGTTTCAGGTTATAAAATGATGAAAAGGTGTGATTGTGGTCAAGCATTAACTTATTTGTGTAAAAAAAAAATTCAAAAAATATTTCATTTTTATCTGTTCTTTCACTGAGCGAACGATACTGTATGTCGTCACAAGGGCAAAAGTTTTCATGAAATTACGCGAATATTTAAAACATAATATTTATAATCTTTTTTAATTTAAGGCACTTATTGACTGAATAGAAAATTTGTAATTATTCTAGGGGTTTATTAATATGTTTTTTTTTAAAGAGAAATACGCTATCATCAACTACTAGAGATCCGTGGTTACAAACACGTCAGTTCGATACAGCCGCAAGGACCCCACACGGTGGGGCACGGGGGGGCACAGGGGGCACGGGGGGCACGGCACACCGTTAGTCGGTTAGTGCGGGTGTCCGCGGCTGTGAGGATCACTTACCGTTGTCATGCGTCGCCTTGTGCTGGTCGTAGCTACGAGCGCGCGGCTGAGGCTCCGGGCCTTCCTTTGGCTCCTTTTCTTCGCTCTAAGTTGTTTTTTTTTGGTAACAGAAAGGTGAATAAAGGTTATGTTACTACACATTCATATTACAACATTATTAACAATAGTAAGATATCGCACGCTCAGTGGAAGAAAGGCATAAGATGAAAATTGCAATTTTACAGGAGCAAAAAAACTGTTAAAATCAGTATAGTCTAAGGAATTTACATTACGTTTTCTTGCACAAAACCGTCAAGATTAATGATAAAAATTTGAAAAAAATTTAGCATATGCAGTTTTTGTCCCTCTTTCCAATCATATTAATAACTAAAATTCAACGTAAGACGACTTATGCATTTTTTCCACTGAGGGTGCGATATTACTAAACATTAACATTTTAATGGAAATGTAAAGTTTTTGAAATAGAATAATTGGCGGTCTTGTCGTAAATCTGACGATATTTGGCTAACAAATTGCCAGGCAGTTGGGTTAGGCTGACATTTTTGATCGCTTTATTGATTCCAAGTGTCGACGGTTTTAGTGCAGTAGTAGCAAACGTTATATCGGCGACCTTCGATGATATAAACACTAAAAAACACTTCCGACACTTGGATTGATCACAACCCCTTCGCAAAGTAAGTCTTTTCAATTGCGATTAGTTAAAATCAAGTTTAAAAAAAAGCAAAAGGCATTCCGGGAGTGCCGACAGGAGTGAAAATTTGAACAAAGACGTGTGTATTTTTTAAATCGTCAGGAAATATTTTATTGTGTAAGAAATACTTTTAAATGAAGTGTTTTTTTATTCATTACATTTTTAGTGAGTACATACTCCGCTGAGTACACACTGTCGAATGAGCTGCCTTAATGTTTAGAAATACCTCGTCACTCATGATGTCCTAGTACTCCTAGTAAATATTTACTTAAAAAAATGTGACTGTGTTGTTTATTCAATACGTTCAGTCGAACCTCCTCGTCACACATGATGTCCTGTTACTCCTAGTACAAATTCATTAAAAAATGAAAATATACAGAGGTGTCGGTAACGGTGTCGTGAGTTGAATAGTTTTTTAAAATAAGTGTATTTAGAGTAGTGGAACCGCTAGTGGCAAAAAAATTCTTGAGCGTTTCCGTGCTTCGGAGGGCACGTAAAGCCGTCGGTCCCGGTTGTTATCATAAGATAACAGTCGTTAAGCCATGTCGGAGGCCCTCGGGCGGTTTGGAAACTTCTGACACTCGGGTTGGCCACTAACCCCTCCAACGCACCGCACTGGAGCAGCGTGGTGGAGTATGCTCTAGGCCTCCTCAAGAGGAGAGACCTGTGCCCAGTGGGCCATTAATGGGTTGAAGCCAGAGTAGTGAAAGTGGTCCGTCGAGTAAATGGTTTGTACCTGGTGTGGCGGCTGCGGGCGCGCGCGCAGCTCCTGCGTGAGGCGCGCCGCCAGCGAGGACGCCTCGTGCCCGCTCACCGTGTAGTGCAGGTTGCTACACACACAGACACACACACAAACATACACCTATAACATGTTACACCACGCTACTTGCTGATACCAGGCCTGGCGCACTCCGCACTTCAGCTATGAAGTTACAAGTACATGCCGCGTTCGACGTGTCGGGCTCTTTCAGAAAATTCATAAGGTCTGTCACACATTCATAATCTATCACTCATATTAAAACTTTCAGAAAAAACAAAATTAATGATTTTTTGATATATTTGTATACCGTGTGGCCATCTTCTTATTTCTTCATAAAAGTAGCATGGGCATTTAACTGGTAATGAAATTTCAGAATAATTTATTATTCTTTCAAAAAAGACAAACCTAACATTGTCAGAAAGGAAGAGATATATTGTGATAAAGAGAGGCAGCTCAGTTTCTGATTAACGCTGTGCGACCTGAATTACAATTATTGCGTCGGAGCAAGAGTCGCTATTTATTTAAATGATTTTACGGAGTGAGTCTTTTGTACTATTATGTCTTCTGTGCCGATACTCCTTAGGGATCATTCATTCATTAGGTAAGGACAATTTTATTTCGGCGGAAATGTATAGTTGATTTAAAAATGACTGACTGGTGACAATTACCCAGAAAAATGCCGTTAAAAATAAAGATACATAAAGAGAGAAAATTCGAAAAGAGCTCCACTTTGGTTATCCAGATAGTAGTTAAACTTTTAAGGAAAAATTTCAGGAGGCCCCAGAAAACCTTTCATGAGAAGCATCATCAAGGACAGCAATGAGTTGTTTATAACAATTTACATAATCAAAAATTAATAATAAATGTATTTATTAGAACTACATACCAAATAGGAATTGGATCCGACGGTCTCAACTTGGATTTCGGTGAAAATGAGCCGTCCATATCATCTAAATCCTGGAACATGAACAATAGACATGCACAAATTGATAATATTTATAAGCTAAACTTGGTCTCTAAATATCGGTTATCTTAATTTCTTACATTATATTAAAATATAAAGAGTGTATAACAAAAATTACAATTATTGTATATTTAGTTTGTTTTAGTACAACAAAGTAAGTTTCATAACATTTCCTCTAAGTTGTAGTGTCACGAATACAAGAACTTACCGGTTGTAAAGTTTCCTGACTGGCCATTTGATCATCTTCACCTTCTTCTTCAATGCATTTCACGTCGTCTGATGAACTCTGAAATCCAAGTTGTGCCATGTTCAACTACATTAATAGCTTCTTGTGTGTGATAGTTACATTTATAAGAAAGACTATAGGGTGTGGGTATATTGTTATAATTCCTCATAAGAATGAGTTGCTTTAGAGGTACGGGTATTTAAACTTCAGTATCCAAATCGAAGCAAGGGCAGGTTAGTATATGGATCTATCCAGTTAAACCAGATTGACCGGAGTGACCTAAAGGTGAATTCATGATTGTATGCGATAGATAGGCTGTTTTGGCTTCTATAGCCTGGTATGTAATATGTAAATATAATATTATAAATATTATGTAACTTTTTATAGAAATGTGTAGGAGTTTTTGAAATGCTGGTAGATGAAAAAATTACATGCATAAGTGTATCAGTGATACCTATAACATATATGAATGAATGATTTTTAACCTTCGACGAAAAAGGAGGGATGACGTTTCTGTGTATCTGTGGATCTGTATCACAGACAGACAGTGGCATCGTAGCTCCCAAACGGATGAACCGATTTTGATCTAGTTTTTGGTCTGAAAGGTGACTTAATCGAGTGTTCTTAGCTGTATAGTGTAAATAGAACTGTGGGGTTTTTAAATTTTAATTTAAGATTGTTTTTTTTTAATTATGAGTCGTGTCGTGTCGTGTCGTTACCGAGTTGTTGTTGGTGGAGTGGTTGCGCGAGTGCGGGCGGAAGCCGGGGCCGGGCGGCAGGTTCTTCTGCACGCAGCAGTTCACTCCGGGGCTGAAGTGCAGCTCCACGTGGAACCTACCACACACACACACACTTCACATACACACACACGTCACATACACACCTTAACAACTGAAGGACTCAGGGGAAACGACCTCAGTCCAGTTTTACCTCAAAATGAGCTTGAGATGCCATCTAGTAGCAGTTTGAAAAGGCGAAAACGACTTGAGTCCTCGAAAATACAGTAAAAAGAATTACATGAGTGTGATAAAAAAACTGAAGTGTGATCTTTATTAAAAAATAAATAAAAGCTTTACGACCCACTAATACACAGGTTCCTGAATTAATACTGATTTTTAGGTAAATATATTAAGAGTAGGAAAACTATGAATTGCTGATTTTTTCGAAATCAGCTTTAATGGACTGATGTCGTTTTTCCCTTGAGCTCTTTATTACTATGTTACTAACGGAGGCCACACACGATCATGTGTACTTGATCAAGTCTGCCGTTTTACTTGTCTCTGCAGTTTGACTTGACGCGGCATCCAGTGTGCATGAGACAGCTATATGGGCAGATAGATATACCGTGGCCATACACGATCAAGTATACTGGATGCCGCGTCAAGTCCGCTGCAAACTTGAGAAGTAAACTTGATCCTGTATGGCCACCATTACGTACACTCATGTTCGCGGCTGACGGTGCAATGAAACGTGCAAATGAGACAGCACACATGTCATGTTGCTCTCTCTTGCACTTACACTTTTTATGGCAAATATAAGAAATATATACAAACTTACACTGTCTTTTTATCAAAATGAAAAAAATAATGACAGATCATCATTTAATGCCGAAACAAATTTCTGTATACTGGCAATTATATTTTTACTACATTATTATAAATTAATATTTCAATAAAAAGTGCCAAAATTGTTTATCAGATAAGTCTTGTCTAAAAAAAGTGGACTACTCGTATAGCGTAGAACTTATTTACTTGAACTTCATAAAACCAACAAAACAAAACAATAAAAAACAAGTTATCTTTCGTGTGGGGTCTTCAAGTCGGCAGTCTTAGTGGGCTACGTACCGATTTGTTTCCAATGTAAATAATCGGGTTTTAGAAATTCTATATTTTCCAAACATATTTATTTGTCATCGTATACTGTGATCAAAATGTCATTATCCAGTGACCAGAGACCAGAGACCTACCTCTCCTCGGAGCAGGGGTCCTTGGTGGGGTCCTCGTACAGCATGACGACAATCTGCGACATGTAGTTGAGCTCGGACACCATCGACACGTACTCCATGGCGCGCCGCCACTGCTCATCTTTCATCACCTGCCGGTCATGTTCCGTTTTGATATTGATTAAATATCAAAATGTTACATTATTTTTAAGCTATAGGAGTGGAAAGCAAAAAAAAAGTGAAAAATATAAAAGGCTGTATGTACATTTTATGGAATTTAAAATAAAAGTAAACAACTGTAAATTTTAAAAATCCATCGACTATTTTAATTTTATCAAAAAAGAGCTCATGACCTTGAAACGCCTGTACAAATTCTCGGCTTTCAAACAAAAGAAAACGGTATCATAATCGGTCCATTCGTTTAGGAGCTAACACAGGCACGTTTAACTTATAACATCTCCCTTTTTGCGTCAGGGGTTAAAAAAGGGGGGGAAACCAGACGCAACTCACATCGAGCAGGTTCCCGAAGCGCAGCACGGTGAGCAGCGAGTGCACGTGGCTCTCGCTGGTGAAGTACAGTCGTGTGCGCACGTGGCGGCCCGGGCTCGACACGCCGTGACTGTACCTGCCGCGCATCGTGCCACACACACTGTTAGCACGCACGTGCGTACCGTACGTAGCACATACCGTGCGTACAGTGCGTACCATACGTATACATAGATAAATAGATAACTCTTTATTGTTTGCACACCACATATTATACAATCGAACAAGAATAATAATAATAAAATATTTTATTTGCTCTCACAACATGATCTTAGTTTACAAGTAAAGGCTACATAACAGACGAAATTCTAAAATAAGTGAGCCACATAACCACCGCTAAGTATAACTACCTCACCTTGGATTCAACCTGTTGACCGTCTCCTCCCCAGACTCCTCAATGTTTCTCTGCAAGTCAGCTCTGATTTTCTTTAGAAGCGGCGTACATATTCCTTGTCCTATGGTGAGCTTTTCTTGCACTGTCAATCCATACTCCTGTAATGATTTCACAGATGTGTTAGGCACAGTTGTAGAGTAAACGAAACACAAATAAAACTGAAATCTGTGACAACACGTTATAGTAACATTTTTCCTCGATAAATGGACTACCAAACACAAAAATAATTTTTCAATTCGAACCAGTAGTTCCTGAGATTAGCGCATTCAACCAAACAAACACTCCAGCTTTACAATATTAGTATAGATTACCTGTGGTATAACAATGTCGGCGAGGTACTTGGCGTACATGTACAGCTCCTCGGCCTGGTCGAACTGCAGCGTGTGCTGGTTGTGCTGCAGGTCGTACTTGATGCAGTCGTAGATGTCGGGGATCTTGGAGATGTCGTACGTCTTGTTCTTCATGCAGAAGTCCTTCTCGATCTTGCCCCAGCGCCGCCCCATCAGCTCCCACGTCTCGCCGTGGTACAGTATCGTGTCTGGGGGAAAGTTTGTTAGTTGATTCGTTTAAAAGTTAGTAAATTGTAACTTAATAAGACGATAATACATGTGTTTTAACTAACCTCAAGTAAACACAAGCATTATAACCCGAAAGTAAGCTGGGTTCTTTTATTTATTTAGACTCATTTACAAAATTACATGTAACGCAAACTTACAAAAAAGTATTCTTACAATAAAATATTCCATTCATAAGCGTACTTGAAAGTTTTACATCAAATAAATCTATTATCTATACTAATATTATAAAGAGGAAAATTTGATTGTTTGTTTGCATTGAATAGGCTCCGAAACTACTGAACCGATTTGAAAAATCACTGTTGGGAAGCTACACTATCGCCGGGTGACATAGGCTTATATTATATTTTCCAAAAATTTGTGGTCCTTAATAAAACTCCAATAATGTAACCCAAGGTGTAAAAAAATAAGGAAACCGAAGCAAAGCGAGGGTGGTTACTCGTATTTAATATGTATGTATCACTTGTCTTATTTTTATGTGTATGTGTGCGTTGCCAATCCTAATGAACGCCAGTACCGACCTTTAGTCTTGGGATCGTCCTTCTTAGCGAGCACAATGCGCACGAGTTGCGCGATGAGCGCGTGCACGTGCGCGCAGCAGCGCACGGGGTCCTTGACGAGGTCCATGGCGGCCGCGATGCTCAGCGAGCCGCACGGGTTGACGCGCGCGCGCTGCTCCGCCGTGAACTCGCCCGGCTGCTGCAGCGCGGCGTGGAGGCGAGCCTTGGCCCTGGGACACACGACAAAATAACTTATCACGTAGGATAGTTAGGATCGACGCAAGCCGCCGGGCTATGAGCGCTTCATTCATACCGTATAATATACCCTAAAGTCCGATTTACATGTATTAAGTAGTTAAATAGATAACTAAATTTTAAGTAAATTAATACGTGTAAACGGACAATTTAGTAACTTTTTACTTAAAATTTAGTTAAAATTTACTTATATACTTAACTACTTAATACGTTTAAATCGGACTTAAGTGACATTGAGCTAATTCCAACTTTAAACTGCTCTCCTGTAAAGTTAGCTCAATGTTGCTTAGTCAATGTTTCCTTTCAAGCATCGTAAGTATGCAGGGCATGATTCTAAAACCCGCTATAATGTTTAATAATACATATTGTTTACGTTATTATCAATGTTAAATCATACCTTACGTATATAGGTATTATTTAACATTAATAACAACACAAACAATCTGTAATATCAGTAATTACAGAATGATTTACAATCATGCCCTGCATACCTAATTCTTTCGCCGACTATACGTTACGTCGATGTATGACTTTTACTCTGATATTTACTTCACAAGTATATACTACCGAGGAGGCATAGAGTGTACCCCACCACGCAACTCTTGGTGGGAAACTAAAGTGCAATAATACAAAATATTTTATTAACTTTAAGGGCCTTCATTTGATACCTAATACTTTACACCGTTTTATAACTATTTTTATTATTATAAGTCCTATTTAGTAAAAATATGTAAACATATGTAAATAGTGTAGGCGTCACAACAAGCAGGACTCACATATTTTGCACTTTGGACGAGTCGCAGTCATTATCGAGCAGTCCGTTGGTGTTGGCGGACTTGACCATCTGCACGAGGATGGGGGTGAGCTCGCCCTCCAGCGCCAGCAGCCCCTTGGCGAAGGCTGCAGCCGTCATCTGGACCCGGCCCTCGTCCGACGCGTAGATCTTCAGGTCGTGCCGGAACGTGGAGTGGAGACGCAGGAGACCTAGACCCTGGGTTCCACCTTCACCTGCGTAAGTATTTTTTTTTACACAAGTCAATGCTTGACTGCAATCTCACCTAATGGTAAGTGGATGAATCAAGGATGGTTAACGCTTAACTTAGCAAAAGCCTATTCGCTCTTTTCTTAAGTAAAGTAGTGAGTAATTACGTGTTTCAAGTTTTCAATAAGATGGTTTATGGTCATTGTCATTGATAAATGGGTATTATCCCCCATAACTTGTTAAAAGTGAAAGGCAAGAAAAGACATTGTGTTGGTTATGCAAGCAAAGTTGTAAAGTAAATTGTAATGAAATAAAATTATAAGAGCAGTCTTCTATCGTCTTAAAGCAATATGAAGTCTGCTAATAAAACGCGAAATAGTGTCAACATAAAGTAACCCTTCGATGAATTGAATTACGGTCTCATTTCGTGTGCAGATGTCGCCACTAGTACACGAGTACCTGGTATATGATAGCCCTGCTAATCCAGTACATGCAATGCAAAGTAAACCTTCAACCAATTGTACTACGGTCTCATTTCGACCGCAGATATCAGTAGTACCTGGTATATGCCGTCCCTGTCCGCCGGGGTACATGCAGCGGAACATGCGGCCCAGCTCCTCGGCCTGGATGCGGCCCGCCGGGGTCAGCTCGCCGCCCCACTTCAGGATCAGCACCAGCGACGGCTCGCCCGCGCACCCTACTGTTCACAACCACTGATATACTTCGCGATGTCGACATAAACAACTTATTGCTATAATAATAATAAACACACACACACACACACAAGCGCTTGCACTCACGCACGTACGCACGAACGTACGCACGCACACACACGTACGCACGTACCCTACTGTTCAAACTCTTCATATACTTTGCGTCATCGTCTCGTTACAATTTTTATAAATAAACACACCCACACATCCTCACATAGTAGTCTCAGGCGCAGATAATACAGACAACATGTTTACATACAAATTGATCTTTAAATGCATGATTGTGATGTCATGTCAATATCTACCACTACTAATTTATATATTTCACACTAATTTATAATATCAATCAATTTCAGTTTAAAATTTACATGATTTATTAACATATTTTGTCACTTATTATTATACATAATATCACTAACAAGGCTGACGTTAATGCAATAAAAATAAGTGAAAAAAAAACATAAAAGCATTTTTAAATACATGCACTATCTCATATCCTTTTGAATAAAACCCAATAACACATACATATGACTGAAATTCACTTTCTTATCTCAAAAGAGCAAACTGATATTGGATATTTATGATAAAGACAACAGATGCATGTTTATCTACTATGCATTATGACTTTTAAAGATAAAAAAATAATGTGATTCTAATAAGAAATAAAATGGTAAAAATGCATGAAGACTTCAGAACATGCTGTTTTTACGGCTATGTAGCACACATAATAAGTAATCTCCGAAATAAATAAAATTAATTGGTTAAAACTCGTAAATAAAAATTAAAATAAATAAAGTTTATTCTACATGCCATCAAACGTATCGTAACTATTTATACCATATACTTATTAAGCTGATTTTTACGGATCGACTAAAGCAAAAATAAGATGCGGCTGAGTAAGCTCGTCAATGCATAATTTAGTCATCAATGAATTTAATAAGCAATCTGTGTAAATATGAGTAGCAAAATATTTCCATTGAGTCTTTCCTTTTATGTCACTCCTCTTGCCTTCTGTTTTAATTGGTTATTAAAACAACATCATCACTTCAAATTTTAAGAATTTATAAATTATTTTTAACACAAAGAATAAAAATTTTGAATATAAAACACGTTCTCTACTAGAAATGTGTTATAGTTGCACGTAACAACAAAGTAACATAATCTAACCTAGAAACAACATTAAATAGTGCTACCAATCACACCCAACAAATCCTACACAGTGTCGTACAATTACGTAATAAGTTGATAAGTCGAAAAATCACTTTTCTGGGCGCTTATTTTGATGTGAAACATCTATAGGCGAGGGGTAAACCTGATTTTTGGCGCGGTGAGTGGCGACGCTTCGCCGCACTATATTATTATGGTAGGGCAATATGAAAAAAAATATAATAACACAATGTGGGTAATCATAAATAAACTTAGTTTGATAGGCTGCAGCATACAGTAGGATAAAACTGTCATCAATTTCTGGAGACAATTCGTAATATTGTATTTTATCATCATGCCATATTTAGTTCCTGTCATAATCTGTACTTTTATGCCTATTAGTTGTATAAAATAATTTCGATGTTACACATCTGCCAGCCGCCCCATGACGGCTCACATTTTTTAAGTCTGTATAAACTATACAATACAATGTACAAATAAAACTCAAATTTAAAAACAACCGTTGTGAAAAGTTACATTTTTACTTGTCAACCTATCCACACATTGTCCGGCATTTCAAACTAGTCACAGTGCATAACAGAGAGAAGCGTATAGTCGTATTTAAATGGTATAATGCGTGAGGTGTGCAGACCGTGTGTCGGGGGCGCGTTACCGTCGTCGGAGGAGGAGCCCCGCGGCCGCCCGCGCGGCTGGTACTTCATCTGCACCTTGCGGTTGATGCCCGAGAAGTGGCCGTACCTGGAACCACGCACCGGCACCTTACCACAAAATACTTAATAGCACCTATTGGTACAGAAGAGTCACTCCGCAAAATCATTTAAGCAAATAGCGACTCTCGCACCGACACAATTAAGTGTAATTCAGGTCGCACAGTACTAATCGTCAACGGACGTTGACTCTTATACTCTCTGACAACAGTATGTAGTAAGGATCCAGGGTTGTCTTTTTTGTGATAACATGTGTGATAGATTACGAATGTATGACATGCGTGGCAGCCCTTCTGAAATTGGCCTGACACGTCGAACGCGGTACGTACTTGTAACATCATACCAAAAGTTCGGAGTACGCCAACTCTGACCTTAAAAAAATTAAGGTAAAATTTCTGGCTAGAGAGAGCTTTTTTTTACGCCTTAAGCAGGCAACCGAGCAGACGGGTCACCTGATGGTAAGTGATCACCGCCGCCCATAGACATTAGCAAAACCAGGAGCGTCACCAATGCGTTGCCGGCCACAAACCGACCGATTAAAGTATTATAAGCCGCCCTAATACGGCTAACTGTGCTACTATGTATGCGTCTCACTCACATCTCGAGCACACTCTTGAGCTGCTCCAGCTTGCCCTGTTTCTCCTCGATCTCGGGGTCGGCGTGGTGTGTGTGGATGTCGGCCAGCAGCGCGCGCGCGATGTCCAGCACCTCCTGCAGCTGCTTCGGCTTCTTCAGCTTCACGTGCCCGCGCGCGAACCCGTCGTACTTGGAGAAGATCTCGAAGAACCTGCAGTGTGTAGTGATGGGAAGGTTTTATCGATGTTTATTTTAAGATATTATATACATTGAAATATTATAACTAGCGCATAGAACAGACATCTCGAACAAAATGTGTCCCGCCGGGAAGTTCGATTTTCAAAATTGAGCCCCCGTTCTCCTTTCAAAATTGACGAATCCATTGAAGATTGAAGCCACATAGCGCCAATGAATTGGGACATACATGGTGTTCGAGGTGTCGGTTCTATGTTATTATACTTCAATGGTTATATATAGTAGTTTGATGACGAAACTTAAATCTTCAAGTTATCCAAACCTTAATAATCTACTTCTGGTACTCTCAATTGTTCTCAAACAAAATGCATCCTAATTTTCTATAGATAAATATTTCTCTTTCTTATGTAATTTGATTACATATTACATCAGGCTGTTTCAGTAAAAATATTAATAGGAAAAACCATAATGTAGATCAGTTTCAGTTGTAAGTTATCTTGGCTGCAGAGCGAAGCCTTTGATTCAGATTCTGAGCGGGGCACATATTTATTTGAATATTTATTTAAACTGGCTCGTTTGTGATGTATTATAAAAATATCCTATCGTAAATGTCTAATCATTTTAGAGTCCTTACAATGAACTACCAATAAACAAAACAGTTTGCTATACAAGCCGACAAGCCCAGCTTACTATCATTGCTTTACTATCATCACTCTGCAGGTGTTAACACTCGTATTACATGTTGGTAAATATTATATGTGTGGAATGGAGTGTTCTGTGTTGTCGGGCCAAAGATCCCGAGATCCTGGGTTGTACGACACAACTGGGCTTGCCTTGTTCTAAAATCCTAAGCACGCCATTGACTTCAACCAACCTGGGATGTCGAACCTCAACCTTCATCTTCTGTTTGGGCGTACGGTCCCCATGTCTTATAACCGCCACGACACATCTCAGCTCCATCATCTTCCCAAAGGTGGTGGGCACAATGGGCGGGTCGTCCAACTGGAAGGGCACGGACCAGGGGATGTGTAGCGTGGGCGCCAGCTCGCGTAGAATCATGTTGCCCAGGATCTTGGCGCAGTCGTCGTAGTATTTATTCGAGTTCTTCACGAATGAGAAGCCGTTTACATCGCACACGAAGGACTTGCCGTTCGCTCTGGGAATAGCAATTAGAAAGAAAGAAAGAAAGAAAGAAAAAGCATTTATTCGAAGGAGCAAAGCACAAACAATAAAATCTAAGAGTCTCACCCCCTTATTCACAAAAACAAGCAAAGATAAGCAATTATAAGCAAGCAATTATAGGTTCAGATTTTTATTGTCAAAAATTTTTGCTTCGTCATTCATTGAGCGCACCGCGAAGGATTGGACAGCTTTTCTGCGTCCGTGTCATGCCGCCTATGACGTGGATTGTCGTGGATTTCTTCAAGAAAAGAGTGACTATTACTTATTATTATTAAGGACTATGACCCCACTTAAGGGCTCCCACACAAAACCGCGAATTCGCATCGCATCGCAAATATCTGCGAATTCGCACGAACGCACCGCAAGAATTTCCGATCTGCTTCGCATCGCACATTCCTGCGATATTACGTCATCCTTGGTGACGCCATTTTAGTCCGCTCTGAGACAGCTTTAGAGAAAGACGCGCGGCGCCTTTCAAAAGCTCTTCAAATGAAGATATGCTCATTCTAAAATAATCAAAAAAATTATCTTCTTCAGTTCTCAACGCATAGTACTTTTGAGTAAAATAGTTCCCATCAGAGTTCATAATCGTAATAAATGGATGAACCCAGAATTTTCTTTTTCTTTTATATCTATTTAACAATAACAACAGTGCAATAATCTTTTTGCGATCCATCTTACGCTTCCTAAAAACACGTCCAGTACGGCTTACTACACTTGAAGGAATGGTCGCCCTACTAAACGGTTTGCCGCACTAAATCGTATCGCAGAAATTCGCATCGCAAGTTCCTGCGATGCGATTTCGCATCGCATCGCATCGCAGTTTTGTGTGGGAGCCCTAAAATCAAGTGGGATCATGGTCAAGCATATAAAATTAATGTAAGTGAATAACATCATTTGTTATTTAAAGTATTCATTTCATTTCAATGTTTTATTTATTTGTTCTCGAGTCGTGTTTGCCTTTGTTGAAAATTTCAATAGTAAAGAATAAAATATACACTATCTGTGTGCTTATAGTTTTCCAATTCTGGTTTGAAATCGTGTGAACTACTTATCATTAATGACCGTACGCTTCCTATACGGTAATGCTCGGAATATGTTTTACGAAGGTTCTCATGAGAAAGTCAACATCATCACATCGCATATAGAAAAATATTTAAATTTTGTTGTAATTTTATCGTGAAGCAAGTCCACTTAATAATTATGAAAGCTTCCTACTATAATTTTATCAGTAGTCAAATTAATGTCATATTATACTGATATGACAAATCAGGCAGTCCATCTTAGACCAAATCGAAGAATATAATATAGTTCAGTGTATTTTATTAAGATATAAGATTAGATTAGCTGATAGAAAATTCAGAGTTAAATCAATTAAATTGATATCAATATTATTTTTATATTATCACGGATACGTATCTAATGAACGCCGTAATCAGATCTAATTAAATTAATAATAGAATCACAAGTAACATGATACAGTTAAGTCATGGTTCATAGTTTTCTTATTCTATACATAACGATATGGCTTTACAAGTAAGCCATCCGGAAAATGGGCCAAACACGGAACAGTCCAGATTGTAAACAATACGTACTTATAAAAGAATGGCTCTTCTAACTCAATTAGTTATGATCATTAGTCCATTAACATAATTGTTACACGTGATTCTACTCCAAGGCGAGGTTCAAGTTCAAATCAATATAATGCTCTCAGCAAATTTTTATACATATAGGGTACATACTTTTTAAATTGATTGAGATTTCCAAAAAAAAAAATTTTTTTCCTGGTTAGTGTTTGTAACAGAGATAATTATTATTTCAACATTTTACTATAGTTAATCGATAAAAATGTTCGTCCGTTCTCGCCTCAGCGTAGATTTTCGACGCAAATCTGAGAATTATTTCATTCTGCATTAGTGCCGGTGCGTTCCATATTCGTTATTATTTGTCGCCGTGCGTCAAGTATGCGCCAAGTATCTTAACTCAATAGTACGGATATGCGCCAAGTATCTTAACTCAATAGTGCGGACTATCGGATTCCTTTAGAAGTCTAGACTAAACCAAAGTCCATACCTGAGCAGATCAAACCCGCAGACGGTCTGCTTGAAGGCGAGGCAGACCTTGCGCGAGATGAGCTTCTCCTGGTTGGAGAGGATGACGGGGTAGCGGATCTCCTTGCCCTCCGAGTCGCGCTCCACCTTGCCGTCCAGCGCCGGGCTCTTGCGCGCCTCCGCGTGCGCGTAGTCCGGACCCACCGTGTACACTTTCACGTCCGTACCTACAGAGTATATTTATATAATTATATACTTTGTTTTTAGTCTTATTTGGTAAACAATATTGGCACTACTTATTGAAATATTAGTTTAAAAAATTAATAATGGTTAACGGAAATTTATTTTAGCATTAAATGATAATTTATCCTAAAAAAATTATACCTCGCTTATTTTTAAACTAGCTGTTGCCCGCAGCTTCGCACGCGGAAATTATGTCATATTTGTCCCCTATTTAACTCTCTTGGGGGTTGAATTTTGATTGAAGGATTTTCCTTCCTTAGTGAATGCCTACGTCATAAGCGGAATACGTGTGCGAAAAAGGCCCTGTTTTCTTTACTAAATATGACTTGTCTAAAAAATTGATTAAACATTAAATTCTACGCTATTTTTGAAAATACTGTTCAATGCCAGAGTGTTAAAACTTACTGACCAGCTGCCATATTATTTCTAGAATCAATAAAATTGTGAAATATATTTACGTGTGGCCGAAACTCCACTATACGTGTATTGAAGACTTTGCTGTATTGCATACAACTTTAGAACATTGGTCACGTACGCTCCAGGCCTTATCAACTAGACTGGGTGATGACCCTTGTTAGCACATATTTTTTAAAGGCATAACATATGAACTCACCATCAGTGGGCATAAAATCTTCATAAATAAACGACCCAGTCTTCCGGACTCTCGACTCAGGTGAGTATATGCTGCTTCTACTGCCGATCTGTAAGAGCAGAAAATATCAGAGCCAACTCAAGATATTATACAACTAGGAAATTGCCCTCGCTTCGCTTCGGTAAAAATAGTAAAAAAAATATATAATATAGCCTATGTCACCCGGGGACATAGCTTCCCAACAGTGAAAGAATTTTTCAAATCGGTTCGGTAGTTTCGGATCCTACTCAATGCAAACAAACAATCTTTCCTCTTTATAATATAGATACTATAACAAGATGTTTGTGCATCGATTCTCAAAAAACGTGTCCTGAGACTTAACTTAGAAGTGTGTCCCTTTCTATCGAAGTAATAATACACCTCCTACAACACCCCCTCATGTGGCTCATTTTCCTATTTAGCATAATTTTGTTCGAAAATGCATTTTATGCCAATCCAATAGAGTTTAATTTGGCGCTCAATTCCTTAGTACACAATCATGTTTAATGTATAATATCTTTGGTGCTAACACAGATATCATCTGCAGACCTCAGACATACCTTTCTGAACAAGCGCTGGCTGCCGCCACCAGCCGATGTGGGGTAGTAGATATAGATGTTGTGGTCCTCGGCCGACACCGGCTTCTCCACGAACGGCTTGTTGAACACCACCCCGTTCACCTCTACATGGTCTTCAGACTCCACCAGCTCGTGGTCTGATACAAACATGAACGAAATGAACGAACGATGTTTGATATCTACCGAGAGCTGTTAGTGCTTCGATTGGAAAGGAAACCGTACACTGTTCCAACTTAATCCTTACTTTGATTAGAAGACAAATAAATATTTTCACTATTTGTCTCCTCCTGAGATTCTAATTCAGATCAACAAAGAGGGCGTGCTATTCAGGTACAGTCAGAAAAAGAGGTGTGCAGGGCATATAAAAAAAAACGTTTCGTAATGTTGCAGAATACTTGTGCTGTAAATTTTTATGTTGTATGTGTAGCATAGATCATATTTATTACAGTAACTGCTGAAAAAATACATATTGTACATAAACAGAAATAAAATCTACGTACGTTTCGGGTCCGGCGAATCTCTGTCCAAGACCGCGTACCTCGGTATTTCGATGCCTTCACCTTCCAAAATTGCGTACACTTTTCTACGGTCCTAAAATGGACAAACAATATTAGGTTTACATTTAGGATTTAGGCCCCTCCCACACGACAGACTTTTAGGCTTCATTGTTAACACAACTCGTACCATTTATCACAGTTTACCTATTCTTATCATCTCTTTTGTTTAACTTGACTCAATACAAGCGCTAGGCAATTGTTTGTGATCCATGAGAATGGGTTTATACAATGGAATATAAGATCCAGTACATTCATAAAAGACCCAGGTATATCACTTATAGTGCGCGAATAGTATGAATTATGATACTGCCTACATGAAACAAAAGATTTGAGTTTGAGTTAACAAATAGTAGTATATTAATAGTATATTAGTTCATTCCTTGTGCATGAAAGAGGCCTTAGTTATCTATCATCATCAATTACATAGTTGATTTACCTAATTAAGAGCATACCTGAATATCATATTGCATATGAAGATTGTTTATTACATACGGCTTACGCAGCTTCTCATATTGAATAGCTTTGTCCAAGGGGAAACCTTTTGAGTGGAATGAAATTAGACAGTCACATATAGGCCACTCCTCCACTGGCTTCTGCAAGAGAAATTTCTACTTAACATTTGTTTTATTTAAATACTTAAATAAATAAATAAAAATTACTGTACATGTACCTAAAATGTGCAATGAATAAAAATAAATCACTAACTACACAAGTTGAATGCAAAACACACAATGAAGTAACAATGAAATAATTAATTGTACATGACCACTAGAGGATTGTAAGAAAACTACATAGGCTCATATACATGTCATAGTGGTACTCATATAGGTACCACGTATTTAGTACTTATAGCTGCTCGTATTAAAATGTCAAGCAGAGATGTTTACGCACTCACGATGAACCGCAAACGCCTAAACCCTCTCAATTCGTATTAGTAGCGCAATGTAAGTAAGTATACCTAAATGAACGATGGACAGTGAAACAAAATAATTCGTTTTCTACGCACGAGTCCAGGCAAGCTGTGTACGTGACAAATCAAACGCTGAAGCGTTCAAGCGTGTAATATTTTGTTCCACTTGTGGTTAGATATTGTGCAGAACCTTAAGGATAACCTCCTCAGGGAAGACGAGCATCTTGATGTACTCGAATTCGTCGAGGCGCGTGAGGATCTCCTTCATGGGCTTGGACTGGGACTTCTTGGCCATGGCGCACACGCCCACCACCACCTTCTTGCCGCCCCCATCGCACTGCCCGTCCAGCGACTCGCATAGATCCAACTCACCCTGGGAACAACACACGTAGCTTTTAATCTCGATATGATTTGACATACTTTATCTTATGAGACAGATTTTTAAGTTATTTTCTTTTCCTATTCAATTGTAAGATTGATCCTTGTAAATTTGTAATAATGACCCTGTCAATTTAATAGGTCTTAGCTCAATAAACAAAACAGACATATTTATGACAGAAAAAGTTTTGCCTTTTTAGTTTTGGTTCTATGATATCTGTGATGGTATGAACATACCCACCTTATAGGATCACAAAACAGGGACAAAAATCAAAATAATATTCGAATTAAATGTCAGATGGGACATCATAATATTGAAATATTCTGCTAGATCATGAAAGATGGGCCCAATACCGTGTTGAAGTTTAGTTAAGTAAACACTGTTTCTTTAATAATATTCATATTGTTATAGCCATATCCATCTTGAAATTTTAACAACCATTAAAACAAGCCCATAATTTATGCTATCAAGATCAGGACCATGGTACTAAATTCATTGGTATCATTATACAAACATATTAAACAAATCTTCCCCAACTGCGGAAGCAATCATTTCTCTAACAAGCTATTAAGGTTACAATGTTTGCAATTAAAGATATGTTAAATATCCTTGACACTTTGCTTTTACAAGTATTAACTATTGTATTACTTCTATTACTATTAGACTACGAGTTGAAGTTGATTTTTACTAACTTTAGTAGCTTTCTAGTCAGTCTGAACAGCACTTGGTCATGTCATGCATAACAATAACATGCTTTATTCATAGTCATATAATATGATATTGGATACTATAATAATTAATGTTATTTCCCAAAAAAATTAAAAAACAAATGATAATGAAAATTTTTAAGGTTGAAAAGAAATCAGATTAAATTTTAAATTAAATTGACATGTTTAGATCAACAATATTTATTTTGAATAAATTATAACATGCAATGTTTTTATACTTATGTACTATTTATTTCTAGAATGTAAAAAAATAACAAAAAAGATGGAAGGAATATTTTCTTACATAATTCAACTACAATATTTATTTATAATCGTCTTATAGAATGCATTACTTATGTAACTCAACTGTTGTTTACAAAAACATGGACATATATTATTTATGTTTCTTTAATTATTAATTAATATGATATATTATTATGATTAAAAATGAATTAAAATAGACAAGAAAAGAAAATGTATGGTAATTGCAATTGATGATTATGAAGAAACAGTCGGTGAGTAAAACGGTAAATAATTAACACAATTTGGCTCACGTCGGGTAAACATTCATCACAGTAACAAAAGTCATCGTCATTCTGTTCTTTCTTTTTGTTGTTCCTCCACCTTTTCAGGCGCCACCAGTCCTTTAGCCACTGCCACTCCATCACTCACTATTAAAGCACTATCACAATTACACAAAACGAACGATAAGTACCAACAATGACAACAGTGATTGGTGGCTGTTCCCTACATGATAACCAAGATAAACTTGACATAATTAGCAAGCTACATTACCTCACTTGTCATTGTCACTATCACACGCCGCTATTATTACTCCCCCCTCTACATATTTATGGCATGTGTGAACAGATGTGCTGCTGCTGTGGACACTTCTAATAGCCACTTGCAACTGTACAGAACTTGTTATGCTTCCTTATCATTCTATTTAAATTCTTAATCCAACAAAGGATACATATTTGTCCATTAAGCAAGAATCCCAATATTTGCACCGTATTATACGAAATTACTGTTATGTTTGCATTTGCAACACTAATAGGATGTAAATCATGATTTTAAATATACCTAGTTCTGTAATTACCATAACAAATTTAAAGGTTTAGAGGAAATTATTTCAATATTCAAATACAACGAATGCATGTGGTTCTTAAAGTTTAAATCAATTCTTCAAATGATGAAAATGGCTGAGCTCATTTTCCTACATTCCAAAAAATACAATATAAAAACACAATGTTACTTAGAAATATGACTACCAGAGCTACTACTTAAACAATGCAGTCAAATGTTGTGGCAACTGAGAATTAATTAAGGGTTTTTAAATTGTGTACATGTATCAGTCGTCAAGAACTTACAGGAGATCTTATAGGAACCAGATTACCATCTTCGCCGACATAAAATTGTGGATGTGTAGCTTGTCGCAAGCCTTGGTAACCATGTTCCAGCTCAGTATATGACATTACCTATATAAATTAGACTGTGTAATTTTGTATTCGAGTACTTTAATAGCTTTACCAAAAACATCTAATTCTTAAACAAAGAAAAGTTTACAAAACCATTCTAAAAACTACGGGTTTACGAAAAAAGGCAAAAGCATTACATGACATGAAACGTCAAATCCTCTAATAACAATGACAATCTCTGTCCTCTGTCAATGTCACTTTCATTTCATGAGTTTCATGTCAAAGTGTGAACTTCACACATGGATATATTACTATATCTGGATCACTGACTTTGAAGAGGTACCTGAAGATCGATTATGTGATATACGAAGGACTATTCGACCAATCGCAGGCCGGATTGAGGTTGTCCTTCACAATTGTAGGGTGTCCACACTTACTTAGAAAAAATTGTGTCCTATTTTGGTATGGTTCTTCAAAATGTATTCTATTGGTAATTTTTCTGGTGGTAAGAATTATAATATTGAAATAGTACATTTTATTAGAAATTCTTCAAAATTACCGAATTTAATTTATTGAATTAAGAGTAAATTGAAAATTACACAATTACGGTACATCTATATTATATATGTATTATATATGTATGTTATGAATCTTAGATGTTTTATATCATTATAAAAAATCACAATAGAATGATATATCCTGGGACTATAGATAACATGGACACAATACAATAATGGTCCTTAGGCTATGACGTCATCCGTCCTCAGGTACCTCTACAAAATTACTTATCCAGTTAGAGTATACATCCATGGCCTAAGATAATGTCTTGTCATTTGTCATTATCATGATAATAATGACATCAATCAATACATACGATCGATGTCATCACAACACAATGTCACAATTCACATTCAGTCTTTGATTCATTCATCAAATTAAACCAATAAAAAATGTGAATATTGTGTACGTTAGCTGAAAGACTACTATATGATTAATATAACAGGCAATTGCAATTAAAAATCAATGATTCCATCCTAAAAGATCGTCATTGTATAGGTTATCTTATCATCATATTATTTTGAAGTAGTGTTGTACACTACACCTATTACAATTATTTGTATAAAATGAGTTATAAACACGAAGCCCATGATATTGTGACACCAGAATTATTTTGGCATGGTCTTAACATATTGGTAACGAAACCTCACGTTATTAACAAAAGATTATGGGGTTATAAACTGTTGGGTCGCTACCACTGTAAGGCGGTTAAAAAGGTGTGGGAATCATCCACGTTACCCATAACGTTACAAGATCCAGAAAGTGTTGATGATTTTCTCAGTGCCGTTATTAGTTGTATGGAAACCGAGCTGACACTGACTAAAAATGATGCCGGAACAGAAATTATTCTTATGGAACTACTACCAAAGAACTTCAATGAAAAACATGCATTTCAACTAGTCTTGCTGGAAAGGAGCAACTGTACAGCTACATTTTATGATGTAACGCCTACTGAACATAATCAGAATTTGTGTCCAAACTTTAAATACAAATTTTATTTAGATGAACAATTGGTTGAACTTGAAGCTGACACGGGTTAGTTTTTATTAATTTCTTAATAGGGGTCATGCTCCTTTTTTAATACTTCAATATATTTTTTAAGTATCAGTTGCTCTGGCCAGAAAACATAATGAGGTATCATACAAAACTTTATTAATCAATGCAATGAACATCAGCAGGCTCGGTTGTATGTTGTCACTTTATTGACATACTCACCTGATTGATATAATCACTGGCCACATAGCTCCAGCACTCACAATATATTGAATAAGGACACACCGGAAATTCATTTTGGTCCTTTGAGCCGGATATTCATTTTGGTCCTTTGAGCCATACATTCATTTTGGTCCTTTGAGCCCTACATTTATTTTGGTCCATTGAGAATCTTACACCATTTACCATCAGGTAAAATTGTATAGCAAGCTAATTAATATATTTTTTTTATTAATATTAATTCGCCAAAAAAAAAAGTTATGTAGGTTAAGCATTACCATTAGTAATTCACTTTCAGATAAATTATCTAAACCTTATCAATGGTTACTGACAACAGTGTTACCTCAGCTTAATAAATGGAGTCAAGACGCAATAAACACCACTCATATGGCTGTTAATAAATCCCTGGCTTTGGTACCCAATGACCAGTATTATGTCAAATATAATATTCTCAAAGAAAAATATGGAAAAGAATTGGTAAAGGTAAGCATACTACGAAAGATGGATCATAGCTGTAAAATATGGTATGGTAAAGTACTTTTGCTAAATCTTGATTTATTTTCTATTATTGTAGATTTGGCCAGAATGCACTGATCCATCCAAATTTGTATATGAAGACATTGCAATAGCTACATACCTTTTACTTCTATGGGAAGAAGTTCAGGAAGAGAATAATACAACATTGCAATCATTTGTAGACATGGGCTGTGGAAATGGGCTTCTAGTTTATATATTGACTATGGAAGGCCATAATGGCTATGGTATTGATGTTAGAAAAAGAAAAATATGGGATTTATACCCAAAAAATATAAAGTTACTTGTAAGTTTATCAAATACTACATTAAAGTGATTTTTGAAATCATCTTTTATGGTAGACAAGTTAACTTTAAAAGTGTTTTTTGTTTTTTTAGGAAAAGACTGTAACACCATCTAATGTTCACACATTTGTCGAAGTGGACTGGGTTATTGGAAATCACTCTGACGAACTCACACCATGGATTCCTGTTATAGCTGCTAGAAGTTCCTACAAATGCAAATTCTTTTTGCTTCCATGTTGCGCTTATAACTTCAATGGTACCAAGTACCAACGTAAAGATTCATCTGTAAGTCAGTACAACGACTACTTACAATACATTCGTAAGTTGTCAGAAGATTGTGGCTTCCAAACTTACACTGACAGGTTGAAGATACCTAGTACTAAAAGAATATGTTTTGTCGGAAAAAATAGGAAACATCCACTAGAAGAATACAATAAATATTGTGGAAGTATAGACATGTTGGTCAAATCATCAACAAGTACAAACGTTGGTATTGTTGATGAAGCTGCTAAAATGGAAAACTTTAAGGCCAGAGAAGCTACCGAAAGGGTCAGAAACTGTACCCAAGTGGACAGGAAAGTTGTAGAATCAATAATTTCCTGTGTAGCTAAATATTTGCTTGAAGGATGTAAACAGGATTCAGAATGGTCACCAGGAAAAACTGTACACTTAAGTGAAGTTGTTTCCCTGCTACCACAAGATACTTTAAAACTTTTAAAATCAGAGTGTGGTGGGTTACAAACACTACTTAAAAACAACAATCAAATATTTAAGGTACAAAATGGTCATCTCCAACTACAATACCCAAAATCCGTGGAAGAAATGAACAGGAGTACTGCAAATAAAAGGTTTAAATCAGACATAAAATTAAAAGTAAAAGAATGTTGGTTTTATAGAAACCATCCACAAGGCTGTCCTTTAAAAGACACTGAATGTAGCTTTTTGCATTAAATACTAGACTAAGCGATAAATATCTATACATAAATACAAATTTAATAGATACAATGATTAATAAAATATCTGATAAACATGTTAAATTTATTTATTAATTACAACCCATAAAATAATAATTATTATATCATTAATAATGTAAGGAATATAAAACAACCAAAGAGCACACCGCTTCATATAAATATTCAACATCAACTTTTTTTACTTTAAAATATTCAGACTTTTACATCATTATTATAATGCGTCTCTCTGTAAACTAACTCTAGCAAGACTAACATACTACCAATATAAAATGTTTATTTTTGATATAACAAAATATCCCACATAATATCTGTAATCATTTATCACATATTTCATTACATTAAAATTGTTATGCATAGTTTTTTTTTTCGATAAGTTCTTACGACTGCGCTCTGAGTCACTTAACAATTACTTAAATCCTCCTTAGTACAGAATCACTTTTTTTGACTATACATATCAATTGGTAAGAAATGCAAGTATATAATAATAATTATCTAATAATTCCTTCACCTAAGAGTCTATTTCAAAAAATTCATTGAGCTTACTAAGATCTCTTTCATCAACTAGTTTAGCAACATCATGTTCTCCCATAAAGGAGCAAACCATTCTCAAAGTCATCCAAATATTTGATGAACTTATGTCTTTGGATGAGGACTCTGGGTACATGCTCTTAGCTTTGTACTGCTGATTCAATGCAGTCAAGAAATGCTCTGCAGCTTGCCTGTGAGCTCCCAGGTTCATGCAAGTGATACCAACATTGTATCTTGCCCTGATGAATCCTGGTTCCAATTGCAATGCCTGCTGGTATGCATCCACTGCTTCTTCAGACTTGTCACTGTTAGCCAATGTTGCACCTAATCGGTTCCAAAGTTTAGCATCTTCACCGGCAACCATTAATGCAGTCTTAAAGCAATCCACTGCTTTGTCATATTCTTGTTTGATGTTGAACATTACACCCAGTGCATTTTGAACATCTGGATCTATCTGGGTTGGACTCATTTGTGCTGCCCTTAGATACAGAGCTGTGACGTGTGTTTCCAGTTCCTTCAAATTTAGAGAATGGGGATCTATGTCTTGGGGACATAAATCGCTATACTTAGGGTTAGCTTTCATCCAGTCAATCAGAGACAGGTAAGCATATTTAGGCATATTTTCATTTGTGTACGCTGCAGCCAAAGTGAGATAAGCATCTAACTGCCGTGGGTCTATTGCTAATGATTTCTTCAATGCAGTTATTCCCATTGGGTCTTGTTCGTTTTCAGTTTGTGTAGTCCCTAACAAATACCACGCCTCAGCGGAGTCTGGTTGTTGCTGAGCAGCAGCTTCAAAGCAGAGCACAGCCCCAGGGATGTCACCCATTTTTAATTTTTCTTTGCCAAGCTCAAGTGCACTTTTATTTTCTAACATCATGTTACCTTCAGTGAATGTATACTCCTCAGCAATACCATTGGCAGCTTCAGAGCTCCAGTAATCTTCTACGTTGCTGAGCTTATCCCACTCATCTTTGTATTTTTCGGCCATCTCATCGATAATTTCATCTTTACTTTTGTTTCTTTGTTCTATATTTTCACCTAAATTCAATTCGCCAGCACTTATTTTTTTCATAAACGACATAAACTGATTGTATGCAAGCTCGTCATCTTCTTTAACACTATTTACATACTCCTGAGCTTTTGCTCTCACATCACTGTCTGTGGCCGTTGCAAGTTCAGATTCATTTATATATTCAATTTGTACATTGGACTTCACTGGCTGTGGCATCAGTTGCTGATATGGCATGTGATAGTTGCCAAGTAACCGAGGACCTGCTAGGAATGCAGAAGAAGGTCCCGACGCATTCCATTGACTTGGAAAATGAGAAGTTACATTCATATGCTGACTGGAAGAAGGCTGTTGAATGTTACCCTGCATATTATTTAACTTTTCCACTTCCGGAATGTTATTGAGCAAGGCCTTCATGTTAAAAGTCTGCGGCCCTTGTGCATTTTGTGCCATAAACTCCGTAACAAATCTGTCTGCAGGATTAAGCTGTGATAATGAAGCATCTCGGTTAACAATGTTAGAAAGCTGTACCAGGGAGTTGTTTCCACCACAGTCACTTCCTACGAGTTTATTTAGAGACATTTTGCCTGTTCTACGTCGACTGGTTAAAGGTCAAACTAAAACAACACATCACTAATGATAAGCCAGATGCAAACTTGTAGAGAACTGAATTATACGGATATGTGAGGGGGGCATAAAATACTAAACCGAATGCGATAAGCTTAATCACTTATTAATTTAAGTAAAACAGGCATATCTTTGATATCAACAAACTAAAGTCTAAAACTGTGAGAGGAGAAACAGTACTCTGTGAGGAGAAAATTCCAAAAGTCAAATTGACGATATTGACGTTATTGACTTCATTGACGATGCCTCTACGAAGTTATATATCCGGTTAGAGTAATATATCCATGGAAAACCAAATGCTTAGAATTCGTGTTGCCAAATGTAAAAAAAGTAAATAAATCTCTTAAATTAAATAATGAAACATTAAATATAGAGGAATCCACGGTTTTTTTAGGGGTGACCTTGGACAGTAAACTGCAATGGGGCCCGCACATAGCATCTCTCACAACTAAACTTGCTAGGGCTGCTTATGCTGTTAGAAAAATAAGGCAGCTCACTGACGTCGACACTGCTCGGCTTGTTTATTTTGCATATTTCCATAGTGTTATGTCTTATGGCATTTTACTGTGGGGCAAAGCAGCCGGTATAGAACAAATTTTTGTATTACAGAAAAGAGCCATTAGAGCTATTTATAAACTAAAATCAAGGGAGTCCTTGCGTGTCAAATTTAAACAAATAGGTATACTTACAGTAGCTTCCCAATATATTTATAATAATTTCCGCACACACCACCTTTCACGACAAAGCACCTTTCCGAAAAGCTGGTAGATTAAAAAAATGACGTGCATAAGAGTATCAGTGATACCTACATGAATAAAGATTATTTCATTTCATTTCATTTCATTTCATTTCATTTCATGGTACGTGTGCACAAAAATACGTAAACCATAGAGTAATTTATATATTTATATATTGATTTTACCTTTAAAGGTTACTTTACATAGTCTGTTTGCTGACAAGCTGCCTACGGCCGTCAGCCGTCAGCCTTCAGGCGTGTCAACTGTCAATGTTGAAATTTGAATGTGTCAATGTCAATTATTGGAATTATGTGGAATACTTTGCATTTTTCCAGCGGGAATTTTTAATTCAACATTTTAATTATTTCATATAAGAAGCAACCATTCCAATTAGAATTTTAATTATAATCTTCACGTGTAATTCATTTTCAAAATTTCTAAGTTGTAACTTTTTAACTTACTTTTATTAAATTTTTCGTCCATATTAGGTTATGTAATACGAAATCACATGGATTAGTTATAGCTTATTCATATGTATTAAAATAAATATAAATAACTATGCTTTTATAATAACAATGTCTGAAGTTAAAGCAGAAGATAAACCAGAGTCAAAAGAAGAACAAAACAATGAATCAGATCCCACTGATCTTGAAGACAAGTGGCTGGTTAGTATATATTTTTTACTAAAATCAAAACTTTTGCCGGCCTGTGCTTGTTTCTTAGTTATTGAAATAAAACAAAAGTACCTACTATTATAATTACAGATTAGAGAATGTGAGATATACAAGGATGAGTATAAAGAATGCACCAGTTTCAGAGGAAGATTCCATCAGTACTTCATCTATGGTAAATCCCTTGACTGCAATCAGTGGAAAAAGGATTACAATAACTGCTGCAAATGGGAGGATGACAGGGATGTTAAAGCAGCTGTAAGTTGTGTATTATATTTTATAACTTATACAACTGTGGCTTGACTTTAGTTACATTACCTTCAAACTAAGTTATCTATATGTTGTTGACTTTGACCAATCTTTGTTAATTTACCTCTAAGCCCTTAATTTGGTAGCAAGATGACAATGAAAAATGTTGGTGAGTGGATTTCAGAGCACTTTGTACACTTTGGGAGTGAATACCTATTCCTAGTAATTCATTGTGTAAGGATAAAACTTAATTCTTTGTTCCAGAATGCACTTATAGTTAGTGAAAAAAAGAGGCGCTTGGAAAGACTTAAATCTCACATTCTGAATGACACTTGGAAAAGAAGAGAATCACCTCCAGAGGACTGGGCCAAACCTCTACCAGAGTGGATGAGCAAGAGAGATGAGAACACATACCTTGCATATAAAGCTAAAGAGATGAAAGAAGGGAAAACTGAGGAGCCTGCTAGCTTCTGTTCCATCATGTAGAATTGTTGTAGAGCCATGGTATGGCAGTGTCACACAAATTGCCAAAGAGCAGATTTGCCTTTTCCTATTCTAAGTCGCATGCAATGAGGCCCTTAGGAAAAACATTTGTAAAATTAAAAGTTAAATTTTCGGATTTTGGTTTCAATTTTATTTTTTAATAACAATAATGATTTCTTGATGTCATTGAATTATTGACTTTTATTCATCGCACTGAAATGAAATTAGAGTGAATGTATACAGATTCATTTGCTGAAATACCTTCTACACAAAGTGCCTCATTGTATAATAAAAGTTATTTTATTACCATGAAAATGACAGAATATTAAGTATAGTAGTAGTAGTTTAGTATTAGTTATGGTGACAAAAAGGCTGTTTAGAGGAATTCATATTTTATGCAGTTTTGCATAGGTATAGGTAACATCAATTGTGTGGTTATCTTTATGTCAGTGTAAATTCTGTAAATATGTTATGTTATATTAAAAATTGTATTTCTACTTTAATGTAAAACAGGCTCATTTTATTTACAATATTTAACAAAACTTCCATATTAACTCTTCTCTTATTGCAGGGGAATTGAACTCTTTTCCAAATATCCTGTGTAACATATAAAAATTTTAATTATTGTCATATATATTTTTTAAAATTTCTGCATGATTAATTGAAATGGGAACCTCACAAATTAATTAAACCTAAGATATTTTTGTTTACTTATTATTAGTTATTAGAAAGTACTGAAATGTACTGTCGAGGACAAAAAGATCGTATTTTCGACCCGATTAATTAGATCGTGGTCACGGCAAATAAAAAAAACTTGAAATTTAAATCAATACAGGTACCCATAATGTAAATCTTAACATTTTATATAATGTGATACCTACGTTATTAAAACGCAACATAGGTATTGAAAGTGTCATAGTTGTTATTGATTATTTGATGAAAAAATGTTGACCCGACAACAAAGTTATCAGTACGAAGGCGATAAGACCCGCCTTTAATTGTTCACAAATAAGATAGTTCTATCTGTTTGCGTGGAGCTGTTGAACTCGCTCGTTATTTCTAGTAGATTACGTGTCTTACTAAATTCACTCTACTAACTCAGTTGAGGTTGGCAGTGTTGGAACTGATGAGTCGTGTGTTGTGTCGGTCCGTGCTAGCTCTGAGGTTGAGAGTGCCGATGGCTAAGAACGCATCCACTGCTTTCCTCATCGAGGACCCCAAGTATACCTTCTTGAAGGATTTGGGACTTGAGAAGAAAAATGTTGGAGTATTCAACGGGAAATGGGAAGCCAATGGACAGGTAAATATCATCACTTACGCTGACATGCCTTGGCTGGTACAATGCCGTTTATTGGCGAATACTTAACTAATTTTGACTTGACTATACACTACTCCACAATTGTAAGATACCATTTCCATACCAACTCAAAATTTTTGTCATAGTGTAACTTTCTCTAAATTTCTAATCAGTTGGAATGACACTGTTAGATAAACTTGCGGGATTCGAACCCAGACTACAAGAGTGGGACATTGATTGCTCATTACTGGGTTGTCTTTCAAGAATATGAAATATAATGAATGCTTTTAGTTAGAGCGTTGATAAATATAACACATATTTGAAACAATAGCTTCAAAAATTATCTTGGGATGTGCGCAAACTTATCAGTTGCACTCTGCGCTTTGTATGCATTTAATGCAAGTAAATAAATATAAACACAGTACCTACATTCAACAAAAGTAACTACTTCAAGTATATGTGAAACTTAACATGCTCTACATACAAATTAATTTACAGTAGGGTAGTCTAGATACTAGATGCATTAATATTAACTAAATTCTTACAATCAATAAAAGTTCTTACAATCACTGCTTATGTCCTAGGTGATACAGTCATACAGCCCTGCTAATGGCAAGATTATAGCCGAGGTGCAATCTGCCAGTACTGCAGATTATGAAGCATGCGCGAAGGCTGCAGGCGAGGCCTGGCACTCGTGGGCGGAGCTCCCGGCACCTGCGCGGGGAGAAATCGTTAGGCAGATCGGAGACGCCCTCAGAGAAAAGCTGCAACCTTTAGGTCAACTCGTATCTTTGGAAATGGGTAGGTGTTCTCGCTTCTCAAATGGATATTTTATTCCAAGGACCAAGTAATTACTTATAATGATTGTGAGTTGGGACTTCTGACCAATGATGATAGACTCAGTCTGACAGATTTTGACAGTGCTGTTATGAAAGATGCAACAAAAACGAATTTATAAACTCGGAGATATTTAGAGATGACTGAGATGAGTAAGTGTGTCTTATCGGACTCGAAGGACCACATTGTATAACAAAATTACACACGGTAGTAAGTTAATATCATTGTGACAACAATATCTAATCATTCGGTAGGTAGGTAATTGGGATTGTAAAACATTTTGAAATCCGTGAAACGTGAATTGGTGAAATAAGTAGTGTACTCGTAGTGTTACCTGAGCTAAAAATATGACTTGGGAGTTTTTTGCTATTACTTGTCTTCTTTTCATTTCTATATTTAGTCGTCTACGGTTATTTAGAATACTTTTAACTAAAAACTAACTAAATGTAACTATAAAATTAAATCTCCTCAACCCTCACTCCTCAGGCAAGATCCTCCCCGAAGCGATCGGCGAGGTGGTAGAATACATCCACGTGTGCGACCTCGCGCTGGGGCTGTCCCGCTCGCTGCCGGGGACCGTGTTCCCTTCGGAGCGCCCCGGACACGTGCTGCTGGAGAAGTGGAACCCCCTGGGGACCATCGGCATCATCAGCGCCTTCAACTTCCCCGTCGCTGTCTTCGGGTGGAACAGTGCTCTTGCTATGGTTTGTTTTGCTAACTCTTGTAGTATTGAAGGGGAGGAGTGGGTGTCATCAGTATTCCTCGAAGCAAGCTGGCGGTTCCTTGTAAATACCTACAGGACCTACGTTCCGTCTGCTTAATAAGTGATATTTTCTGCTGATCTTCATTGTGACGAATTTACATTGTTGTGTTATAAATTTTTATTGACACATCGGAAAGATTACGTTGGGCATAAAATTCGATTTGAATTTATTATCACGTTTTTTGGAAAGTTGTTAATGATGCAATAATGAATAGTAATATTATAATTTTTTCAGAAGATCTCATGTTTTTGTCAAGAAAACAAAGTTTAGCTCGATTACCAAACGCAGATATAATACATTATTAATATGAATTAAGTAAGTAGGTACGTTATGGGGGTTCGAAAATGACCTGAACTGCTTCGAGAAAAGGATGGTACGGCCGTGCCGCTTTTTTTTGCTCGACTTGGCGGGGGCACTACCGTGCCCCCAGATTCATGTGAAGATATTATAAAATTTATAAATTATTAGTACAATATTATACAACACAGTAATAGGGTTGATAGTGGATGATTAGATACAAATTAGCTACGTACTTATCTTATCTAATTTTACGCGATTCCGTCATTTCATTTGATTTTCATACTTATTGTAAAGTGCAACAGAAATAAATATTCGACCGTTTACAAAAGCGACAGCGTATGCAAAATACAACCTACTTTTTGGCACAAGAAAGTCAAAATATAAATAATAATACAACAAAGTGAGCCCTCCCTGCACCAATGCATTAAAAAGCACTATAGGTAGGTACTCTGCGACATCCGTAAAATTGCGGCGCTGATTTTCAGTCCGACCGAGTATCCAATGGTTGCTTATTCGCCGTAAAGGTTTCCAGTAACGTATAATAGAAAAATATCAAGTAACTTACGTAATTAAATCAACCCTTTAATTTAACGGATGGACCTCGTAAATGAGATCCTTATGTAACTAGCCGTCACGCGAGGAGACGAACAACCATGATAAGGATTCACCGCCATCATCATTGCCGTATAACAAGTAATACCATTAGACATCACATCACTGGAAAGACATGCTGGAAAGAAAAAAGAGAAGAAAGAAGTAAGCGAATAATTCATAGGTCACCAGAGTTAATTGGTTGATATAGTCCATAGTCATAACGTAACAAAGTTGAACTCGGGTTTGGGTCATCAATGTCATCATAGATGTTATAGTCTTGTTTGTGTTGCCCACAGAACATCTAATAGTGTGTTGCCCATGCCACCACACAGGGAGATCTACTGTTGGGGTATGAGTTAAGTGTTTTAATGTTTTTTTAATGGACTTTTGCTGTTGGTCCTACAGATATGCACGTTACGATTTACGAGAACAGAAGCCATCTTGTTGTACACATAACAAAGTACTCTGTGTTGTACACTGTACAGTACATGAGTACCTAATGCTGTTATTGATGCTGATATATTATGCGTATGGCAGGTGTGCGGTGACACGAGCGTGTGGAAGCCATCAGACACCACGCCGCTGACGGCGGTGGCTGTGACGCGCATCGTGGCGAGCGTGCTCGAGCGGAATGGCGTCGCGGGCGGCGTCGCGGCGCTGTGCGTTGGCGGCGCGGACGTCGGCCGCGCGCTCGTCAGGGATAGACGGATGAAACTCGTGTCCTTTACTGGAAGCACTACCGTTGGACAAGAGGTAGTATTATACTGGATTAAATTAAAACGACAGGCGATAGACAAACGGCACACGATCCAACAAATGGTTAAGTGGACAGCGACACCAAAGACATCACTGATGCATTGCCGACAAGAAAAAGAGAGTAAGAAAACAGTGGTGGAGCTATAATAATTAAGAAGTTGCCCAAGCTTCGGTAAGCCACAGTGGAAATATCTTATGTATCAATCTTCTTTAAATTGACAAATTTTTTTCTATATGTGAACAGATTGAAATAAAACAATCATTAAATGTTAAGCCAAGCTCACTACAATACATCAGTAAAAACCACATCTAAATCTGTTAAGCCCTTCCTGGGATTAGCCGGAACAAACACACAGACAATTAATAAAGAAATCTAAAAATTATTGCTATGATATCTATTACGTTAATGAATTAGTATTTAACCGACTTCAAAAAAAGAAGGAGGTTCTCAATTCGACTGTATTTTTTTTATGTTTGTTACCTCAGAACTTTGGACTGGGTGAACCGACTTGGATGATTCTTTTTTTAATCGAAAACTGGTGCTTGTCGTGTGGTCCCACATAGAGAGAGATCTGACAATGACATCCATGTCAAAAGCATATGTCTTAAATTTGCATTAAGTATATACACGATAAATGGACGAATAACTCAATGTCGCGCCAACCGATTTTGATGATTCTTTTTTTTATTGGATGTACTTCATTTGAAGTCGGTTATTTTTTTGTTAAAATGTTAGATTATTCTCTAATATCTTCCATGTACAGTCATCGATCAGTTACCGTTTTATTACATGTATTAATGACTTACCAACATCGCAGGTGGGTGTAGAAGTGCAGAAGCGCTTCGGGCGCCACCTGCTAGAGCTGGGCGGCAACAACGCGATCGTGGTGAATGAAGACGCCAACCTGGAGCTGCTGCTGAACGCCGCGCTGTTCGCGTGCGCCGGCACCGCGGGCCAGCGCTGCACCACTACGCGCCGACTGCTCATACATGAGAAGGTAATGATAGAAGAAGAAAGAAAGAAGAAAGAAAGAAAAGATTTATTTCTGGCACACACAACATAATAGGGATGTTGACACCGTTGGATAAAGAAAGAAAGGTTTTAAGGAATACCTGGTTCGATTATATTCCCGCGATTAGATGTAGGGTTCGCGTGCGCACTCCGTTCTTCCAGTATCCTTCATGTGATGATTTTCTTGATTTTATTTTTACCGTTTACCACTCGCACTACACGGGGATACGATAACTTGAATGTTTTAGCGTATTTCTAATGAATTAGCAGACGAATCGAAGGGAACACGTAGTTCGACCTAAGTTGCTGCTCGCGGTTGTTGAAGCCGACTTTTTACTACTACCCACAGGTATGGGATATTGGACGGTGGATGTAGGAGGGGATAGGATGCGTTCAGAAATTACCTATCAGACACTAATTATAAATTAATATGTCTAAAATATTAGTGGTAACATTTAAAGGCCTAAAATATGATTCTTGTATTGAAATCAATCACAATAAATTAAATATCATTAATTTAAAATGTTAAAAATTGTACTCACTGTCACGTGACCTCAAACGCCATTTTGAGAATATGACGTCATTGGAACAATTTTATATGGAAATGCAACAAACTTAGTAGACCGTAGTATTGAATATAGTTTAGTGACGTCACGTGACGTTTTTGGTGAGAAATTTGATAGTGATTTTTATTTATCAATTTTTGTTTTTAAATTGAAGATTATTATTTTTATAATATTTTTTTTCGTGAATATTGAGGTTCTATCTATAAAATAAAATTGAATCCTAAAATTAGTCAACATCCCTATTATGGTAACATAATTATGAACTATGATACAATGTTCGCGTGTGTTGTGCCAGAGAATGGTACTCAGCGTATTGCCGTAGTGTTTGCCACGGCTCTGATTTTCAGTGGGCCCTTCTGGTGACTCACAGGCGACAATGTTTTTTTATTTGATAATATAAATATTAATAGAAATAATAAGTAATCACATTTAGTCTATGAATAACTATACTATAATTAAACTCAACTGTCTGTCATATCTGGTAACTTATGGCAGGTACTCGTGACAAACAGTGATTAGGGGGGTAACTACCGTCGTATCAGATGTATTAATTGTACGGGACCCCCAGCTTACAAGGGCCCCGAATAGCAGCTTAATGGCGCCCCTGTAGGCTGGGGTGCCCGTATAACTAGTACGGCTGATACAGCGGTAAAAATCCTTTGATCCTCGCGCATATTATGTGTATGCGGTATTATTTTCAGTCCTTCGGTTCTATTAATAATGGCACAGAAGCATATCTACTCCGAGGACAAAATTGTCTTTTTCCAATTTGGGATAACTAACGTAGTTCAATAAGAACCTAATTAAAACAATTTAACCAGGTATACAGCGAGGTAGTGTCAAAGCTAAAGAAAGCTTTCGCGGGCGTAATGAGTCGGATCGGCGACCCGTTGCTACCAGCGACGCTGATTGGGCCGCTACACACGCCGGCTGCCGTCGCCGCCTACGAGAAGACCGTAGCCGAGGCCGTCCGACAGGGGGGTACCGTTGAGGTTGGGGGGAAGGTGAGTTTGATTATACCTTCGTTTATAATACCTATTTTGCTGACTGTACAAAGAGTAAATTTGGATTAAAACCTAAAATAATATCGGGTTGTAACTTGTACATACATCTTAGTAAGGCAGTTGGTAATTAAGTTTGGTAATCAATCTTTAGTTGCAAACAGTTTAAGTACTCAAATAGTAGAACTAATAGTAAGTAAAACTAAAAGTAGAAATCAGTCCTGGATTTCTCAATAGGCCGTATAGGCCGCGGCCTAGGGGCGGCAGATTTCAGAAGATGATAATAAGATGATTTTGCTATGAAAGTTGTAATTCTTGTTTTTTTTACGCACTTTCTTGATGACTATTCAGTGCCTTCCTTACTATGAATGGAAAATTATTATTTTAGAAATGTTCATGGGGCGGAATAAATTGGCCTACACTCATAAAAAATATAAATCCGGCACTGGTAGAAATGCGAAATTTTGTGAAGATATTTGGGTTACAATTACTCCCTAACCGTTGTACGGATTAAAATGAAACTTGGTACAAACACAGACCATGTCCAGACTTAAAAATAGGGTAGATTGTATCCCGGTTATGTTTGTGAAACCACTCTTCCTTCCCAGAATCTCTAGTAATCCATATCTAAATCATGCATATCCGTGTAACATCCAGGTAATAGAACGCGAGGGCTACTTCGTGGAGCCGACCATCATCACGGGGCTGGCGCACGACTCGCCGCTGGTGCAGGCCGAGTGCTTCGCCCCCATCGTTTACTGCATCCCCGTGCCCGACCTGGCCACCGGCATCAGCTACAACAACGAGGTGGAGCAGGGGCTCTCGTCCAGCTTGTTTACTGAAAACCTTGGGGATGTGTTCAAGGTCAGAGGATTATCTTTTAATAGAAGGTTCTTTCGCCGTTTCTTCTATATTGAGCTTTTGGAAACAGTGGTAGAAATGACTTGACGTAAATCATTGCACCTACCATCACCTCAAGGCATAAAAACTACATTCAAATGGGGGGGGGGCAATAAACGTATAATCTTCTTAGTCATATCGCTCTTGCCAGAGCGGTGGTGGTCTTCATAAGGTAGTACTTAAGGCAGATGTTATAAGCTTTCGCCACTTCCCCTGTTTGTAATTAAATTGGTGCACTGGTGCAAGGGACCGCTCAGTACAGACTTGATTTGCTCGGTCCATCAAACGCATAATAAGCACTTTCATAAGCAAGCATCTCCCTCCCCCTCCCCCTCGGGCACCGCCCTACTCATCCTCCACCAACAACTAAACCTCTCCACCCCGCAGTGGATGGGCCCCCACGGCTCGGACTGCGGCATCGTGAACGTGAACATCCCGACCAACGGCGCGGAGGTGGGCGGCGCGTTCGGCGGCGAGAAGGCCACGGGCGGCGGCCGCGAGTGCGGCTCCGACAGCTGGAAGGCCTACATGCGTCGCTCCACCGTCACCATCAACTACTCTGGGACCATCAAGCTCGCGCAGAACATTCACTTTGGAGATGAATGATGACTGCTGTTACAAACAACGACAAAAGAATGAGTGAATGAATGACTGATGTTACAAACAACGACAAAAGAATGAGTGAATGAATGTCATTAAATAAATGTATAGAAAAAATGGTGAACGTTAAATGAAATCTAGACCCTAAGGTATTTTAACAAATATCAAAAAATAAATTGTATATTGTCAAGGTCAAGATATTTTAAAAAACATCAAATAAATAAGTTGTATATTGTTTGATACATTAATAACATTTTTGTTAAACTACATGTTTTATTTATAAATTACTTGATTACATGTCATTATTTTTGTGTAAAAAGAACTGATTGTGGAGCGGAAATTAAAAATTAAGTTTTAATACGTTCTTTATTTACCATTTATCATCTTTAAATCCAAAAAAAGTTATTCAAAATATGTTTAGGATCAATAAATGCATAATATAGTAACAAGAACATCAAAATTGATTACATTTCATTCACCAGTCGACATGCTTACCAATTTATCAACTTTCATTCATTTCCAAATCATTTAAATTTTAAATGAATTGACACATATTAAGTTTACACAACAATATTACACATTTATAAAGTTAAATTTTATAAGTTATATTAAGTAAATATCTACTAAAATTTGATTAAAATGTGCTTTAGAGATGTATGCAATACCAATTACATAAAGATCGAATATAATCAAATACTTAGTAATATATTGATATTAAATCAATGCAAAATTCCATTATCCATATCTATTGGGTCGATCATAATCTTAATCTGTGTACAGATGGCTTAATTTCCAGAGGTCGACTGAGATTGAAGTGCAGTCCTGGCGGTGAAACTTGTAAGTAGCCGGCAGTGGAAATTCCAGTTCTGCTACAACACAGGAGTCAACTATCCATTCTTGTGCTTTTTTTTCTATGTAATCTCTAGAACAGGTAATATTGCCATTAGCGGTATAGATCACAATCTAATAGTTATAACAGTTAGGAAAATACTTGTTAGAATCAGTGGCGATACAGCTATACAAGCCGAAAAGCCTACTATCATCACTCTGCAGTTGTTAACACTTATATTATTTGCTGATAAATATTATACATATGTAATGGAGAGTTCTGTGTTGTCGGCCAAAGATCCCGAGATCCTGGGTTGTACGACACAACTGGGCTTGCCTTGTTCTGATGGCCTAGGCATGCCACTGGTTCAAATACTAAAAAATAATATAACATAACAAGATTAACCTTGTAGAAGTCTTGTGGAAGGAGTAAACACTCCCGCAGGAAACAAAAAGCCCCATTTCGAGAAACTCTATATCAATCTCAGCATTATTTTTAGTGCCAAATGGTGGATTCATCAGTACAGTATCAAAGTGATTCTCCCATCTGGAAAACAATGTTATGTATTTTTAGAATTTGTTAGAAGTACAAGATATACCATTTATTAGGCTTGAACTACTAGAAGCTGCTGAAAAGGCGTGAGAAACAAGGTTTTTTTAATGGAAGTAAGTTTCTTACAAGCCTTATATCGTTTCTTACAAGCCTTGTAAGTTTCTTATAACCTTATTATTTTAGAGTGTTATTATACTAGATTCATTCACAATTCCCCAATATTATGATGAATGGCAAAGCAAAATTATCTTATAATTATTTATTCTGTAAAGTATCACTCTGATTTCAGACCAAAGGATCGAAAGGAACATCAATATAAACATTTTCAACATTACCTGTATTCTACAGAATTCAGAAAGTCACACTGAATGGCCTCAACATTAGTCATTTCCGTGTCTTGTATATTCTGTGCAAAGGTTTCCAAGGCATCTCCGTCAATATCAACTCCTATTACATGACCTGCCTCCAGAGCGGCTGCCCCTAGGGCGAGCATGCCGGGCCCACAACCTGCATCCAGCACCAATTTGCCTTCTAAATCATCAAAATGTGTCTGAAAATGCAATGCAATAAATTTTAATGGTAATTCGTTTTTTTAAGTAAAGACAGCTTTAATACAACGATCTATAGAGTAAAAAGGATCATATTAATAAAATCAAACTGGATTAATTTATTACCAATGAAATATTTAAGACTGAATGATTACCTGAATAGTGAAAAGAGAAATAGCAGCTATTTCAGCCGGTGTTTCATATTGCTCAAGCAAGAGTTTGGGTTCCACAAACCCATCAACAGCACTCAGGAAGGACTCCAACTTTTTGAGCTTCATACATGCAGACATTTTGGCAAATTACTGGATTTTACTTATTTTCAAATCGAGGTAAAACTGGGAGTATTTGGTTCCCAAATGAAGATTCTTGGGACACAAAGTAACCACAAGAGGTGGCGTTTGCGTGTGCCAATGCTGCTCGGTGGCTAGTGTTCACAATATTGGCTTCAGGCAGTTGAGGAAAGCCCTGAAATCAAAATTCCACCATAAAGTTTTTGTATCACTTTAAATCTTGGTAGTTGTTGCATTGTAGTTATAATGGCTAGTTAACTCAGTAATTTCTATGACAAGTTGACATTGGAATATCTTGGGGAATATGTTTTAGTATTTATTGTACAGCATGCCCCCGATAATCTATTGTACAGCATGCCCCAGATAATAATTTATTGTACAGCATGCCCCAGATAATTTATTGTACAGCATGCCCCAGATAATTTATTGTACAGCATGCCCCAGATAATAATTTTCCTTTTTTATTTAATAAGGGACCTTGCAGTTTGACTTTCCCTTGCTGCCCATGGACATTTGTGACAAACGTCGTAGAGCACAGTAGTTGGTGGTTAGTAGGTTCTGTTAGTGTTAGTAGTTAAATGGTTTATGATTTGTTAGTAAGAGGACTATGGACCTTCAAAAACCTTTATGTCAGTGCAAAATTAAAATCTATGTTAAAGCAGGGTAACATCCAATAAATGTTTACAATCAGTTTTTAATAAATTAATTGATAAAGCACACCCCCCCCCCCCCCCTCACATAGTGGTATGATTAAGCATACCCCTCACATTGTGAGAGGAGACCCCGAACCCAGCAATGGGACAATTATGGGTTGTTACTTTGACTTTTTTTTAATTGATAAAGCATACTGTGTTGTACAAATCAATTATCATTTCCTTTGAAACAGAAAAACATTGTGAGAAAACTTGAAGCCCTGACAGTTCTCAAAGGTCTGCCATTGCTGAGCGCATGCATTCAGCCAGCATCGTTGATAAGAACTCTACTCCACACAGTGTCAGAGAAAAGCTAAGCTCAGCAGAGGTCTATTATCGGCTGCAAAGATGAGATGAGATGAGATTGCTAAAAAAATCACTAGCACTAAATCTTGTTCTAAAATTAAACTTTTAGGTTCTTTTGCAACATAAAAAAGTAACAAAAATTCAACAACAAAGATATAAAAACATCTATTGTTCATCAAACCTAGCGTTAGCCGAGCACAGCTCCAGAGCAGTGTTCCATAGATAAATCAGTATATTACTTACAGCAGTAGCAGATACAGGAGGGATAGAACACATAGGCAGCTGGCTGACGGGGTTTGGTTGCGTCAAAGAAATAGTGGTAGCAGTAAGAGGGGCTACAACACCTTGCTTCAATAGCATCTGCTTCTTCAACTGTAGCTCTTCCAATATCTTCCTATTTGTCAGTTCTAGACATTCAATCACTACTTTAACACCTTTAGATCAATAACGAAATGTGTAGAAACTAAGTTAGTGGTAGAAATCTTACCTCTTTGCGGATTTGGTTGTGGAAACGCCATCTAAAGAATCTCCGGTTTATTACGTATTCTGAAGTGCAAGTACTATTTAGATGAATATCATGAAATGAAATGTACTCTGTAATACAGGGCCACTGCTGGACCAAATCCTGTTGCAAGAAGGACGAAGAAAACAAATTCGTCAATAATCGATTTTAGTGACGTTCCCGTATCCATAATCCATGTTTTTAATCATCTCATCTTCTGTTGCATGTTGTTATTTTGGGATTTAAACCAAAGAGTGCTTGAGATTATTCAATATACTGAAAATTGAAAAGTGAAGTAGTGGCACAAAGTATATAAACACTACGTTTTTTATAAAAGCAAATTATGGAATTGGAAATTAAGGTTATAAATTATAATCGTGTTCCAGAGGGTATTTATATTCTGTTAACTTCTGTGGTTTAAGTACTCTGTGCCCCTTGGTGCATTTCCGCCATGGATGTATTACTCTAACTGGATGAGTAATTTTGTAGAGTTACCTAAGGACGGATATCGTCGAAACTGAAGGACCATTTTCCTATTGTGTCATGTTATCTATAGTCCCAGGATATATTCGATTATGATATAAAAACATCAAAGATGAATATTATAAGTAACGTAATTGTGTGGTAGGCAACACTGTCCGTGACTAACTGTGACTAAAGTCCAGTTAGTATATTAGTTAAGAACAGGGAATTAAAAAATAATACAACAATTTTATATAAAAGCATTTATTTTAAAACAATGTAGGTAATATACTTTCTGATTCTTGGCAAAACAGTCTCACATAAGCAAGTCAACATTTGGCCTCTCTTAAGAATAAACATAAGACTATAACATGCGCTGCCACAACTCAAAAAATTAATAAACTGAAATATCATATAAATAATCATATAAAAGGTCACATTAAAAAATTATCTCTGTCTATAATAACAGTTAGCATTGCATCTCGGTTGAGCATCTTAGATTAACTTGTTTAATGCAGTAAACTATTATTCTAAATAAAAGGTAATTAATATTACTAGAATTGACTCACAATATTAGCAATATATAAAAAAATCTACAGTTGTACCTAATAAACATTTCTTTCCATATGTAGACGTTTCGATCCACAACGAGTATGTGGTAGGTACCTAATTGATATTACGATAAAATTTGAGAATAAATGCACAACGAAATAGAATTCACATTGCCTTCGTCTTTTAAAATTACAAAAATATTCAATATAATAACAATTTGGAAATAATCATAACAGTTCCTTATAAACAATTTGGAATAACATTGCACGAGCTCAAAGCTAAATGAATGTGCATCGTAATGTGATAAATACATATTTATACAGTTTATGAACAAACCGACACGACTCGACGAGTCACTGTCGGAATAGGACGACAACTGGACTATTTGGACTGTGGACATCGACCGATATCCTTATAATAAATTCTGAGAAATAGTAACATAATCACATAAACATTCTAAATAATGGTATCTTTGACTATAATATCGGCAGCCCTCGATGGTAGCGACCAACATTCACACAATATAGTTGCCAGCCGTGCCCCGAATGTTTTCACAGTAAGTATCGCGTGATAGGAGTATGACTTATGAGTTTTGCTTATTGGCTAAATACGCATCCCTAAAATCCAAACAAACCCACTTTAAATACAATGGGATATTACCGTTTAAAAACATCACCTGGAGCACGGCATAACGGTCTTACATAACAAAAGTAAATACTTATTATTATATTTGCAAAATATTTTAATTGAGAGTATTTTACAGCAAGTGTAGCGTATAATAATAATAATATAAATAAACATCAACTACATTGTGTGAAAACCTTCAATCCCCAGTGTTGATTTGTATCGAAATTATTATTTTCACAGCACAGGAACAAACACATTCTGGACTAAATAAAATCTGAAAAATGATAACAACATTTTTTAAAGACTAGCACATAATTTTGGCACAACACTGTGTTTCTCCGCCACAGCGGCATCGATGTTGTTCTTCTTACATATATACACTTTAGCTTTGATCAGATAAAGATAAAACATACTAGGGATACATAATATCGTAACAAGGGTTCCTTTAAAGGCGTACCAATAAACATTTCCTTCGATCATTACGTATAGCAAGCAAAGAATAGCTTTAGCATTTTTATTAATATTTGTGCCCAATGTGTCATGTTCGATGTATCGTTTCTAATTCAGTTATGAAACCCTAAATCAGTGACTGATTATATCACTCACCGTTACATGGACAGCTGCCATTACAATTACAAAATGCAAAATAATGTATATTATCATTTAGTAAAAAAAATATAAATAATAAAAAAAAACTTATTTGAGTAAATAAATTCTCTTGTTCCATTGCTCATTCAGTGCTATTAAAAGCAGAGTGTAAAAATAATAGTCTGTCGTAGTACAATAATAATCAAAGTAGGCGTGGCACGGTCGCATCGAAAATTTTTAAATTGTCACAGATTCAGTTACATATTTATACATATAAAATAAAAGTTAACTCTGAAGCATTGTGCAAACGAAACAACAGCGACAGACCGTATGGAAATTACGTAGAATACAACATTTATTTTGTGTATGGATCACTGATCTCTATAAATACATTGGACAGGTTGCATTCTAACAATTGACAATTTTATTAATTTTACTAAGAAATAGTATTTCAATACAGCGCCACCATGCGGCATCATCGAACAACAAAACTTTAGACAATAGGCATGATGACAGTAAGTAAAAATCACTAAAATTATGTATTTATTTAATGAAACCCTATTAATGGATTGCCAACACTCATTTATTTGTATTATTTTTAGCCAGGTTAATAATATTTTGATAAAATAAAACTACAAAACACGGCAAGCCGCCATGATGTCTTGAACGCTAATCAGTCTCAATCAGAGCGAATTACGTCACGCTTAAGTAAACAAACGAATTTTACTATACTGATAATGAAATCTTGTCTATTACTTTATTTAGACGTGACGTCACAAGCGACGCCATGACACTTTGAAGTGTTTTGGTGCGAATTTTAAACTTAATCGTATTTCAAAATCTGTCATCATGCCCATTTTTTTTGTTTTATTTCCATTGCAAAATGGCGCGAAACTTATAATATAGCGTATCCAGTGTATTTATACCAGAGAGAAGTGAGTTGATCCGTTCGCTTAGTCCGCGGCCCCGAGCGCACATTGCGGCAACCCACACTCGTTTATTTTTACACCCTGCTACATTGAGTATTTTACCGCAACAACATTCTTATATCCAAACAACAATTCATACCTAACACTTTCCCTGTATAAATATATTTATAGTCTTGTAAAAGAAACCTTTAAACCTCATAGGTCATTAACACTACGCGAGAAATTACACAAGAGCATTAGGATACAATATATCGCTACGAGTTAACTTATCATTTGGCACTAAATTAACATATTGCATCTCGAGCATTCGTCACATAAGTATTATATACTTGAATATTCTCAATAAAATTTTCCTTTTTCTAAATTACAATTAAAATCTTTTTTAATATAATTCTCTAATGATATAAATTTCATTGGGCCAAACCTTATTTACTTTCGTGTGAATGTGTGTGAAAAGACTATGAAAAAAATATACTCCTTAACATTGAGCAAATCTGTCTAGCCGATCGCGCGTTCGGATCACCGGATCGTCGGATCGGATCGCCGGATCACCGGATCACCGGACGCGGCGATAGGACCGGCAGTCAAAACGGAACACTCACGAAATCAATAGACAAGACTTTCGGCAAGTAAAATTTGGCAAAATTGAGCATTAAGACTTTCGATTGGCATCGTAAAATATTACATAGTCGGTAAGATTTTACTACGTAGCTCTGCGTCACTACTAGAATACCCTAACTCTGGTAACTGTAACTTATATATAGGTCATATAGGTACACCAATCTTACAGATGATCGCTAATCGTGCAGACAGTGTACTGTGTACAGACGCGGTATAGAAACAGGCAGACGCCCTGCGCCCCCGCAACCCCCCACAGCGCCCCGCACCGACCGCCCCGCGTCGTTTCTCAAACGGGTCGCCGGGCGGTCTATCACATTCCCAGCCAACACCGACCGTAACCACTACTTGTTGGAATCATGTTCCGTATATAGTTACTACTAAACTACCAATTTGGAAATGAATAGTTTCTACTAAACCCGATGTGATTTTTACAATTCCCTCCTTTCACCTCTTACGTAGTTCATTCCACCGTCCCTCCCGCTCCACTCGCGATACCCTATCTCCCTGTTTCTATAAACCTAAGCGACGTGACTAATATACAAAATTTTGTAAAATTAAGTGATATGACGTTTTATATGTGACTCGTAATTATTATGAGGATTTGATCATCGTTCAAAAGAACTGTATAAATGATCGTGGACTTTAGAGAATTCAGTTATTCACTAACTACCTTTAATAACAACTCGGTTAAAATAGTATTTAAAAATTAAAAATTCATATCTTTATCAAATAATAGTTATTGCTTACGTGATATGACAGATACATCCCCGCGAGCGCCCCCGCCCCTCAGCTCGCCAGTGCGCCCGCCAGGATTACGTTATAACACTTAAATTTATGTATTATATTTAAAAATATGACTCCATAATAACCATCACGATCACAGCTCTCCGAAGACTTTACATTATTCCAACGCATTCCAGACGCACTCCAAAATAAATTCTTTTTACAATACATCTATAAAACGAAATGACTATAGTATCTCTATGTTAGTTCTAAAATTATGCCATTTTGATATATTCACTTTGCGATTGCAACGGTCCCTCGTACAGCACTCGAATACCTCATATACAAATTCCAACTGAACGCCGAATGCATGAGCCGCAGCTCGTCGAACGAAGGAAGCGTCAAGTGACTAATATCCACGAAATCAATTTAGGAAATAAGCGGCAGTGTTTCGCGAAATTTCGTGCAAATAGAAACCTAACTACAAAAAATGTCTTAGGAACCTGATAAATTATTGCTAGAGCTTCGAGCACGACCCCCTCCCCCCTCCCCACCGGGGCCGGCGCGCGTAACGAGATAAAATCTTATCAGTAGCCAATAGAAAAATATCACCTAAATAAATATGAATATTTGACACGGGCGACTCGCCGGCGACGGCGCCAGGATAGTTTCTCTTTTTTGGTAAAAAATAACAAGATTATTAAATTGATATGCAACACGCGGCGATCACTGCGGCGCTTCGCCCTCCTCCCCGCCGCCCGCCTCGCCCGCGGCGCCCTCGCCACCTCCGCCGCCCCCAGCGCCCCCGCCGCCTCCGCCACCGCTACTGCAAAGTAATACACCGCGATTAGGTTAGGGTTTTTATATACCTAGAGCAGGACATTTGTTTTTTCTTTTCATGATCAGTCAAGTAATACCGAAAATCCCTTCAAACAACGCTCATCCTCTTGGTTTGCTTAGGCCCAAAGAGTGAGCCAAGTGATATTAAGGATAGCCTTTCTAGTAGGCTATGTGAAGTTTACCTCTGTAGTAACTTGTGGCCGGCGACGCATCAGCAGTCAGCACTGTTCCGTACTGACCACTTACCATCAGATGGCCCATCTACTTGTGAAAATCTTTCACATCTATAACTTAGGGTATATTATACGGTATGAATGAAGCGCTCATAGCCCGGCGGCTTGCGTCGATCCTAAGTGATAAGTTAAGCAACAGTGGGCGCGGTCAGTAGTTGGATGGGTGACCGCTAGTGGCAGAGAGTTCTTGAGCGTTTCTGTGCCTCGGAGGGCACGTAAAGCCGTCGGTCCCGGTTGTTATCATCAGATAACAGTCGTTAAGCCATGTCCTGATATCTTGAACGCCAATCAGTCTCAATCAGAGCGAATTACGTCACGCCTCAGTAAACAAACGAATATGACAATACTGATAATGACATCTTGTCTATTACTTTACTGAGGCATGACGTCACAAGCGAAGCCATGACACTGAAGAGTTTTGGTGCGAATTTGAAGTCTATTTATTTTATATTAAACCTTTTTATTTATATGTATATTTATCGGTAGTATCGGTACGTACTATGTGGAGAAGGAGGGTCGTCCACTGCCCGAGGCGGCGAGCGGGGCGGCGGGCGGGGCGGCAGGCGGCGCCCCGTCGTCGCAGGGGGGCGGCCGCGCCGCTGCGCTCAGCAGGTAATTCGTCGACTCGCTGAAACAGTTCGACAGCCTGCTACAAATTGTATTACTGTCTCGAGTCGCATTGTGAGTGGCTGAAATAGGTGGCATCTTATGCATCAAGTAAAACGAGTCGCTGCTAATGTCCAATGCAAACCAACCAACCCATTACTTATGGTCCGGTCAAAGTAGCTCAATAAATTGGTATAAGCTTACATGGATTCACATTTTTTTCAACTTTTCCAATTACGTACTTGAATGAATGAATGAATGAATTGAGTGGCACAAGCCTTTGATAAGGTATGGCATGAAGGTCTGATATGTAAGATAAAAAATATGCTGCCGACACAATTCGCAGAAATATTAGAATCTTACGTCTCAAACAGAGTATTTAGAATAAGGTATGAAGACACATATTCCCAACTGAAGGAAATTAAAGCAGGAACAAGGATACAAGGAAGTGTACTAGGTCCGGTCCTATATCTTTTGTACACAAGTGATATTCCGCAAATGGAAAACAACAGCATAGCAACCTTTGCTGATGACACGGCAGCGCCATGTCAAGTCCTGCTTGACACGGGCAATTTAGACTGCGATGCAATGTCACCCACCAGTTGACATGGGCAATTTGCTGTATTTTTTTTGTTAACTACTAGTTGACACGGGCAATTGACCGGTTAATGGCTGTAGGCAATACGCACAGTGAAGCGATTGAAAAAGTTTAAGACGCTGTTACATAGGTAACTAGCTGGACTAAAAAATGGAGGATTAAACTTAATGAATCCAAATCCATCCATATAGACTTTACCAACAAGAAAAAACAATATTTTCCCGTTTACATAGAAGAAAAGCAAATACCGTATGAAAATACAGCAAAGTACCTTGGCATGACGCTCGACACAAAGTTACGCTGGAAAGCACATGTTAAGAAAAAAAAAGAAGAATTAGAAATACGATATAGGAATATGTATTGGCTGCTTGGAAAACATTCAAAGCTATCAATACGTAATAAGCTTATTTTGTATAAACAGGTCCTAATGCCAATATGTACCTATGGTGCACAGCTGTGGGGCTGCACTAAAAAAAGCAATTTACAGATAATCCAAAGATTCCAAAACAAAGTATTAAGGGAAGCAGTAAATGCTCCCTGGTACATAAGGAATGATGACCTCCACCGGGACCTTAACATGGAGTGCGTTGTTAACGTTATTAAAAAATATGCAGAAGCTCATCATCATAGACTTCATCATCATGTGAATGTTGAGGCTATCCAGCTTCTCGACCACACCGATCTAGTGAGAAGACTTAAAAGAACAAAACCATTTGAGTTAGTGTAGTGTAAGTGTTATAGTGAACTAGACAGTGTAATGTAGTGTTAGTGCTATCGGTAAAGACACATGAATAAAGTGACTTCCCCTTAAATAGAGACAATAAGAAAAGTGTTACTGGACATATTCTTATATAAATGTAGTTTATTAGTTTATGTTAAATGAAAATTACTTATTAGTCTTGTAGGCTAGATTGTAATATAAGCGGGGACAAATATGTGTCCTACAAAAGGAAAAAAAAAAAAAAAAAAACGTACTTGAATTCTTAATTTTTTAGACAAGTTTTTTAGATAGCATAATCTAATGATCTTTTTTTGATAAAATGTACCTACAATTATGTAGGTTACATAAACATATTACATATGTAGATTTTTCAAATCATATGTTTTTTATTTCATATGTGGATACCCGTGGCGTTTTCCACTACGCTAAAAAATTTCTGATGAGAATGATCAGTGTTTTTATGTTGACGTCGATGCGCCATCTTTGCATATTATCTTCAAATTTCTGTATGGGAAAAGGGGAAAATCGACTTTATCAATGGACCGAATGTGCCCAATGCCACAGAAGACATAATACCTACACTAATGCAATAAAGTTGCATTTGAAAGGCAATAATCCGAAGGTGGTTTAAGCGTCCTAAAACAATTTTTACTGGTCTCAAACCACCTTCGAATTATTGCCTTTCAAATGAAACCATTTTGAGGCATATCGGTTGGATGGTTTCAGAGTCTATAGGACATCTGTACAATCATTTTTTGTATTTTACATATACAGGATGTCCCATAAGTAGTGGATCAATCGAAGATGGCAGATGGCTTGAGGCAAGACCTTTCGAAAAGGACAAACGCCCTAACTCAGTCACTAACGGTTACTTTAATTACTCCTTAGTAAATAATCACCATACAAATTCTGTCCTAAGGAGCGAGTTAAGTAACCATTAGTGACTCTGAGTTGGGGCGTAAGTTATGTTTCTGTAAAAATTATATATTATTGCTTTCCAACACAGAAAAATATAGTCTTATGAAAAAAGACAAACTGACACAGGGATTCCTTTTACCACCGATTATTGAAGTATACTTACAAAGTGACATTAAAAACGACTATCAATGTTTAAATAAGATTGTTAACCTTAGTGTAGAAACCACTCAGTATTATGAAAGTCATCTCCAGAAATATTTCATCTCCCAATAGCCCTAATCGTCAAAGAATTTATGGACACTAAAACGTTTACATAACGAGATAAGGGGCCGCGCGGATTACGTCATACAATTTTTTATGTGAAAAAATATCAGCCCGACATTGGTTTGACCTTAACCGCCCACTGACCATAACATCATATTAGTTTTATTATTAGAATAATATCTTCCGTCGTTCATTTTTGTCTTCCAACTTAATATACCAAGATCTCAGACCATTCAAGTACCAATTCTGAGATTTTTGTATCGATATTCCCTGCCTCTTGTGCCGGCCAAGTACTAGTCATCTTACTTCTCACTTAAACTTAGCAATACTTTAAGATATTACCAGTTTTATACCAGTTACTGTTCAAAGTATTTAGTCTAGTATTTAAGGTCAAAGTAGTGATACTTTAAATACTTATATACCCCTAGGCAATGATGTTTAAATAAATATAGATACGTTATGCCCTTACAAATCAACCGAAAAATCTGTTCCGATGTCCGCAAGGCACGCTTTATTGCTTTATCGCACGTCTTTATCGCTCTCGCGTCAAAACTACATCGCTATCTCTTTCTTCACCTGAATAAGAGTTCCCAATTGGGAACTTTTTGAGTCACACAACGCGCGCGCTTATGACATATCTGCCTCTTTTTAATATAATATCATTGCCCCTAGGCTTTAAATGTGGCATTGAATAAAAACTCCTTACAATATTTTATTAATTCATGGGTCATAGGGTCAGTGAGATATTGGTCTGTAATGTAAGTTTAGCCAGTTGTCCCGCTGCCAAGAAAGCGATACCAACTTAATACCATAGCAGCGGTGAATGTAACCGCAACTGTGAGTCACTCAAATTAATTGGAACTCCCAAGACAGCAATGGCTGATAAGTGAAGTTCAACTTTAATTATGATTTATGCAAACTCGAATTGGTATGTTCACTTTATTAGAACGATGTATCACCGAATCTTAAACAATTTGAGCACTAATAAATAAGAAAGCTACATGGTTCTATGATTCTATCTTAATATCTATACATATTAATAAAATTGAAGAGTTTGTCTGTGATTTCGAGATAAATGATTTTTTCAAGTTGCAAATCGTTACTTGCACGATACCAACACCGAAAAATGAGTTTTTAAAATTTTTGTCTGTCTGTCTGTTTGTTTGTCTCCGCTAATCTCCGAAACCACTGAACGAATTTTAACAACACTTTTACTAGGATATTGCAAAGTGTTCAACTTAACAACTAAGCAATATTTTAGGGTTCCATACTAAAGGGTTCCTTAGGGATAGTTTGTATGGAAAAATAAAAAAATATCAGCCGATTTGTTTTAAACTTTTAAAAACGTATTCTCCGTACAAAAAGAGTTATACATGCATTTCTTAGATTTTACTTATATTGCATAGAAAGGCCATAAAATGCATTTAAAGGTTATTTTTTTCATTAATTCAAATCCCTATTACTGAGTGGATATCTATTTTTGTATTTTGTTTTTAAGAGCATATTGTTTGCGTATCTATAACCTCCAATATAATTTCAGCATTTTATAAATTTCACCTGAAAAGTGGTAGAAAAACGCAAATTAAGTCTGTATGAGTAACCGATATCCAATAAATAATCAATTACTATCTTGGCAACTAGATGGCTCTGTATGTGTTGATTCACGCCAACGCCTTTAATACATACACCTTTAATATATAATATAATTAGTATGTCTGTCTGTGATTTCGAAATAACTGCATTTTTCATGTTATAAATCGTTACTAGCACGATATCAAAAACGAAAAATGAGTTTTTAATTTTTGTTTGTCTGTTTGTTTGTCTTCATTAATCTCTGAAGCTACTGAACGGATTTCAACAGGACTTTACTACAATATCGAGTCTTCAACTTAAATTATAGGCAATTTTTTAGGGTTACATAACAAAGCGAGAAAATAAAATATGAGTCGATTTATTTTAAACATACAGAAATCTTTTCTTCACACAAATTGAGGCATAGGTACATACATTTCTTAGTTTTTTGTTATATTTTGCGAGGTGGAGCCAAAGCGAGTACATATTTTTTTACAATAATTCAAATACACATAAATATAACTGAAGTGAATGTCTGTGATTTCAAAATAAATGATTTTTTAAGTTGTAAATCTATACTTTCACGATACCAAAACCGAGAAACGAGTTTTTAATTTGTTTTAAACTTACAAAAACCTTTTCTTCACACAAAATAAGGCATACATGCATTTCTTAGTTTATTTGTATTTTGCAAGATGGAACTAGAATACGGCACTGAAGTATTTTTTACTAAATATCTATTTTTATATTCACCTTTTTAAAATCATTAATTGCGTATTATGGCCTCCAACGTTTTAGCATTTTTTTGCATTTTACCCTGGAAGGGGTTGAAAATCGTAATTTAGTGTTGTACAAATAGTAGACATTGAACAAATTGAATAATTGATCATAAAATACATAAATCTACTAAATAAAACGTATTGCGGCGTGTTAAATCAAGCTTAGGATTGTTCTTTGAAATAACTAAGTGTTCCGTCATTTTTAGAGTTCCGTAGTAGTGATGTTGTAGTTCTGTTATAATGCAGTCCTGAGGAACATCGTGTTGAGAGTGCAAGGTGCTGAATTTTCTCATTTTCTGTGAAGCAATATCTTCCCTTTGCCGAATTATTGATTGGCCAAAACTACAATGTAATAAATGCGAAAATGTGTTGCTCCTTTATTACTATTCTCATATAACTCATCGAATTAACCTTAACTCTTTCTCATCGCTGAACCAATCTTGATGTGTTTTGGTATAGACATAGATTGTACCTTGGAGAACGATATAAGACTATTTCTTTTTTTAAAGTCTGGGTACCTAATGTGAAATACTGATGGATCAGCAAACGTCATCATACAATTTATTTATTCAATGTAATTTAAGTACTAAGGGTTAAGTAGGAAACACAAAATTTAGAAAATAATATGATGAAATAATAATAGTAAGTAAAAGCAACCGGCGCAGTGCGAACTAGGGTTGTTGAACCTTTTTTTTTTTTTTTTTTTTTTTTTTCTTTTTTTTTTCGGGGGGGGAAAATGCATTACGCATACCACTCGGGCGCAGGGGGCACCCGAGTGGTTATGTGGGACTCCCGTATAGGCTAATGAGACCCACGGTATACCCACTAAAAACCCCCCCATCTTCCTCCTCGCCGCCTTGTGACGGGGTTACGGGAACGCTTTCGCACACATCCGCGACCCCGCCAGCGGCAGCCGCCCACAAGCGGCTCCATCGCGAAAGCCCGAAGGCCCTCCACGATGGGCGCACCAGATGGTAAGGCGCGCCTCCCTCCTCGGCCTCCACCAGTACTGTAGCAAACTCCCCCTGAGTCTGCTACTAGGAGGCCATGGATACCAGATGACTGGTACCCGGTGGAGGATCAGGTCTGTGGTTCCTCCACCGACCACACCTCGGCCGCAGAGGATAGGGCAAGCGGCGCACCGTAATACCGACATGCCTCTTCCTCTGCGGCCCCACCAATGCCGTTTCGGCGGAACGACCCCGTCAGCTCGCAGGGGGTAGGGAGAGTGGCGCACCGTAATACCAACACGCCTCTCCCCCTGCGATCCCTCCGCGGCCGCAGAAGATAGGGAGAACTGTGCACCCTATCTTCCACGGTCCCTCCTCCTAGCGCGTCCGCAGCGGACTTGTTCAGCCCGCTGGGAGCGCCCTCCTCGGGCCAGCCGGCAGCCCAAACAGGCCGGCCCTGGTTGCCTCTTGGTTCACCGTGGGTGACCAGTCCACGGTTACTAAGCCCCCCCGCCACGACAAGGCGGGCAACCTTGTTGAACCTAACTTAACTGTTTAGTAAAATCTAACATAGTTGTGTAACGAAAAGATAAACGGAACAAATTTAACTTTGCCGTTGAAAAACTGTTGTCCCCATATATGTATCGATATGGGTCCCGATAAAATTACCAAGTTCTGCAAATAGGTTTAAAATTATTTTTTGTGATACTTACAAATTCACAGTTTTAAGATTTTTTATTTAACCTACGTTTTACCTAAGACATTCCTTCTAGCCGCATGTTTTTTGATTGCGTTGAGGATACAGAATATTATATGTTTTCACAGCTCCTAGGGATTGCAGACCTGAGTGTTGGATTAATTTTAATTTGGTACCTTCACACGTTCTTGAGAAAAAAGGTCTTGAAATACAAACAGACAGACGGGCAATGGAGTAAGTGATCTTAAGGGAACCGTGTTTTTTCTTTCGAGGTAATGAACCCTAAAATATCGAATCGTTATTTCGAGTACTGAGCTTTCATAGTAACGTTGTTCTAATGAGCGATCATGCTGCTTTAAGAGTATGTTATGTAAGTTAAATAAAGCACCTAAGATTTTTTCCGAAGCGAAGCGAGGGCGATTGCTAGTATAATATAAAAATCTCGTGTCACGGTGTACGGCTCGACCGATTTTTATGAATTTTTTTGTGCTTATTTGGTAAATATGAGAAAAGGTAGTTAAGTACCATTGAAGTATAATTTCATAGAACAGACATCTCGAACAAAATGTGTCCCGCCCGGAAGGTTCGATTTTCAATATTAAGCCTCCGTTCTCCTTTTAAAATCGAACGAATCCATTGAAGATTGAAGCCACGTGGCGCCAATGCATTGTGACATACATGGTGTACGAGGTGTCGGTTCTATACGCTAGTAAAAATATTTCAATGTTAAGTACGTATACAGTATATTTATTTCATACCGGGTATATTTCATACCGCTAGGTGATTAGTGTCCCTATAACTAGATATAATTTATATGGCAGAAAAACATTTACCCACCCAGTCAGCTCCTATTTTATATATCGTTTATTTTAAATCTAATTATTCAATGCATGGCTCAGACAAATAAAATGTATAGTTAAGCTAATAAGAATAACTTATGCACTTAAGCATAATATAGGCTTTCCCAGTGCCAATTGGCATGAAGATTTTATATCTCAGAGAAACTATCACCATATAAAAAAACGTTATCTGTCTGTTTGAATGCTATTATCTAATTAACTATTGCGGGACTTTTTATGGTTTTACCAATAAATAAAGTGATTCAGGAGAATAATTTGGTACCTATACGAAAACTACACACTATTATATAAATTGGCCGATTTATCAAAAATTAATTCATGTAATTATTTTAAGCTCTGTCTTCCTCAGAAAAGAATCAATATGTTGTTCATCAAATGACTCAATCAAAGAACATTATAGGTACATGAACCCCATTAATTAAACTTAGGTACATTCATATCGGTGTTTATTTACCGGTCTTAATTAAGTCCAATACCAAAGTGGTCTTTATAACGTACGCTGATAATGGTCCGGAGGAATGAATGTTATTTACACTGTGGCAGATTACACCATAATGTAACAGAAACTATTCATGAGCGACCCGATAATATGTACAAGATTATACAGAGGTCAGGGCGTGATAAAAATGACACCATACATGGTTTATCACATAATAACGAGATAATTTTTATATAATTTAACTTGTATTTTTACAGTAGGCATAAGGCACTCAGAAAATATATTTTTCTTGATTGAAATAAAATAAAATTATAAATATATGTAAGATGCAAGAATTATAGGTACTCATGATGTATTCATGGGAGTTTTCAACGACAAAACACTCGTATAAGGTTCTTACTACTTCAATATAATTATTCTACTTCAGCTAAATTAAGGCTCCATTTGGAATAAACTATATACTTGAAGCGTAAGATTTGAATACGTTACAATAGTTCTGGACATGAGAATCATTAGGTCGGATGTGCACATACGACGAAAATGACTTTTTAGTATACCGATATTAAGTTTTTGTTTCTCTTTCCAACGATCTGACCGTGGTATCTCTATCTCTTACCGTTGTAAAGATACACTCATGCATAATGTCGGTTATACAGACTTTTTCAAATACTCGAGAGCCATAAGCATTTATATTTACTTAAATCTTTATGCACCAAATTATTAATACTTTTATGATCCGTATTTCAACTTAAGCTATTATGAATCAAAAATGTTTGGCCTAATACGCTGGTAGCATCAGCAGATATGCATTTATGCCTGTAAAGTTTACTTCAAATTGTAGTACGTATCTTCAAATATAGTATTATGCTTGAAAAAATGTTGCTTATCGCTACAAAGGCATAAAGTCTGTTCTTAATATAGGATATTTATTATTGTTGTAATAATAATGTTTTGTATGAATATATTTCAGGCATAAAGTCTGATGTACAAAAATTTTATAGATTAAAAATTGTATTAAACTCATTTTAACAGTTAGGGTGATACTTGTAATAAAAATTAAAAGGTACTATTGCCTACAAAATATTAAAAAAAGAATACTGACTGAAATACTTATAGTTCAATAATGCTGAAGAAAAAATGTTTGTCAATTTTGTTTTTGCTCTCCTGAAAAGTTAGCATTTTACACATCCGACCTAATGCTTCTCATGTCCAGAGTTAAGGTTTAAAGTCAAGGTGCTTTAAGTTAAGGGCACTCTATCAGAGATGGACTATGATCTAGGTAGACAATACGTATATATTGTTCCTGTGTAGCCAACTACGTCGCTATGGCGTCCGGGAGAGCTATGTATGACTTTATCAGTGTGAATTAAGATTTCTGCTAGTATTTTAATTTAATGAGCTGTTATCCACCACATCGAGAAAACCATAAACATGGAACCTAAAGTTGTATTTATACTGTTTCATTCATCCTGTTTATATTATACACGGTGAATTTTTCAAGTGTGCGTGAATGGCCAAATTCTAAACTACATATAAGGAATAGCGAAAAATGGTCAAAGGAGTTTCAGGACCAATTTCGATAAAAACTAAAACTGCATCATTAGATTTTTGAAAAATTAATATTCCTGGTCAGGAATCGAACCCGTTGATTTTGAAAAAAAAACTCATCCTGTATTATACCATTCGATAGTGTCGCTAACAAGGATCAATCAAAAATCTAATGATGCAGTTTTATCAAAATCGGCCCCGAGAATACTTTGACTATTTTTCGCTATTCCTTATACTTAGTTTAGAATTTGGCCATCCACGCACACTTGAAAAATTCACCCTGTATATTGTTGTAAATTGACTGTACCGTTCTGTTGAGAATGTCTTGACAATACTCATAATGAGCTGTGGTTGCCTATAATTGGTAAGGAAGTTGTAAGATATAAATTCTATCTAGACGCAAATAGGAGTAAAGTTGAAAGTTGAAAGCTCATTCACCTGGCCGTGCGCATCCTGAGCGCCGCGCAGTTCTCCTTGCACTTGTATGCGAGCACCTGCTTGATGCGGCTGACCTCCACGTCGGGGAAGTGCCTGCTGACGTAGGAGATGAGCGCGTGCACGCGGCGGCGGTCCAGTGGCGGCTTGGTGGGGCGCGCCTCCTGCCCCGCGCGCGACCAGCGCTGCCCCGTCACCGAGCATGTGGCCAGCTCGATGGGCGAGAACAGCGCCGCCGCCAGCCCCCGCGTCACCTTGCGGTAGTCCCCCCACTTGACGCCGCGGAGCAACTCCTCGCGGATCTCCACGCCCTCGCCCAGTTTTATCTGCGGGGAGATCGACGGCAAAATTAAAAATAAATTAAAATATTTAAATGGCAAGCGTAACAAGGTCTCAGAAAAATAAAAAAGCTTCAAAAAAAGTTTATTTTATTTTATTTAAATAGCCGACAAACAAGTGACGATTCAGCTAATGGATGATCACATAACATCGCCATTCGCCACCCATGGACATCAGCAACGCCAACGAAACCTCTGATGCATTTTTTAAAGAAGGAAACTTAATTTTGGTCTATTGGATTGCTTCACTCTACAATCCGGTTGTGGCCCTAAGATGTTTATAAAAAAGTTATTGATCCAAACATTGAAGTATTAGATCCAAAGGGCATTCCTAAACGCCAATGAAAGTCTGTTTGGATACAGCATAAAATTTTGAACTTAACTAATATCAATGGCATCCGATAGATTCAATGAAATCAAAGCACTCTTGATTTGATCTTTTCATCTTTTAACAGTGTTTCTCTCTAAAAATTAATGTTCCATGTACTCCGCCATGTATGAAAAGAGTACGTTGACAGGCCACAGGGTATATTGACGTTCATTGTAACTCGAGCAAACTTTTTGCCGCCACTTTAGATACTTTTTATTTTTTAATTGTGGAACGCAAACCGTTATCTTTCACGGGCGTCTCTATTGGCCATCTTTGGTAGTTTTTGACAACGCACTAGATAACTGACGTCGTAACCACCGTTTGTCGATAAACACTGTTGATAAAGCGTCTTTAGAGTGTTACTATTACATTATGAGTATTATGAGTTAATTATATTATTACGGTAGAACTAACTGTTCTTGCTATTTCGATGCTTATTATACTTTTAAATGCGCTTAGAATAGGTACCTACAGTTTACACCAAAGTCAGGGTTGGGTCATTTTATTAATTCAGAACAGTTTTTACTTTTCACTTTGTAGGTTTCTAAGAAAAAATATTGTTGTTTTTAAATATCTGTATTTCTGTCGCTTTCTGTAAATAACATTACCCATAGACATAAGAACTCACGTCCCGACTCCCGGCTGTTAATCCTTCTATGGTGTAGTTGTTCAGTATTACTTTTAACAACATTCTAAACTACTATAGCTGTTGCATATTTTTTTTCTTTTAGTTTTTTTACACAGTCGGGTTTTGAAGTTTTAATTTTTTTTTTATTTTAAACTTTATTTTAAATTTTTAGTTAGGATTCATTGACTTCTTTATTAGGACTATAAGACGGTAAAATTCGCAATGTTGTCATTTCACTAAGGGAGTTAATAAATTAGCGAGAATTGTTGCTTAAACAACTTTAAATCGTTTTATGTATATAACTGTTTACTTAAAATGAAAAATTATGAAAAGAACCTAAAACCATTTTTGAATACCTATTCAACGATATCCCACTTAACTTGGTTCGTCGAAATTTTTTTTTTATTTTGACAATATGGCGTCTGGTTGTCGCAGTGATGAATTTTGATTAATATCATGTCTTTAATGACACTGGCAAGGTTAAGACCAATCGATTGACGTAAGAATCATCAAAATCGGTCAACACGTTTTGTCTCTACAACGCCACATAGGAACAAACATACATACATAGATGATAAAACTGATAAACACATTGCGTCGCGCAGTCGGGAAAAAACCTTATTTCTTACGTCCCTTTTTGGGCACTAACTATTGGCCATTAGTATAGTATTAGTAACGCGTTAGGACTTAGGATGCAGGTATGGCAGGGAATAATGTCCCTCTAATATCCAGCTACTACTAATGTCCCGGTAATACCTGTATTAAGCAAGTTAAAAATAACAATTGACATACCAGTCGTGGTGCGACGGCGCCCCGCTCGTTCTCCCGCTTGAGCACGAAGGGCAGAGCCCGGCGGTGCTGCTCCAGCCACACGGCGTCCGGCACCGGCCGGTTGCGGCGCCCGTCCCACCGCACGCTCAGCGCTGCCGACACCCACACATGACACTGCTTTACACGCACTTGACCTTCATCCAAGGGGGCTCACGTCCCAACTCAGAGCCACTAACGGTTACTTACATATTATTTATTTATTAATTAATTTAATCTTTATTGACCACAATACAGGAGGTACAAATGGCGAGCTTAATGCTTTAGGCATTCTCTACCAGCTAACCATTAGGCCAAATAGAAACACACGATGAGCGTTATTAAAAACAGAAAAAATATAAATAACATTGTTAAAAAATTAAAAGAATACACAAACTATAATAAATAAATATTAATAATAACACTAAGTGTGAAGCGTTATTATACAATCATACATACATATATACCTATATACATTATAAATATATATAAATATACATATCTCTTTAATAAAGAATCACCATACAAATTCTGTACTAAGGAGTGATTTAAATAACTGTTAGTGACTCTGAGTCGGGGCGTAAGACATCTAAGTAACGCTAAAATCCCCTTACTCCCCCGGCCCCAAATATACGGCGACCCGTGGCCGTGACTAAATGTAATTATAGATCATTTCCTCATCAGCCTGGTTCTAGTAGTGGGCCTCCTCAACAACCACATGGGCGATAAAAGGGCACTGAAAGATAATCTCGCCTGAAGGTCTAGCTAGGTCCTCCCAAATAAAATACCCAGGATCCGCCAATATTTACATGTACCACACAATACAACACTCACATACAACCCTGTATAATAGAACAGATACGTACACATTTTTAATTAAGCAGGTAACTCAGTAAAATTTAATAATGAAATTTAATTTACCCTACAACCTCGAACAATGGTTCTATGTCAGGTGTGACACCTCCAAATAAGATAGCACGAAGCTTAGATTATATAGCTATTCCATATTATTATATAGGACCTATGGATTATGAATTGGCGTCGTTAAAGCCAGCAGGATTACTACACTCTGATCTTCAGGGCCAATTCTTATATGTAAAGAAACCTTAGTATTTTAAAATATCTTAATTTACGTACTTATATAAGTTTTATGAAATCTAGTCATTGTGGAAAGCCATTGAAAGCGGAGAAGTTCTTATCTAAAGTAATAATTCATACAAATCCTATTTATAAATAATAGTAGATGATTAACCTACATAAACTTAAAATTTAAACATCTATGGACAAAACTAGCAGCCATTCAATTTCATTATCTTTTTAGATTTATTGATAGTAGTTTACAATCAATTAAATGAAAGAAGCTGACCTAATCCTAATGTGACGATTTAGTTTTATCATTACCGCAATCGTGATAAAGGAATCTTGTAATGTGAATTATCATTCCATCACTAAATTATTATTTCCTAGATGTTATGTAGCTAGAATACCTACATGGAATAGCTACATGACTGAAAAATCTAATTAAATTTTATCTCTCGCTTGTCAACAGTAGTTTGCGTGGGCGCAGTCATTTATTATTAGATTGATCAATTTAGCTTAAATCATGGTTATATTTAGCTTCGAAACATTTAATGTATTAAAGGAGATATTATAATACCAACGTAGAATTGTTCTAATTAAATTTAATTAAACTTACCTATTATATTATGATTCTAACTAACTACCTAACTATTAAAAACATATAAAATAGTCTAAGTTAGGGGAGGCCTATGTCCAGCAGTGGACCTCCAAGAGCTGATGGATAAATAAAAAATAGTCTAAGAGAAAACAGATACACTTGTTTATCTCCTGATTGTGAATGTCGATGTTTTAAGTTGCAGCTTGGTTTGGTAATTCCTGAGGATACTGTGAATGAGGATGAAGTGTTATAAAGAAACTTGTAACAAAAAACTTACAGGTTAGCTATTGAATTCATTACTCTGTAAAATTGTACATACATCCTATTAATATTATAAATGTGAAAGTATATGATGATGTATCGGTTTGTTACTTCTTCACGCCAAAACTACTGAATAGATTTTCATGAAATGTAGATACCACACAGATAACCCAAAACTACTGAATAGATTTTCGTGAAATGTACTACACAGATAAACCATGACCTTTAATAAGAGAATTACGTTAGTTATTTTCCCGGAAAACTCGTACAAAGTCGCGGGCGCTACAAATAATACATTTTGTCGGGTACAATCACATTTGTCACGAAACCAAGAAACAGTTGTATTACAAATGCTGGCAGGGGTAGTGTTACAGACCGCAACGATGGTGTAGTATATATGAGAGCTGGCATTAAATTTCATCTAATGTAATAGACCTACATATCGCGGCTGACAACTCACCTCCTGATTACGCTGAGCTAAACTTGTATCCTCAATTCCTCACTCCTTATTACCACCACAGAGCATATTTACATAATTTAATTTTTCTTAATTTTTTTTTTTACTACAAATAGAACTTATTTTATTACTCGCCAATCAAAGAGTACAAAGAGTATTTTGTACGCCGATACACACAATATGTAGTGACATATTGTGAGTATCCCCAATCATAAAAAAATGATAAAGAACATGATTACATTAGCCTATCGTTCAAAGGGACCTTACATTATTTTTTTATAATTTTAATTTTTTTCTTATCAGAACTACTAATGTTTATTCTTTAGAATTTATCTCTTAAAACTTTAAAATACCCACACTTATATCTATATCTTCAATCATTTTCATTATTTTTCTGTTTGGTAGAATAAAGAAAATGGGTCTCTCCTATTAAAGAGGTCTTGGACGCATATTCCACAACCCTGCTTCAATGCGGATATTTTATTAGAAGTAATTAATTGTTTTGTGTATTAAGTAATTAGAGTAGAGTAGAATAAAGGTTTCGTATTCGGAAAATAAAAATTCAAATTTTCCTAAAATTTTCAATAACGACTGATTAAGATCAAATTTCGACCACTGGGAGAACATTCATTTTAAATAAAAGCTTCAAGTTTAGTTTTAAACTTCCAATGGACATTTGAAAAAACTGACCTACTTACACACACAAAGGAAAAGGTAAAGTGCTATATAACTTTCACATTCTGTTTTGATTCGCTTGCAAACTCTTGCTTGAATAAAGCTGTTTCGTTCCAATGCAACTACACCGCCGAACAGTATACACATACAACTGAAAATCACGTTATATTCTGAATACTTTATTCTTTCATATTTAGTAAAAAAATTACATTGATTTATGTACATACATAAACGCTTTATTATTCCGCACAAGCTATGCGCAGCTGAATATGATTAAATCTGCTTTATGATTTTACATTGCACTATTAATACACAATATATCGGCGGACTACAGCCTCGAATTGACCGGTTCATTGCGTAGGTTTACAAAAAAGACAACTCGGTTGTATATATCGTATAAAATAAACCGTGTATACAATATTATAATAACAATATTAAGTGCATCAATATGTAAAACTCCTACACAGCCTCCAATATAAAATGTTCTGGATTAACATAACAAAATAATGAACAATTCTATTGTCGTTTTAATTATCACGGTAAATCCACTGTACTATTTATTTATGTTACAAATAATTATTTAAAAATAATAATTCATAATAAAGTTAAATGTTTAGAAAAATTAATATGCAAAGGGCCATGATAATGCATTTGAAGTCTAATAAACATCGTTAATAGAGTAACACTAAAGGAATACTAATTTCAAAGTAGCGTGTATTCAAACCATTATAATTATACTGAATAATAATATTTTTGGTATTAAATTTACATTCATAAACATCATTATTATAGTGATTAAAATTTCTAGTATCGTATTTTTTAACTTCAATTAAATTCAGCATGTTTGAGATTCATTCTAGATATAAACATTAAAATTTTAGATTATCATAGTTGAAGCTGTGCCTTAACTATACCGACGGGATTAAAATTATTTTAAGAAAGTTCCGAAGTGCACCTTCAAAATACTTTTAAATTACATAACCTATGTAAAATTTAACCTTAATTTTCGCAAACTATACAAGAATACGATCAGAATAAGTAATTTCCAAATTGCAAAAACCGTAATCTTATGTTAAAAATAAATGCAACGTCAAATTTAGAGAAGTTGAGATCATCATTAAATTAAAAATATTGACTCGAGATCTCCTAATAATGGGACACATTTAATGATTATTCATACAAAATAACTAATATTGTAATTCACAACCCTAATCATTCCTCCTCCTCGTGTCCTTTCTAAATGCTCGTGAAGTAGGTAGACTTTGCTGGAAACTACCTTTTCTATTTTTAAATGACTAGATGCGTTTTTTCTCATGGCAATTATTTTCGAATAGTTGAACCAAACTCATTTTGTATTTAAAAAACTACGTGACAAAATTAAAAAAAATACATTTCTTATATCCTACTTAGTTCCCCTCTGAATAATCGATTGAACACTGGGTTCGCATTAACTATGGCAAGGTTCTGATTCAACCCAACATGCATAAAACTGTAACATAACACGTACGTGTAACTGTATACTAAATGCGTGAATCTGAAGACATTTAAATATTAACTGTAACATGTGTCTTTGTACAAACTATTGACCGGGAGCCGTCCAATCACTCAACAATATAACATCTGTGTAAAGATAAAATACTATTCATTGTGTATAAAAATATAACTATTGCTATTGTTGCACATCACGACGTTTACTAACGACAGTATTCGACACAAAAAACTGGCGAGCTCGGAGTTCTCCGCCGCATTTGCGATACAAAAGAATTACACTTTTACTATGAAAATATCTTATTTTGCTAGGAAGGCGGCGGAGAGCGCCGAGCGGGGTGGACAGTGTACATTGTAGGTATGTATGTATAATATGAACCTGTAAATAACCTATGATAAAATCAGCACCGGTAGCAACGAATGCCTTAACAACAATCAGTCTATTGTCAGAAAGGAAGGTACGTAAGCGATCCCTTCGACGAGATCCCGTTAGTCAGGAAAACAATTACATTATGTCGCGATTCGCGGCTCATGCGACGTGCGGCGTGCGGCAGCGTGTCTCATGGCGCGTGAGTCAGCATTATGCTTGCCACTTCATCCATTACTGTCATCGAGCCCGAGTCTCGCACCAATAAAACAACGCTCCGACTAACTCACTATTACTCACGACGAGGGGATCTCGTTAAAGGAACTGGTATTTGGAATCTGGCACTCAGTATAAATATTGGAAGGCACGCCATATGCGGAGAGGTGTGACGGCAGTTGGGCCCCCGGCGACACTCCGATCACAGACTAGATAAATCTATTGACAGTCTTCGTAATTCCGCTAAGCCACATCTTTGCAATGTTGCCCAACGACGAGATACTATAACATCGCAATCCGCACAGCAATGGTTAAGGTTACCTCGACATTCTCCTTCGGTTAACACCGGGTTGCAGAAATTTGAGCTTATTGCACTGTTTAACTTCCATTTGCATGCCATAAGGAGAACCAGTACTGCAACCGGCTACAACGAGGAGCTGAGACAAATTGCGATTCTCACATTTCATTTTTGGTCATCGGAAGGACGACCATGGAAGCTCATCTTCATAGTCATGCTAGAAATATTTTCAGTCCAAAAATGAATATCTGACAAATAAATGTGTAGAGTGGAAAAGTCGGTGGTGCGACTGGTCCTCCTTACGCTGCCGGAGCTACGGCTACGAACAACAAAGAGAGAGCGCGAGGGTCCGCGGCGGCGGCGGTCCGCGATCACGGCAAGCGGTGCGCGGGCCGCAGCGCGGGCAGCGGCGGCGGCGGCGGGGGCTTGAGGCGCGGGGGGTGTTGCGCCAGCGTGTGCCGGCGCAGGTACAGCGGCGTCTTGAAGCTGCGGCCGCACGTGCCGCACATGACGGGCTGCGCCTCGTGTATCAGCCGCACGTGCTGCCGGAGGTTGGACGCGTTGGAGTACCGGCGGCCGCACTGCGCGCACCGCACGCCCGAGCCGCCCGCGCCCGCGCCCGCTGCCAACAACACTACGTTCGCACTCCGTTCCACCGCCCGCCTCCGCCTCCGCCGCCGCGCTGCCCCGCTCCCGGACCGCTCCCCGTGCTAATAGGATTACGCTTCCTGACTGGCTATTGCCTTCCATCGGGATTATGCTATCGCCAGTTTCACTGCCAGATAATTCGATTCTTAATCGGCTGCTGTATCAATTTAATAGGAATGGGCGGTGCGAGTCTATTCGCAATTTGGTGGTGACGCCCACCCTGATTACCAAGGACTCGTTACCTTATCATTTTAAGTTTTTTTAAGGCAGAATTTCAACTCGGATTTCTCGAATCATAACCGGCTTATTTAATATTACATTCAAGGAAAAGCGCGATTTCTCCATCGCGTTATCGAGCAGTTTTAAGAGGAGAGTTGATTGAGGAGAGGGAAAGCGTGAATCCTATTAGCATCAGAGAGTGCCGGTGGGCGGTGCGTGCGGCGGCGGGGGCGCCGGCGGTCGCCCCGACACCCGCGCGCCTAGCCACCTGATTCGATACGAAAACGCGCGCGCTCTCTTCTTTGCCGATTGATTCGATGTGATAAAAAGAGGTTCGCCGGGGGCGCGGCTGTCCGAGTCGACGTGTGCGTGTAGGAATGACGTGACGGTGATGTTAGAGGCGAGCATATTTACCTTCTGCTGAGTCGTCGCGGAGCTCGGTGTTCATCCCGGCCATGAGATCCATGTTACCTGCAAGGAGATAGCCCGTTAGTGTCGTTACTCTTTTGTTTGTTCACTCGTGCCGACTGTAGTTGTATATACGCACCTTGTAGGGCGGCAAAAGGATTTGCCAGCGCGTTATTGTCATTGTAATACATCGGCTGGAAGCCGGACCGCTCTTCGTCGCTGGCCTCCTGTTCCATTACTTCCATTTTTGGTTCCAAAAGATCGGACGCAGTAAAGTCTTGACACTTCTCCGCTCTCTCTGATTCCCCGGGATCCATGAGAATATCGTTTTCTTCATTGTTCACCTCCGTTGCTTCGAGATCAGTTTTCACCCGTAACGTCGGGTAATTGCACGTTTCGCTATAGTCATCATTATTAGGCCTCATTTGACTAGAAGTTTGAAAAGGAGCTTCTTCGCTGAGATTATTTCTGGCAACATCGGGAGAATTTCTACCAGAGCGTCGGTTCGCGCTCTTCTCATTGTCATCGGCGGAGGTCGATTCCACATTTTGGCTTGCGGCTTTGGAGGAGGAGGTAGTATGTGACGGCTTAGCGCTGAGCAAATTACGTAGTTGAGAAGGAGGAGATTTTCGGTTCACTTTCTGCAAGTTACCATTTGGGGTGAATAAAGGTTATTATACAAATATTAACCATACTAAACTTATTTATTTGGAGGTTTACTTTATCGTTGTGTTGTGAGCAGTCGGTGAGGCCGCGGATTTGCAGGGCGTCAGCAGTCCGTAGGAAGGCGCTGAGCTGTGCTTGCGCTATGTTCACCTGCCCCACGTACATGAACTGAAGGAGGGCGCGCACGTGGGACACCTCGCAGTCGCGCATAAATATTATCGGATGAGGACATGGATTGTTCTGAAAAAATGTTACATACATAAATACAGGTTTTTCATACATTTGTAGATATATTTCAGACCTTTTGGACATTTAATTTTATGGCTTCAACCCATTGATGGCCCACTACTGAGCATAGGTCTCCCCTCTTGAGGTGTACTCTATGAGAGTATGCTATATTTTTTAATTTTGTACCAACTCATGTTCTCATACTCATACCCTTACAAGAGACTTCTTTTTGTATGGGTATAAACAAGCATAATAATAAAAAGCACAACCACAGTCAAAGAATTAACAGAATAATAATTAGAGATGCGCCGAATATTCGTTTGATATTCGGTATTCGGCGTATTCGGCATCTTTTTCACTATTTGTATTCGGCCGAATTATTCGGTTTTGGTGCCGAATATATTCGGTTCGAGTATTTCTATTTTCTTGACTACACTACACGGTATAGAACTAAAAGACAAAACCTCTTATGTAAGATCTAAGTTATATTATAAGTCAAAGAAATCCTATGAGTAATAATTTGTTGAATAAAGCTAACAAAATAAAGCAATTAAACTTCATATCACATTTAAGTATTTTGAAACCTCAAGTCAACATATTTATTTCTTAACCTATAGTTACTTAGTATAGCCAACATTTATTTCAAACCTTAAATGAGCATTTATTTTTAACCTTAAAACAATATTTTTGGTAAATGGTAATGGTAAATGGTAAACCGAATAATTCGGCCGAATATCCGGTTCGGTAAAGGTTAAACCGAATAGTATTCGGTATTCGGCTATTCGGTGAAACCACTATTCGGCGCATCTCTAATAATAATCAAATGTGATTGTTTCTATTATTGTGCATATCTGTGTGAAACTATTACAACTAATATTTTTAAACCCAAAGCTCTACTTTTGAACCTGAATGACTCTAGAACAATCCAATGCATCGGTAGCCTCAAAGGAGCAACTTTTTGTGTACTGATGGTAATCGGACACAGTTTAACAATAAAATATCACTTTCACAACCTTTCTCTACATTCCTTTATTGCAATCTTATTAAGAAATTGCTTTAAAGACCTTATTATTTACATTGTATGCTTACTTGTATATTATTATTGAATTACAATTATTAACCATTATTTCCTGCATGAAGAACACATGTTTATATTTAAGAATACATAGGTTTTATAAATATTATAATTGTCTTTAAACATGAAGAAACTAATGCAGATATTTTATTTTAATAATACCACCTCCTACTTCTCAACATCCTTTGTCTGATATCAACATTACCATAGTGGAGTGGAAATCTTATCAATTATATAAGAGGTCAATGACAGCTGTAGAGTTGTGATGTAAGAACATTTTGGGACCAATCAATTAGTTTTTATACACATTTACTATTCATATATTTTTTATACATGACTTGGATATCAGTTATTCATTACAATTATTACATTGGATTAAAAGTAAAAATTGAATTTGCACTTTAATGTTTGTGGATTCACAAATTAATATAAACTTTCAATAAAACATATTTAAAATGTTGTAGTTCATGGATTTAAAATAAAAATATTTTTAAAATATGCTCCATGTGCATGCATACATTTAGAATTTTATATAATTATGTTGAAGTTACCAAATAAGAAATATTTTAAGCCATACTTAAAATATAATGTGTTTATGTAAATTGATATGTAAATTAGTATCCATTATTGAGAAGTGAGGAAGAAGCAATTAAGCAGAATGGACTCTTGTTTGTATAATTTCATCCCTAAAAGAAACATTATAAAGTTTAACAACAGTAATAAATCTACTTTTAATGCCATAATTGAAATATTAGTCTAATTTTAAAACTAAAGTAACTACATAACTTGTAATCAATTCAGCAGGCAATCACTTATTAAATGCTTGGGTACAATATTCTAACAAGATTTGTTTCTTGGTAACAACATGGTGAAAGATAAGATATATCACAAAACAAAAGCTATTTAGATTGCCCTTAAATAACTTTCAAATTATTATATTAGAAAGCCATCCTTAGAGCAAAAATCTTCACACAAAACTGTAAAACAATAGTTTAGGTAAACTATGTTTATAATATAAAAATAGTTCTTTATTTTTTTCCAATTTAAAGATGTAGTAAAGGCTTAATGGTAATGAATTAATTAGAAATTGTGAAACAGAATTCTAAAGTAGGTACAAATAAATGAAATCACGAATACTTAACCGGAACGCGAGACATGGCATTTGTAAGTAGATCAAGTGTTTTATACATAACAACTTTCACTAGAGTCATTGTAATGGTGACACATCAAGTGTGGGGAGTGAAAGATGGACTTACTTTGAATAATTCCTTGAAATAAGGACTACACGCGGAAAGTACCACTTTGTGGGCTTCCAGCCTGTGTCCCTCGCATGCCAGGGTGACATCCACGAAGTCCTCATCATCGCGTAGCGCCTCGAATTGAGAAGTTATATTTGCTTGAAAATTGTTCCATCTCAAACAGAATTGCTGGTCGCCACCCAGTTCTGTACCTTCCATTACTTATAGACATAACTCGATATACCTGCTCATTTAATTGCTTGATAAGAATAGTTAATTATTGAAAATAAATATATCACAGTAACTTGCAATTTCAGTCGCCGTCTGGCCGAAAATCTTGAAAGAAAACAATCAATAAAATCTCGTACCAATATAAGAAAAATAAAACTTTTTAATTTGTCATTCATTTGCTGATGGGTACATTCACTTCAACGTTCCGTTACACGTCAGGATTCATTTCGTGTTTTTTTTTTTAGAAATTAGCTGATATTTAAATATTTTACATAAAAACAAATTATTCTGCTTTTTAAATTAACTTTCCACAATTTTTTATTATTTTAAAATTTCACTGAATACAGTCATATTTAGTTCGTCACAGATTACGCCATAGACAACAGGTTATGGTACTCTATCGTTTTTGCAATATAGAGCAAAGAACTTTATGCTTTGCCCAAGAACTTTAAAATATAACTGGATTCCAAACTTTGAAGATGTATCGGGATACAGATCACGTGACATTGGATGAATATTTTTCTATTGTGTCCATGTAATCTATACTCTCAGGACAAATATTTAAATTGTGTAACGAATTTCAATTAGAAGATAATTTATAACATTACATTACATTTTTAATTTGAAAACTAATATTTCAATGCCACCAACATTATAGCGAAATAACTCGAAACGCACTTGATAAAATATCGAATTTAATACTCGGAAATAACTATCGATATTTTCAGATACTATCGATGATATTTGTCGATTTATTTTCTGGAAAAATATAGATACTTAATTTGATATTTAATTTTTTTGCTCATCCTGATAGGTATAGTCAATTAGTCATCAAACATTATTAAAATATGTAAAATGCTTTCATAGATTTCTAGTTGTAAGTAATTATAATAGGTAAAGCTTGCAAATGCTATCTGTCGAGATTCAAATAATATTTATTATATGCTTAAACTTAATTGACCACTTCATGATACCATGAGATGGTCTTACTATTATCTAAGCAGGTAGTAGTAAAACTGTAACTGTAAAACAATGATTATGTACAGTAATCTAAAAAAACCTATTGTGTACTTATGTACACACTTAAGAAGCTATACTTACATCTTATTTATAAGTACCTCTCACTTGCACCCACAATTACCATGAACGATGTCAAGCTCAATCTAAATATGATTTAATACATGCATTATTGTTAGAATAGTGTATTGACAAAATATACTAGGAAGATTTTATTTTAGGTAGATATCCTAACACCCTGCATGGCAATATAATAATATAAAATATTATTTTGAATAAATAAACAATATTGTTATTATAGCTTCTTTAATTACTTAAAATGTTATGGTCTTACATCATAAAAATATTAAATAATTATAAGGCTTGTTCACCTTCCACCATTTCCTTCAGATTTAACAGTTCAAACTGGCCGCTTCCTTTTGTTTCTGTTCTAATCATTTCATCCAAACTCCGAAAGCTTCCAGGATCAATCAAGCAAACAATATTAGCCGTCCCAGCTTCCCAGTTCTCCTCCTCAATGTTCGTGGTCAGTTTAACAACTTTGTCTCGTGTTTTACGGGCCTCTTTTCCACTTATTTGTATCCTAACTCTCATTTGTGCTCTTTCTAAAGGAATTTCTTTTTTTATTAACTGTATTACATCCAGAGCCTGCTGTTTAGCATTTCGGTTAACGTTTACTGAGAAATGTATGTCCTTCATTGCCTTTTCAATGATTGAAACTGGATATGGCCTCTTTGTCTCTGGATTAACACATTTGTCGGCAACTGTAGTAGCAATATCCTTAAAAAGGGAGTCTATTTGTGAATGCCTCTCCTTATCTGATACTTGAAGCTCACCTTTCTCTAAGATTTCCTTACAGATTTCAGTTTGATCATCTTTACCAAAAACTTTAACCAAATCTTCCTTTTTTGCAACTTGACCTTTAGAAACATTTGTGAAAACAGTATGAGTTTGTAATACTTCGTCGATGTCTTTCTCTCTGTAAACAAACAAAAAATAATTAAAAATATTCAAAACGACATACCTATCAGATCTATCAAGATATTGTATGCTTACACTTTGTTTCTCCACGACAACACCTTATTCCTGTAACATGCTATTTCGAATCTCTTGCCACCTTTTTTTAATCTCACTATTGCTACATTTGTTAGCCGTATTTGATTTGTTGGCGTAAATATTTTAGACATGGTGCAAGTAAAATTAGCTATTTGTTCCTTAACATCTGTCCAAGACTTGAGCTCATTGAACTTGTATTTGAAACTTTGTTTAAATTAGTTCTCACAGTGTGTTTCTGTGAAAAATATACACTTGTTTACGATTTACGATTTAAATAATAAAATTGATTCAATCTGTCCAAGGCCAAGTTATTTGATGTTTATAATTTATGATGAGATTGAGAAGAACATACGAGAAAATTTTTGCAAGAGAATCATTTATTTTTAGAGTTAAACGTCAGTCAGTGTCAATGTCAAGTGTCAGTTGTCATGTTGATTGAATTTTGATCATTTGATGTCCCCCATGGATATATTACTCTATCTGGATTACTGACCTTGTAGAGTTACCTGAAGTTTGATGACGTCATATCTTAAGGACTATTCGACCAATCACAGTGTGGATTGAGGTTGTCCTTCATAATTGTAGAAACTAGAAAGTCTACACTTAGAAAAATTATGTCCTACTTTTATATGGTTCTTTAAAATGTTTTATATTGGTAATTTTTCTCGTGGTAAAAAATTTTAATACTGAAATATAACATTTTATTAAAATTTCTTCAGAATTATTGAATTTAAAATATTACAATTGTTTTTATTGCAATTTTCTTACTGATAAATGACAACAGTACAACACCACATTTTAAGCAACACGAACAAATACGACGACCACAGTCTTCACAAATCCCCGATGACCGTAATTGCCGATTGCCGAAATCGCCACACTGAAAAATTGCATTAACTTTTTGGCGCATTGTTGCAAACAACCACACAATTACGTTACATACATTATTTACCTTCGATGTTTTATATCATTATAAAAAAAATCATAATCGAATGGTATATCCTGGGACTATACATTACATGGACACATTAGAAAATGGTCCTTCGGTTATGACGTCATCCGTCCACAGGTACCTCTACTAAGTTACTTATCCAGTAAAAGTTACTTATCCATGATGTCCCCACGAAGTTCAAGTGGATACGATGGATATATTACTCTAACTGGATATACATAACTACGTAGAGGTACCTGAAGACAGTGAAGACGGGTGATGTCACAACGGAATGACCATTTTTATATTGTGTCCATGTAATCTATAGTCCCAGGATCTATCATTCGATTGTGTTAAAATATTTTATAAGTGCATTGCAATAATAATAGAAAACTATTTGACTATTGTCTATGCTCTGACCTCTTTTCCAGTTCCTTGATCTAGCATTTAACTGTCAATTTTTGCTTATCTATGCCCAACACGACGTGTAAAAACTTGGCCGTCATTATCAATACCCGTCATTTTGTAATATTTGTATATTTTGTCGGCGATTTTATATGATTTAATCATTAAAATGGCGAAATTAGTGGATATATACAACAGCGAAAAAGATCCTGTAATTAAAAGGCGACAATTGCCACTAACTATTTACGAAAATCTAACGGTAAGTTGTTTTAAGATTTGACATTACCACAAACGTAGAATTAATTCCGAGATAGAAAATTAGTCATGTGCTAAAGTTTAATTAATTACATTTGTATGATAGTTAAAGGATGACCGTCAAAGTTGGTTTAATATTTAATGTAAAGTGTAAACATTGAACTGGAAAAACACTGATGCCTAACGCATTGCAAGCTATGACGTTCCCCAGATGACCTTATTTAATAAAAATATTTTGTCTTTGTCTAGACGTAGTCTTACTATTTGGTATGTTTTTAGATGATAATGGACTTGAACACAATGGGCTTGATATGTGATAACCCGCAAGTGAAGGGTCGTGAATATGAGGAGTTCATGCGCAAGTATCGAATCCTTACTACAGACGAACTTAAAGCTGCTCTCAGAGTAGACGCCTCAGATATTTTTAACGTACTAAATCAAAGCATTCCGTGTGTTGGCTGTCGAAGAAGGTATAACCTTTCATTAAATTTAAATGCATGTTTTAATGTTAATGAAGACAGAATTATCTATATTTTTGTTATAAATCCATAAATTCATGTTATATTCCTGTTAGATTAATAATGCTTTAAGTCCTATTCATGATATCCCAATAAAATATAGATAAAAGCTTATAGTAGGAGTGGGTAACATTTAAGCCATTACACTACAGATGTATAATATTATGTTTGTTGTACTGTCTGATTGTTTATTTGTATAGAATATAATGTTATGTGATTAACATGACTCATCCTTTGAGTGAAATATCTTTGCCGTCTCCTGTATAATATATTATTATATGTTCACAATTTTTTTATAACTATAAAATTGTACTAATGCATTATACTTTATATTTTCAGTGTGGAAAGACTCTTTTATCAATTATGCAAATCTGGACACCCTACGTTAGATCCGTTAATATTAACACCAGATGAAATTATGACTATAAGGGAAGATAAAGTGATACATCCACAGTCTCTTGCTACTTTGCTGAATGGCCACAGGTATGTTTTATATTGTATTTAAGAGTATAATTATTATTCAAAGCTGTTGTCCTATTTCCTTCTTCATTGGCAATGACTCGAAACTGTCCATCATTAGGATGACAACAGTAAGCTGTTATGCAGCTGTTAATCTGGCCCTGGTCTATTCCGGCACCCCTTGTAATCCAACATACCTATAACATGTATCTATCTACAATTATTTTTCCAAATGTTTGTTAAGGTGGTTTTGAAACAGGTTTTAACTAGTTCGCACTACCACAAATTTTGCTCTTAACCCTTTGCACTCGAGAGGTGAGTCTCGCTCACCACATGATTTATTGCCACAACTCGAGAGGTGACTTGCTCACCACTTTGTTTGGTGCGGAAATTCGATGCGCTGTGTAAACTACTTATGTTTCTTTATTAGGTAATTGATCATGGAACCTGCACTTTCTTTATTTGGTAATTGATCATGGAACCTGCACTTTCTTTATTTGGTAATTGATCATCGAACCTGCACTAAACAAAGTGGTGAGCGAGTTATCTCTCGAGTTGTGGCAATAAATCATGTGGTGAGCCAGACTTACCTCTCGAGTGCAAAGGGTTAACTAACTTTTATATGTAATTTATTGTATTTCAAGGTACTCTTCTCCCTATCTCAATGCATACCCTGTTTGAAATTATCTAATACCTTTAAACGAGCAATTCTTGTATATATATATACAATTGGAATCTCGGAATCGGCTCCAACGATTTTCATGAAATTTAGTATATAGGGGGTTTCGGGGGCGATAAATCGATCTAGCTAGGATTTATTTTGAGAAAATGTCGTTTTATCGGTGTTTTCAGGCAATGATAAACTTCTACAATATATTCTTCCTGACATCTATTGGCAAGTAGCAATACTAAAGCTACTTCAGTAAATGGCGTTGTTAAGCAACACTAAACCGAGCAAAGCTCGGTCATCCGGATATTGTCTTATAATAACTGACAAAAGACTATACTAGTAAACTTATTTTAACTGGTTACCATTGTCCATGGCCACAGAAAATCCACAGCCAAAAAAGCAGGAAAAATATTTTCCCAGACTTATTTAGACCAGACAGATTGCAGATGCAAAGGAAAATGGTTTAGACAATACTATTATACATTTGTTTGTATTTGGACATGGAGGAAGTGTAAATATGAAAATGATATTATTACAGCTTTATATTTTTGTAATTTTGCAAACTTTATAAAATACATTATATATTGTACAGAGAGTCAGGTACCTCTCTAAGTTATATAAAATAAGAAAAACAGGAAAAATTGTGTACATAACAAGAAACAATGATAGTAAAATATTATAGTGTAGGATGCATATATGTTGCTCGATATAGTATATATTGCTCAAAATTGTACAATTGTGAGACAGTATACATTTGGTAAACTGAAAACTTTAGGTCATTGACTTTAACTGAAAACTTTAGGTCATTCAAGTTCATCTTTGGATCATACTTGATTAGGTAACATTGTTTCATTGAAAAAAATATTGTCCCAGATACATGAGGATAGATTCTGATAGATACTAATGTGGCCTCATCTCTTTTATTAAATGTGAACAGACATGTGCAGGATCACCTGATGGTTAGTGATCACCGCCACCCATGGACATTAGCAACACCAGGGGTGTCACCAAAGCATTGACTTCCTTTGGAATACGACTTACAAAATCCTTAAATGTATACATGCGTCAACATTTAACTTGTCTAATAGACAAGTGATTTACTTAAAGATCAGGTATCTATTAGTTTAAAATTTGAAATGATCCATGTTTGTTTCAGTACGGGCATTGAGTGTTTAATTTTGAGCCAACCGAGATGGAAAAAATCACAGAGGTGTACACTACATTCGTTGGAGGCAGGCCGAGGATGGGTAGCGACCGCATCTACCTGTGGCTTGGGCCTGGGTGCTTGGGGGTGGGGCGGCCGAGCGGCGTGGCGTGCCGCCTGGGACGCCATGAGGACTTCAGCTCGCGAGCATGTCACTCTTGTCCATTTTAATACTCTCCATGATACCCTTCACAACTACCTGAGGAAACACAGATTTTGTGCAGACTGCAAAACTAAGGTAATGCAACTTTATTTGAAGATTATTCATTTAAAAACATTTGTTATTACAGAAAGACAGTGTTTTCAAAATAAAAACTTGGAATTAAATTATTGTTTATTTATGTATAAAGTCTGAGTTACATCAGGTGCCTCTTATTGAGAGTCATTTAGCTTTGTATCATTGCCTTGTTTAATCCCCAGATATTTGTGAATAGTGTTGTTTCACTACTTGTATGACTAACTATCCTATTGAAATCAATTATTGTATATTTTTACTGTGCCATGATCTCAGTTTCGAGAGAAGGTTTAATATATGCTGTTAAAAAATGAATTTAAATTAGGTCACAACAGCACGAAATGATGGTGCTATTTATCATGTTGATAAGAATTCTTATCATGTAATATTCAACAACAATACTGCTAAATCAAAATCTGAAACCTGTTTTGGCTTCAAATATTCGTAAATAACTTTTAAGAGCCAAAACTTTGCTAAGGAATAATCATACGAAGTACTTGAGTAATATGTTAATGAAATATTGCAGGTTTTAAGGGCTTATCAGTTATTGGTAGAAGAAAAGGAGCCTCAAAAAGAGAAGGGCTATGTCGGAGCATTGTATGGTGGAATCAGGAGATGTTTGATGGATAAACACTTGCATTTGCAAGCAAAGACAGATTACATAGCTCACCTCATAGCCAGAGCAGAACCGGAACTATTGGGCAACCATCGGGAGAGACATGCTAAAACATTGGAGATTGCACAGGAGGAGGTATATATAATTTGCTAGTGATTTGTATTTTTGTTTTAATATATAGTGCAATCATTTTGTTCATGGCCATGAACTTTGCTTCGCTTGATTTGGTTGCTCAGACCTTAAAATTTCAGCGGAAAATGGTAGTATAAAATCTTCTCAACTCAATTTTTACTGAGATAAATTCTGCAATATAAGTTTAAATATACTAAAGTATAACTTTCTAAACATTACATAGATAAGTAATTTTCGTTAATTTATTAGACTCCTTAAAAGCACAAAATGGTAAAATACATTTCCATACTTCAACAACAGGTTCTTATCTGCCTGGGGATATGTATCTATGAACGCCTGCAACGCATCTCGATGCGACTTCGCGAGGAAGAGGGCACGTGCCAGACGCTAACGGCGGTCAGCGTCGAGGCACTCTACAGGAAGTTTGAGACAGCCGTCGAACTCAAGAGTGGTGTGTCCAAACTGCAATTACTTTACGATGAAATAACACAAGAGGAACTGTCGCGCCAGCAGAGGAAGGAGCAGAAGAAATTAAAAAGGCGCAAGAAGAAGGAAAGGCAAACGGTCGACAATAAATGCAAGGTGAGTGTATCAAATGTATATAAATATATGAAGCAGAAGGGGTATTCTAGGTTATTCAACAATATTCCTTTTACTTTGCTCCAAGATATTTTTCCAGTTTTCCTAACATTCACATCAATAACAATCTTCACTACTCTGTAATCAATAATCAAATCCCATAGAATGTCCCACACATATTATTCCAAATAGATTGACATATTCCTTATTCTAAATATTTAGTTTTTCCACATGACTTCTTGTATGACAGCATCTGCATCGACCGATGGTTATAAAACCAAAGAGGTCGCTCATCAACATATATTTTATTTGTTTCTAGGCATCATAACAACAGTGCTTATGAGCGGAGCAGTTTAAGTGACATATCTGGGTGTTATGTTATATTATATATCTTGATGTGTGTTTATGCATTGCTTGTTATACGAAAGGGAAAATATTAACATCATACCTGGTCCATGTAAATGTTCTATGATTAAATCAACTTTTAATTGTTCCAGGAGGCTGATTCGGAAGAACCAGAAGAAAAGTGTCAATGTGAAGAATGCCTGCTAGAAGAACGTGACACGCCAACCGACTTGTTGTCCCCAAGAGAATACAACAATTGCTACGTGGAAACCAATGAAGACAGTTGTCACTCGTGCCAAGAAGACTACACCAAACGTCGTTCACCTAAGAAATCGGGCATGAATCGCGTTAAAAACGGAAACCTTTCGCCTAGCGAACATTCTCAAGACTGTGGATATTCATCTGGCAACAACGGTGGCTGCTGTGAAACTCTGTCTGGTTCCTCGTCCCTTATGAGTTCTCCTGAAGGATCGGAAGTGGCTTGTTCTGAAGGATTCTGTAACCATGAAAGAGGAGACTGCTTAGACATGACCAAAAATGACAAAATGTTATGTACTGGTTTCACGCTTTCTTTACAGGAGATGTTGGTAAGTTTACCTGTACTTCTATTAATATTATATAGGTACTATTATTTTTTCTGTGGTTCTCTATAGTCTCAAATGAGTGGCTTTAAAAAATTTAGTTAATTTACAATTTTTTTATTATTACAGGATACTTGTACATCAGATGAAGAACAAGACACCAGTTATATTCCTATAGAGGAAGTAATGGAGTTCAAATCCAGGAGAAACATAACGGAAAAAAGACAGGAGTTAAGGCAAAACCTACGACAGAAATTTGCTCAGTTATGTGTGAGCACACCACAAAATCCAATTCAGAAACAGGATAAGCAATGAGTGTAATGTTTCCAAATTGCCATAACATTCAAACTGCACATCGTAAAATGTAATAGCAGTTTTAAGTTACAGTGGCACAAATCTGTAATCGCTTTTAATTCAGTAGACAAAACATATTTGGGGGTCAATAAACAGCAATCCATATAATTAGCATTCTGAGTACTTATCTAGAGGTTTGATAGTTGCAATTTAAGAATATAAAGTGCATGTCATATTATATGCGTCTCGATACAGTATACCATGTTGATAAGACTTAAAAACCTAAATAATATTAGACTGTGTTCCATAGTTATTCCTTGTAAACATTTTGGTAATGTTATGGAAATATTCTTTTCAATCATGTTTAATAGAAATAATATGCATTCAATTGTTAATTCTTGATACAGGGCAGAGTTGAAAAAAATGTTAGATCTTCTTGCGTGTTTTTTACCAAGAAGATAACATAAAACAATAATATTAAGATATTGAATCAAGTGCAAGTTTGAATGATTCCAACCATTTTATGATATTATTCATTATTTGACTGGATAACACCAGCATTTAACAAATATTTACTACTTAAAATATTAGAAGCTTTGTAATGAGATATAGTAGCATTTTTGATCAAATTATTTTATTTCAATGCTTTATGTGAATCAATACTATATGGTACACAATGGATTAATTTTCGCTCTTTATTGAAAAGCTTAAATCAGCATGACTGGGAGTACCCTGGCGGTTTAGCCATTGTTGTAAGAGTCGAAACATTTGTAACTCAGTTTTAAATATACTATATTATGCAATGACATTAGCATATTGATTTAAAATGCCTTATAAAACCAATTCATTTCCCCATTCTAAATCCTATTGCGGTTCTCATATTTCTTTAAAGTTTTGATGTTCTTTGATAGGAATATTTATATCTTATTTTATGAAATTATGTACGTGCATTTCATTGAATTTGATCTACCCAGGAAGTTGTCCGATTATGTTAGGTACAGTACAGTACAGTGAGATCCGTGTTATTTGACCAATGTCACCATCTTATACTTAGGAGGTAATTAATTAATTTTAATCTACTTTTAGCCATTAAAAATTTTGAATGTAATTTTAGACTTATCGGGGTGGCTTAGAATAATAGCCCCAATTCAACACTGGATAAGTGTCGTAAGAGGGGACTAAATTCGGCCCGCTAGTGGTAGAGCCCCTAAAAAGGATTATTTCTCTGTGGGATCTGTCTGGATAATTACCACCCTCTTGCTTGAGTCAGCCACCAAAGGACTCGTCATTTTCTGGCATCAGTGATGCCTTTGGTGTCGCTGATGCCGATGGACGACGATAGCCACTTAGGCTGCGGGCACGAGATCTGCGATGGCGCGGGGTGGCGCGATTATCAGCGGTGTGTTGCGTGGGCACGAGAAAATGGTCAATCGTGCTAAAGTAGTGTTGTGAGGAATGATAATATTATTATGATCAGTTTATTTATACTTTTATTGTTGAAGTAATGTAGTCGCAAATCTCGTGCCCGCAGCCTTACCATTAATTGGATTGTCAGCTAGTTCCATTAAAAAAAATGAAGTTTTAATGGGGTATGAAAATAGTGTGTATATTAGCTCTAGAAAACCTTTTTACAAATTCCTCTTAAATTCTATCAGTTATTTACAGTATATTCAAATTTGCGAAAAACACAATGTTGCATTTGTGCCACCAAAACCAAAGGAATTTTTTAATGCTATTCTTTTTTCTGCTGTCCAAATTCTTGGCTTATTTGCAACATAATTGGAGTCATCGATGGGATCATTCAAATTTATTGTAGGTGGTATGATTCCGTGATGACAAGCCAAGACTGTAAACATAGCTTCTAAATTTCCTGCAGCACCTAATAAGTGACCATGGGCCCCTTTAGTTGAAGAGATGGATACTTTATGACAGTGTTCATTAAAAAGTTTTTTGATGGCAGTTGATTCAACGCCATCTCCTACAGGTGTTGAAGTAGCATGGGCATTTATGTACGTTATTTCATGCTTTTCTACCCTCCCATCAATCATTGCTCTATTCATTGATAGGATAGCACCACTACCATCTTCTTTGGGGGCTGTTATATGTGAGGCATCTCCTGATAAACCATAGCCTAAAATTTCTGCATACATTTTGGCATTTCTTTTCAGAGCATGATTATATTCCTCTAACACCAGAACTGCTGCCCCTTCACCCATTACAAAGCCTTCTCGCAATTTATCAAAAGGTCTAGATGCTTTAGTAGGATCATCATTGAATGATGTGCTCAGGGCTCTTAATCTACAAAATCCAGCTATGGCAAGTGGACTGATACATGCTTCAGCTCCACCACAAACCATTACTTCTGCATCACCATTTCTGATGAACCTAAATGCATCACCAATTGAATGGGCACCAGTGGCACACGCTGTGGACACTGCATGATTAGGTCCTCTAAAACCATACTTAATACTTATATGTCCAGCAGCCATATTTGGTAAAATTCTCGGAACAAAAAATGGGCTCACTTTATTGTAACCTTGACTCAAAGCATTATTTGTATCGCATACATCTTTTAAATCAATCATTCCCATGCCAATTGCAACACCGGTAACTTCTTTGTCTGCTTCTGATGTAGGACACCATTTAGCATCTTCTAGAGCTTCGGTTGTAGCTAACAGGGCCAGACATGTAGCTGGAGCCATAGATTTTAAGTTTGTTATAGATAAAGCCTTATTCAAAACCTCATCGTTTTCCTTGGGAATGAGACCAGCTATTTTGCAAGGTAGTTTACTATATTCATCACCTTGCAGTTGAACTATACCACAGTGACCTTTTAACAGATTTTGCCAAACTAAATCTGTGCCTCTACCCAGGGGAGACACCACTCCGAGACCAGTCACAACAACTCTTCTTTTAGCTTGACTTGTATAGTGTCGAAATTGGTAAATAGTTTTCATTTTGTTCATTTATTTCTAATATTTTGTATCATATTATTATTTATAATATTTAAATCTCGGGAAGATCAGATATTGACAATAATGTGACAGACTGACAGTTTGGCTCTGACAGTTGACTCATGAGTCATGAGACAGCTGAAAGCTGACTTAAGTCACAAAAAAGCGGGCTTCAATGCTTCATGGACTACTATAATCATCCCACGATAACTCTGCATAAGGATATTTACTGGTAGAAACAAAAATCGTACTATGGTATCACTTTTTGAATGATTGTCAAAGCTGATATACATTGACGTATCAGTTTCTCGTCGATATACTGTTGTTGATTTTTGCTGAATTCTATTTTCACAATGGGTAAAACTATTAAAAGTGGCGTTCGAGAACTGATATTCAAGATGATATCGATGATACTGTCAACATTTCTCTTTATAAAATACATACTATTGATAAATAAATAAAGCATTGATAAAATTATATTTTATCAAGTCAATCATAATCAATAAATAATAATATCTAGCATCAAAACCTATTATTTGACTCTATATCAGTATTGCCATAATAAAAGTTTCACTAACTACCGCTGTCACTTCATTGCAGAGTTATTGTAGGAGTACTCTATGGGACTACTATGCTTATCCATGACATAAAGACAATTTTGAAGAAATTATAATAAAATGTGTTACCTATTTTCGTACTATAATTTTTTGCCACCACAAAAATTACCAATCAACATTATCAACAATAACAAAATAGGATATAATTTTTCTTTGTGGACACCCTACAAATATGAAGGACAACCTTAATCCGGCCTGTGATTGGTCGAAAACAGTTATTTCATTGTGACGTCACGTCTTCAGGTACCTATGAAGATTGCAGTCCAGTTATAGCAATGACAAAATAAAAAAGAGAGGACAGGCCATAAGGTCACGTGATCTGAAGCCAAATAGTTCTCTAAAATGGCGTCGACTCCGCCCATGCTCCACCCATAAAAATAGTGTTGTATTTTTTATATCGATATAATATTTTAAGACAAAAAATACCTATAATTCATTATAAATTATTTTCAGTGGTATTCCGAAATAGAAGTTTTTTAATTGTTATATGTTTCACACTTACTTTTGGCTAAATCTCGCAAAGAATTTTGTTTTGTTATGTATTCAAAATAGCAAGATCCAACCTAATATTCCAACAGTGTTTCAGCATTCAACAATTCAGGAGGGAAAAGGTGATTGTCAAACGCAAATATAGGTCTCCTAGGATCCTGGGTACACTTCAAGGTTCTTGCGAAATAAAATATATATGATATATGTAAACGCATGTACATGAGAGAAAGAAGGTTAAACTTCACAATATTTATTGCAAACAATTACCATATTACAAAGATACAGCTTATAGTAATTAGTCTAGAATGCTATTAAGTCTGATGGGGATACGCGTGAAAGTAAGGTAAGGAGAGAAGAGTCCCTGGTTGGCAGGTGTTCACAGGCGCGGGCAAAGGGCTGGAGCCCCCGCCTCACCTCCTTCGTCCCGAGTGATGTTGGTAGCAAGCGCGAACAATATAATTTAATTTATGAAGATAAACCTAAGGTATTTCTCGTAGTCACTTTGGACCCTTTTCTTCAGAGGCTTGAACTGCGAAAGACGGTTGACGGTGGCGTCATTTGCTGTTCATCTAAAAAAAATTAAAACTATCGTAGAACAAAAGATAATAAAGAAGTCATAATTACTGATTTAATTAAAAGTAATTCATACGAACTCTCATGTTTGCTGTTGACGCTATTGAAAATGTTACCATTAGGTACAATTATAATACCTATCGGGTTCATTTTTATAAATTAAATTTTGTTTCCCCAACTCGTCAATTTTGATTTGATATGTCGATACTTTCTGCTTCAGCATCTTTATTTTCTTACGCTGTTCTTGTACTTGTCTGCCTAATTTTTTAAGTTTATCTTCAGATTTAGCTGCTAAAACCTGGAAAGTAATTAACAATATATTATGTATTAACTAGGATATCCATATACAATTATATATAGAGTATAATAATTAAGTGTGGCCAGGCGATTATTCCATATAATACAAGATATAAAAATGCTTTAAACTGATAAAGATTTTTTGTATAAATAATTGTTGTATTTTTAATTTGAAATAATATTTTTGTACATTGATATATCAGAGAGTTGATTTCTTTTTATATGATACTAGGAAATCGCCCTCGCTTCGCTTCAGGAAAAATAGTGAAAAAAATATATTATAATATAGCCTATGTCACCCTGGGATAGTGTAGCTTCCCAACAGTGAAAGAATTTTTCAAATCGGTTCAGTAGTTTTGGAGCCTATTCAATGCAAACAATCAAATCTTTCCTCTTTATATATTAGTATAGATGATGAAAATACTCACCATGGTACTGACTCCTATATTAACTGTTAAGTCTACATCCATATTTGTTGCTGTCGTTGGCAGTTGATCCATGTAAATCAGATTAAGTTTGTCGATGTCAATGGGCATATACGCTGCAAGAAAACATATATTATTACTTACTTATTATTACTGTGCTAGAGTATCACTGAATATGCAATGTATAGTTATCACATTATAACATGGAAATCAAAAATTTATATAACAACAATTTAGTATAATTATGTGTAAAATAAACTAAAAGAAAAATAACCTACATTAACATTTAAAAGTCTAGACAACAAAGAGCCTAGACAAGCATTCATTTTACTACATTATAAAAAATGTAGGTATACTTACTGGAAAAAGAGTGGGAACCACATCATCCTTTAGCCAACATCCAACGTCCTATTGATTATATATTTTTTTTAATCCTTGGAGCATATTCTTATTACTCCTGCAGGTCCTCCTTTATCATTAGTCAATAATTTTTTAAGTCCTTCATTCTTCGGAAATCTAAAAAAAATACATGCACCGATAAAATAATGTTATAAATCCATGATAAAATAAGTTCACATGTATTTTAGATCACTACTTAAAAATATAAAATTATATCCTTATCAGCTGTCTGGTGACAGCAGAACAAAATACAATTGTCACCACACCATCCCTCTTTTTGCCCCAGGTGTCATAAGAGGCAAATAAGGGAATATAATGGAGAACAGGCAGAAGCGTCCTCTGTGTAACAACTACCATTTACTACAATCACAATCCTGCCTGCCCAGCTTGGTGATTATGGGCAAACACTTCCATTTTTGGAAGAGGCTTCAGTTCAGTAGTAGCAGTATTAATAATCTTTTAATAGTTTGTGCTATTATCTACTCGTAATAATAATGTGCAATATTATGTTTAAATATTATTTCCAGAAACATATGACAATGGCTCTGAATTTTGATACATTGGCAAAGTGACATTTTGGTAAAAACAGTATTTAATCACTAATGTAAATAAATGTTGCATATAATATCGATAACTCGAAAAGTACGGTACAACGCTAGGTGTGTTTGTAACCATTTCAAATATTTACTTGATCTATTTATGTTGAAA